>BGPR01000991.1:0-116452 GCA_013235015.1 Araneus ventricosus | reverse complement strand
CTGGTGATTATTGTGCAAACAACAAAAAAAACTGTTGGACAGATGAAAGTTTAATATTGGAAAAATGTGGATTGTTGACCAAAATCGGATATAAATGTGATGAAGGAGGCTTTGCGTGTGGTGTGGAGATCAACGTGGAAATATTTACATTAATTTAGAAATTTGATAAGTTTAATACGGGATAAACCATGCCCAAGCTAAATAACAGGAAAAAACAATGCTTTAAAATGCATTCTATAAAAATTTGAAGAAGAAGAAAAATCAGAGCAGCAGAAGAGAACTCGTAAAAAAAAAATTTTGAGTGTGGCCCGCACTGTGGTCATTCTTTTCAAAAGAATTACGTTCGTTTTTCAATTCCATTTCAGGCATTCGCAGAGTCCCTGGACTTCCAGCTCAGACCCATGCATGCAGGGAGATGATGAATACGCGTACTTTACGAAACGGTTGTAACTTGGGTTTCTGAAGGGTCGGTGGATCGACTTTACACCGATTTGAGTCCCAGACACGAGACCCGAGAAAATTTGACACTCGAGTGGGCTGATACACGAATAAATTGTACTCGATGAACAAACAGTTTGAGCCATGCAGCCTTACCACCTTCTTCTGGGAGATGTGAATTTTTATGTGCATTAGAAAGTGAAGGCGTGTCTCACCCTACACCGAGTTTAAAGTCATTCGGTCAATATTTAGTATGTTCCCACTTTAGCCCTATGTCTCCGGTCCTAATACAGCTCGGAAGACGAGACTGATGCCATTGGAAAGACTCAAGGTTAAGCTTTCCAACGCCACAGGGAATGTTAATTAGGAGTAAGAGATATTGTGGCGACTGGTTGCCGGTGGTATTTTGGACCCCATGGATTAAAATATCTAGCTCTGGTATATAAACAACCGGAGTTACACATGTCACAACTTTAAAACAGTCATTTTCCATGAAAAATAGAGGATGGTACAAGGTGGTACATATGGGTGGTACACTATACTATCTTGGGTACCCACCCACGAAATATATCAAAGGCGTACCGCTAACGGTACCGAAATATGCTGAAATAACCCAAATGGTACCATATCTTTATATGTTAAATAGGCTTTATATGATATTAATAAATATAGGGGGCGACCCCTAGGCCATCGTATAATACGATACCCAACCCTCTCCCCATAACACACAAACGTGAAAAATCATTAAAACCTGCGCATAAAACCCCATTATTCCAATAGTTTTCTTCTGACCGATCCGACGAGGAAGTAAAGCCATTAAAAATTAAAAATAAATAAAAAAAATAATTTAAATATTATTTTGACCTTTAAAATATAATTTATTTCAAAACATTCATTCGCTCTGCAATCTCAACCTCCCAACTTTTGCCTTCTAGTAAATTCTCTGAATTTCTTCCAAAAATCTTCTGGACTTTTGAAATGTCTTTCTCTATCTCAATTTTTTTCAAAGTCAAATGTCAAAAATTATTCAAAGTCAGAAAAGTCCAGAATTATTTCAAGATCACAAGATTCTGGCGCCCCAAATATTTCAGTTGTCAGAATGTGGTTTTAAAAGCTCTTCTCCCTGGACTTTGAAATATTTCTATTTCTGAACTTTGATTATTTTCTGCTCATCTTCAATTCATCTTGCTGCTGCTGCTCTTCTCTACTTTTTACTTGCTCTATACTTTAAGCAAACGTAACATTTTTCATAATTTTTATTATAATACATTTTTTACGTAATTTTATTTCGTTTACTTTGAATGTTTGCTCCCATCCGTGATTTCAATATTGATGAATAGCAAAATCCTCAAGCAGTTGAAGGCACAAAAATGAAATGAAAATATTTGGTATCTTTATAGAATTTTCCATTAAATATTTCATGCAAATTTCATTTATAAACTTTTTTTAAATTCAGGAATCTGTACTAATATTTGTAAACATGCCACTTCGTTTATACGAATACGAATTTTCTCTTTATTTCAGCATTCATACGCCTGCAAATTACACTGTTTGGTACAATTTCTTTAAAAACTATTGATCTGCAAATATTTCAATTGTTGAAATTGACATTTTAATTTATTAATTTGTTTTCTACACATGCCTTAATTATAAATTCTTTATGTTATCAGAATTAATTGATCTTTAATTATTCAACAAAATATATCCTTCAATAAATTATTATTACTTTTCTAAGAAAATATTAATTGATAATGATTATATTTCGTTCATAGTGAAATCTAGAATCACAATACACTCAGATATTATTTACTTAAACTTTTAAAAGTCTTTTTATATTTTTTTATTATGGTTTTAATAATAACGGAAATTCAAGACAAAAAAGCAGCCTAAAATGCACAATTGTCTAGGCTAATCCGGAATGTCAAGTCCTTTACTCCTACCATATTATACGTAATGTAACAAATGGGTAAACGTTGTAAGGATAACTTTTTTTAACTTAAATCAGTATTTTCTACTTTAATGAGATCTATTTAATTTTTTTAATTTTAAAGTAAGGGAGAAATTCAGGGAATAAATTTCAATCTGGAAAGCTCAGTATCAAGTGAAGTAAGAAGATGAAAAGGGATTAAAATTGGTAAAATCCTCAAAAATATGTCAATAAATAAATAAAATAAAAAAAAAAATTCAAAAACAATAAAATAGTTTGTCAGTTAACAAATCCTCTCAGAGCAGGGGAAAATCAAAATGAATAGTAATACATCATTTTCAGGGTATGAATTAAAGATTCTGAACTTCTAATGCATTTTAAACTGTATCTTAAAGCATTCTAAGTCCATAAATATTATTCCGAATCTTCAACGGAGAAAAAATTCATTATTTTTTGACATATGAGCATTTATAACAGGTTCTTCATTACCAAATCTCTCTTGCAACAAAAGTTAAAGTTTTCATAGTTCTCATTTTACAGTGTGTGAAACAGGTAACAATGTGCCAAATAGGCAGCTCCTGCAAATGATTTTTTAAATGCGAAAACATCTACTTTTAATAAGCAATTATTATTATCAAGGTTTTGGAGACATTCCAAAAATTCTAACCATAAGAAAACACGTATCTCAAAATATTTTCAATGGAAATTCTAATCAATTTAACATTGTTTAAAGAATTATTTCTATAACCAGATTTTTGAACTTCCAAATGTGTTGTTCTGTCCTTCAGGTTCTCATTCTCATGTACGTTTTATGGGATAAATGTTGGCGCCATAACACAGTTCTATTCTTCCCGAATATTTAACTGTGCCCAACTTCTGAACCCACAAATAATGTCTTATCTGTATTCCCTGGTCTTGTTTCTAAATCAAAATACCCTTTCATCATCAATATGTATGAATTTCACTATAAAATTATTTAATTTGTTTAGACACCCTTCTGTTAAATAATCTATGATTTCAAGTTTTGTTTTGAGCGTTCCACGAAGGTAACACATCCCAGATAGCACATGGGTTGGCAAGTTTGATTTTGACTGATATTCCTTGTCACTGGCAACATTTGACATCAAAACTTGAAACGAACATGTAGCAAGTTCGCTGTGACAACTAGCGCCACCTAACTTGCAACGCGTTTGCTTACCAAGTTCGATGTGACAAAATAAGCGCCCTCCTTTGCAGAATCAAATTTGCTGCAAGTTTGCCAAAACAAACTTCCACAAAAGTAGCACAAAGAGATAATTATCTTTGTCTCTGTTTAAAAAAACATCAATTTTTAATAGCATCTCTTAGACAAAGTCCTGCTTTTTTTAATTCAATAATCAATGATAACTTGTAAAAAACTAACTTTTTTATAAAAAAAAATTTTGAAACATTTTTCCATCTTTTTTGCTTCAAATATATCACTCCTTGCTAAAAGAAAACTATATCGCCTTTTTTCTTAATGTTGAAATTTTAACGTTTGTAAACAAATTAAATCTAAAAAAGTCAATGTTTGTTGAAAAAATAATAGCAGAACATTTTGTCCATATTAAAGTAATTGCTTTTGAACTCTATTTCATAATTTATTCTACTAGCAAATATGTAGTTATTAAACCCTCAAATCATATTCTCAACTCAAAAATTAATGAAATTAGAATAAAGTTTAAATAAATCATTATGCAGTCGAATCGAACGATGTATTAGCGAAATCTATCTTCTCTCTAGTAGCTGCACTGGTCGGGTGACATCAATCTGTCTCTAAGCGGGTAGGTCATGAGTTCTATCGGGTTGTGTTCGTACTTTGTTTTGCTATAATTTACCAAAAAGTTTGCACGATTTTGTAGCAAGCTTGCTGCAAGTTCGTTCCATGGTGACTTCAAAAGCTTTCGTTAACTTTTAACAGCCACTCTTGTCATGACAAATTTGTGTGGCTTGCTGCAAATAAAGTACTATCTGAGTCTGCATGTACACTTATACAATGGTGAACAGAGTCCTTTTCATTAAATTAATTTCCAGCCGACATATTATCGAACCCACCAAAACTACTCTAATTCCTTTTTTTTTGAAGTAATGGCCTGAGAAGATCATTCCAAAAAAATTCTGATGTACGTCGAGGTGGCAAGATATTATACCTGGAATACTTGAACAAGGAAATTGGGCATAAAGGTACCCCTTGTAGAATGACCTGGTGTAAAAATCCGGAACGCTTTTAGATAGAATGTACAGGAATTTGTCACAAAAATGTAACAAACATTTATTTCCTTTAATATTGCAACTAGACACTTACTTCTAATTAAAAGTTTAATTAAATAAGCGAGGAATTTGACAAGCGAAAACATTTTGGATTCCGTGGAACTGGAAAATAAAAATTTAAAAATTAAATTTTTATGCATTCCCCTAAGAAAAAGCGGCAATTAGTAAATGTTCTATTGTTACACTCATCTAAGTATAAACTACGTTCAAGATTCAAAACTTATATATATACAATGAAACAGGGTTACTTTTCACCGATTTCCATGTCTTCCGACAAATTTTCCAGATTATTACCTGTATTTCACATTAAAAAAGGTTTTCTATTTTTCCTCATTGAAGACTATTAGAAAACGTTTTGTAAGAGCTGGATCAGAAGGTGATTTAGTATTAGTATGCCTTTTCGAAATTTTGGTTTGAAGTTATTTATTTCATAGGTGGAAACTTTGCGCGATATTTTTTTCCGTATATGTTCACTAACGACTTACTGCGATGCAATGCCTAATCAATTTATTCTCCACCTGGGTGGAAACATACAAAATAATCTTGAAATCGAGCTTAAAATTTTTTCTGGTAAGAATTACCCATTGACAACTTTTTTTCAGTTTATTTTTTGTAGACCTTTTATAATATTATATTTATAATAAAATTGCTTGAAAGTCCCAAGTATTTTCATTGATAATCTGAAAGACATGTAAAATTCCAGTACATTCAAATAAAAAAAATGTCAAAATTAAGCAGGAAGGAAAAATAAAAATTTTGCTCAAATAACAGATTGAACAAATGTTTCATCAATTTCCTTCTGGAGAAAGGCAGGGATTTCGTGTTTAGTTACATGAATAGCTTTCTTTGTTATAAACTATTATGGGGAACAAAAAAAGGGGTTTTTGAACCCCAGATTACACTAAATTTATTGACAGATTAAATAAAAGCTTCTTAGGTCGCTGGGAGGAAACTCCATATACCTACAAGTCCTAAGTTCCTTCCCCCCACTTTACATATCTAAAAGCTGAAACAATAATTGTATTATTTAATACAAAAATTAGTTAAAAAAAACAACAGACCAATCATCGGCTTTTTTATCAAAAAATTTCCATGGTTAAAACAACCCTTCCTTTTCATACCACAAGGAGATTACCCCAGGTCAGAAAAAATTAATTACAACTTATAAACAAATATAATTGGCATTTAAAAAGAAATGAAAATAAGCTAGGCTTATTTTCTTTGACATTTAAATGAACTTGCAATCAGAAATGTCATACTTTCTAACCAGAGACAGATTTGTCAACACTAAATTTTCTCTAAGAAATCAGCTCACTATCTTTTTCTTTTACTTGGAACCTCCTGATTGATTGTATATACGTTTAAGGAATAAATACATAAGACAGTGGTCCCAAGAACTAGGAAAAATCTCAACCTACCTAATCAATTGATCTCTATTTCACTTGCAAGTAAATTTTACACTTGAAGAGATTACCTCCACAGTACAAAGTAACCCCGTTTTACAGAACATGTAAAGTTTTAAATTTAAAGGGACTGCTCATTAATTTATATGGAGATATTTATTGCAGAAATACAAATTTATTAAAAACTCAGAGAAACTGCAAGTACACACATCTGTCACAGTACATCAATCATCACAGTTGGAAAAAACTTATATTGAAACATATGACTCAGTTTCATTGGCATATATTAACGTGTGTCATATACTTTGTCAACTATCCGACTTGATAAAAAATGGAAACACAACCTCAGAAAAAAAATTACATAAAACAGGAAAATAGCCTAATATCGAAGACAAGAATATATGAAATTTTGCTTTCAGCTTTCTGCGTATTAAGTTGTACCTAAAGGCAGTGATGACTCGTTCTTTGGGGTTGCAGAAATCTAAAATTATTTTTAGAAATTCGTATTCTCGTTTTTATTTTTATTTGCTTACTTCTCTCTGAGAGTTCGTTATCAAAGAAAAATATAAAAACGAAAAGAAGACAGAAAATGAATGAAAAAATTAAGACAGATATATAGGCTGGAGCTGCACACCAATAGATTTGAAGCTTACGGGGAGATTCACTCATTGTGCGCAACTAAGTGACATATTGGGCGAAGGTGAATAGTTACTCACTCTGTCTTGAACTTAACCAGAACGGATTTTCAGATGCTCCTGTTGTTTGACACTAGGCCAACTAATGTTCTTTTTAACTCTTTCCAACAATCTCACCAAGGTTTAATTTCCTGTTCTTGATTTACTGTTGATTTCTCTTTCATTGCCTGTTTTTTTAGGTTTCAGTTCACTTTCAGATATTTCAACAAGGAGCGGGTGTTTATAAGCATCCAAGGTTTCACCTTGTTCAAAGTCACTCGCCGAGAAGAAAGACAGTAATTTTCTGTACTGGATCAAACAGCAGTAAGAGGTATAGAAAATTGCTCTAAGTGAATAAATTTGTCTAAGAGACAATTCAGATAATTACAATTACAAGTTTGAACTATTTGAAGGTAAAGCTATTTTTGAAAAATTATATTTCAATTGTACTCTAGTAATATTTTTATAGCACTGTTTGTTTCTGTGACGATGAGCCATTACTGCTGGTGTTTCACAGTGAATATTTTTCTAGGGTTCACAAGATTAACTATTTTTAAAAATACATCAATTAATGTATTATTTGACAGTACTTCAGATTTAAAAAGAGTTAAACGCATTGTTATTTCCTGATTCAGCCATTTAAGTAACTTCTTGATTTATGTATATTATTCCTAAGATTTACATCGAAAGACTGGATCAAACAGCAGTAAGAGGTATAGAAAATTCCTCTAAGTGAATAAATTTGTCTTCTGTACCTGTAAGTTTTGCGGATAGAAGCGTGCAACTTTGTATGTGAACAGATGAATGTAAGAAAAACATTTTATTATTTGACATTTTTGCTCTATGGGGGCTATAAAAATATTTAATTTTTGTAACTTTTTGTTATCATTCCCCTTAAAAGTAAAAGCATTTTCTTAGAAATCCTTGCATTATTTGAAGAAATCTTTGTAATTGGAAGTATTTATCTAGGATCAATATATAAAGAAATAAAAGCTTGTTCCACTTTTAGGGGACACCCTTTAGACGGTATGCAAGTGTTTCAAAAATATCTGGCAAAAAATGAAAGGGGTAGATCAGCGGGCATATGATAGCACCCAAAATCACATAGGAATTTGTGGGTTGTGGAAACGCCATCTTCTCCACACAGAAAGTCTTTCGATGCCTCGTTCCAAGGTTGGCAATACCCCCAATCGAAAAAAAGGGAGAGAGTCTGGTATGACACCAGACTCTCTCCCATTTTTTTGGGGAATCAAAGCAACATTTCAAAAGAATGCCCTACACAGTGGGCAGGAGTTGCTCCTCTCCAGTCACTTTACCACGCATTCCATGTGGAAACCATGTCCACACGGAAGCTTCATGTGTGTGTAAATAGGCTCCGTGCGAATGGAGCACTCTGGTTTGGGCTGGAGAGCGCCCACAGGCTACCGGGCGGAGAAGATTGATTCCACCATCTTCTCCCCCAGTATTTTCCATTCCTCTTCTTCACACTCCATGGGCCACCGTTCTTAAAGTAGTGATCAATGGCAATCTTTACCAGTTCTTTAATTCCATCCGTCTTCCAAACGGCCCAGGGCAGGGATTCCTTTGCATACTCTCGGAAAGCTTCGTTTCTCTCAAACGGATTGATCTCGCTGAAGCCATGAAACACTCTGACTGTTTCAACACTTTCCGACTTTACAATCTTTTCCAATTGGTCCAGTATTCTGTCTGTGACCGCAGATCTATCCATCCCCATAGGAATAACTTCTGGGGGTGGCAACGACTCCAAGATACCTCTAACCTGATTAATGTAATTTGCAAATGACAACATGACTATTCGTGAAAAGTAATAAGTCTGACTGAAACAGAGGGAAACATCAGCTTTTATACTCTGGCAGGACCTGTTTTCATTGGCTCTCAAAGACATGACGTCACGTCAGAAAGGTTTCTTTGGCAAGTGGCAAAATGTATTTTTTCCTAGCTTGCAATGCATCCCGTTATGGGAGGCATTCAGAACTGAAATATCAATATATATATTTATTGATAACTGCACATTTTTTTGCATGTCACAAAATCTGCTTTGCCATGCAATGCATCCCGTTATTCAGAACTCAAACATCAACATATATTTATTAATAATTGCCCAGTTTTTGCATTCACATGTCACAAAACATACTTTGCCAAGCTTGCAATGCATCCCATATTTATCCGTTATCACATACATTTTATTGATAATAACTTGGAAGACTGTCCGATTGACAAAACATTTATTCCAACTTTGGCCAAATAATTAATCCAAAAAAATGGGAGAGAACCGTTGCGGATATACCGCATCAGTTTCTCTCCCATTTTTCTGGTCGATCAAATCCCAAAGCAAAAGTCCAATTTTTTCAGTTAACACTTTCTGCTTTTATGAGTCCGGATACTTCCCCTTCAACGTTCACCTTCTCTCCAAGATAGACCACCTTGCCCCTCAATAAGGGCTCCAGAAACATGAAGGTGGCCATATCCTTTGTGCCGATAGTAATGTCCCAAGCTCCTTCAAAATACTGTGTTAAAATTGGCCCCGGAGGAAAGAGGATATATCTTCCAGGTCCACTCTATATTCCCACCCGCTGACGGGCTTTTCAGCAAAACCTGACAAGGGATGCAGGTTCGTGTTCTTTTGAACTTCATCAAAGGTGAACGTACCCCAGGATTCCTTCCTCACTGTGATAACTAGGGTGTCATCCGGCTTGTATATGGGGGCAAAGGCAATTCTTCTGACTAACCACATCTCCCTCAGCCACATCCAATCGGCCAACGCAATGTACTGAACGCTATTCATCGTGAGACAGATGTAATGCGGTCTGGCTATCGGAGCAGCCCTTTTATACTCTGCCAGAAGCTGAAGCCAGTCTCTCATTGGTCCAGCAGCCTGACGTCACAAAACGTGTTTTGCTTCTTCCAAACTCGCTGTTGGAGCTAAGAACGGAGACATTCCCGAAAGATGACTGGATACTCGGAATAAGATTTATAATGGTTGGCTGCCGACAATGGCAAGAACATTTTATATTGAACTCAGAACTAAAACATGTTGAGGACACATACATGTCTGACTGCCAAAGAATTTTCCTGTCAGGAAGAAGTAGACATCATTCAAAAAAAAGGGTTTTTTGTGATGATGTCTTCTTATCTAGTTCAGCATTTGTGAGTGCACAAAAAGTTTCTTGTCACACCTACTGTTTCATTAAACATTACTTGGAAAAGAAATGCACTTTTCCTTTGAAACATCCTCCGCGGCATCGTTTGTTTGGTTAACGCAAAACATAACAAGTGTATTGAACGACCATTAAAAACATCAGGTCCTTCCTCCTATATGTAGTTACGGATTTGAGCCCTGTTTTTGACCCCTGTTTGTAGTGTGCAAAAATCGTCGATTGTTGGTTGATTTACATGATTTGAAGGCCGATTTCCTAATTTTTGAGTGAATTTGAGCCCTGTTTTTGATTTCCAAAAAGTATGGATTTACGCGTGCAATTTCTTGATTGTGAACGGATTTAAGCCCATGTCGTCGTATCCCACTTTGAAGCGTCGCCTGCAAGTATTTGCTTCGGAGCCTGTCCGATGTCCCGTTTGTGTGGAACCGATGTCTCTGGAAGAATTTCATAGGCAACACGTTTGGACGGCTCATGGGTGTGGAGGTTTGACTTCGTGCGTGTTTTGTTTGGGTGCTTACGTTTGGAAACGGGGTTCGGCGAGAAAAAAATCTCACGTGAAGCATCGCGTGAACTGTTTGACTGTGTTTCTGGAGGTGAATCGTGTGAGGACGGAAGCTGTTCCTTCTGTGATGACGACGGAGGAAGCTGCGTGTCTGGCTTGTCGCAAGTTTAGCCCGATTCCTCGAGACATGTGTGGTCGCGTGCGGGATCGGTTGAGCAAGTACGTGGTTTTATACGGCTCAGAGTTTGAGCAACCACAATGGTGGACGATGCCCGGTTGGAAGCTATTTGACGCGTCGCGCGGGATAAACTGTGACGTGGTGGGTATCGTGAAACGTTTTCAAAGCAAAACTATGAAAGGGTTTCACTTGATGGTAAAACATGATGCGTACACAACGTTTCAGGAGAAAATGAATCCGATTCGTGAGGAAATTGCATTGTTGCCGTATTGGTGCTTGTGCGACGGATTGACGGCGGAACGCGTGACGCACCGCCACATGATCTCGGAGTGTACGCTGGAATCGGCATTCGAGGACGTGTGGAAGAAGGAAGTGAAATACGACTTGCCGTCGTCGCCTGTCGTCCGGTGCAAACATAGCGTTCGTATCAAAGATGCGTTTCATTTGGTGAATTGCATTCGATACGTGAGTCAGAAACGTTCTTCTTGTAACGGAGTACTGATTCGCGACGAGGTGGACGAGGAGAATGTCAATGTATCTCATTTTCATCTGAATTGCCCACAACGGAAGCACAGTCTTGCGTTTATGTGCGTGTTGTTCGAGGGTGGTTTGGAAAAGTTACTGGTGCAACAGAATCGCTCAAAAAACGTGGTGGATTGGATGGACGTTGCCGTTGAAGTGGTAGACAAGTATTACAATTGGCGCTGGGGAGTTCCCGTGAAAGAGACGGATTTTAAATTTTTAAATTGCGTGATTCCTTTGCGACGCGATACCGAGCCCACGGAGGACGAGGAGGAAGGTCCCATGTATTTGACGTGGATGAATAAAACTCGGCTTTATTTGAAAGAGAACCCTGATTTATTGAAGGAGCCTTACGACGACTGGTACGCCCGTCAAGTGGAATAGGTTAACACGTTCCAACGGATCGGAGACGAAATTTACATTTACGATGGACTCAGCAGAATATGATGAATCAATTGCATAAACGGGAAACGTATTTGGAAACGCAATGGAGAATGCGTTCGGAAAGAAATTACCATGTCCTGGAGGAGAAAAACAAGGAATTGACGAATGAAAACAAACGCTTGCGGGAGGAAAACGATACTGTGAAACGCGCCATGGACGTATTGAAAATGGAGGTACTGCAAACAAAACTGGACAAATTGAAAGAGGAGATGATACGAAAAGAGCGAGATTATTCTGTGGTGGTAAAAAACACAATTAATAATACCTACACTCATAATTCGTCGAGTAACTCTTAAGTATGGATTTTCCCCTTGCTATTCCTACAGCATCGTAATATTTTTCCTAAAAAGAGGAAAATTACCGAGATAATAAACATGTTAACAACTGGGACGCAGTAGCTTGAAAGATAGTTTCAGAAAAAAAAAAAATTTTTTTTAATGCTTTCACTCTTGCGTTGTAAAATATTTGAACCGACTGCGAACATTCCTTGCTGCATTGTCTTGTTTCAAGTTCATGTTTTGTAAAAATATTATGATGCAATAGCACAAACACTATACGTCATCACCAGACCTATCATACATTACCTGAATTGTCTTGACACATACACTCAAACGGTGCAAAAAATAGCTGAGAAGCTAAATCTGTCGCATTGACTTAATGCAGCTTCCAAAAACAATTCCACCCGTATTTTTAAATAGGATATTGTTAATTTTTAGTCTCACGTGGAATCACTTTTTCCGTAGAAATATAAAAATTCAACCCAGTTTTTTCTTTTCTTTTTTTCAGATGTCTGAAAAAACAAATATTAAAAATATCTCTTCAATAAATTGAAACGAAATGTTTAGGGTAATTTAATAGGAGCAAAAAAAACATGCCTTACCCCAAGAGAAACTGTTATTTTTCCAGAATTTTCTTCCACGTATCCCTGAAAAAAGATGTAATCAGTTAATTATTTGATTTTTAACCTTTTAATATAGTACGTTAAAATAATCTTTTCGTAAATATAATGTTGATTCGTCGTTTGACGCCCTCAATCTCTGCAGAGCGGTTAAGAAATCACGCGTTCACCACCAGCCTTTCTTTCACATATCGGCAATTTACGGACATTTTTGTACAATATGAATTAATTACGTTATTGTTTGTATGCAATGATTGAGCTAATGCCACTGCTCTTCTTAGTCATATAATTATTCCACTGCGTGTCTGATTTTGCAACCCCTTTCGAAGTGCCGCCTTCTCCCTGCTATAGCTGCGCTGCTGGTCCAAATGCAGTTTCGTTTCTCTTCACTGTTCTACTAAGCAAAGCAGAATCCGTGCTGTAAGTATAAGAGAAATTCGAGCGGGAGTACGCTCCAGCTGATTTTGTTCGTTAGTGGGATGCTAAATGTTCGGTGGCTGCGAATTTTCCATATCGCTGTATAAGCATGAGACAATAACATTCTCTGCATATTGTTAAGTCCTCATCACATCTGCTATTGTCAGAATCAAAAGAGACGTACCGGAAAAGTCCGACAAAAATTGCATTACAGACATCATGTATCATACATATCGTGTACATCAGGGGAAAGAATATTGCAAATATTGTACGATACCATAAGATATCGTATTAATATCTGCGTGCTACAAGAAAATTGAACGAGTTTTTCATATTGATTTATAAGCATGAGGCAATAACATAATCTGCATATTGTTAAACCTGAATAGTAGCTGCTATTGCCATAATTAAGAGAGTCGTGACAAAAGTTTTCGACAAGAATTGCATTACAGAAATCATGTATTGTGTTGCAGAAGGAGAAAGAATATTTTACGATACCATACGATATCGTAACAAGAACAGAGTGCTAATAGAAAATTGAGGGAGTTTTTCATTTCTTTATGAGCATGAATCAATAACATTCTCTGCACATTGGTAAAAATATTAAATTGTTTAACTTCTACTTGCAGGAATTGGATGTTTCCAAGTGCTGAAGACTACTGACGGACGTATGATGGCGACTGGGAGATCCGATGCAGTGTCCATGATCACGTTTTAGCCAGACACTTGCTGAAGCTGTACGAATTTGGCCAGTCTGGTTTACAGTGGGCGATCAGTTCTTAAAACTTCTCTTTGTCTTCATTTCTAGTAAAAAGAAATCAAATATTTCAAATATTTCAAATAGTCTATTACAAATGACCAGTACAAAGAGGCGATACTATATTTTTCACATCATAACATATGTATGATTTTAACGGTTTTCGAATAAAATATTCAGAGCACACTTCCACGCATATTGTAATCGAATTGCAATAGTAAAATTTGCAGAAATTGAATAAATTTGATATTTTCGTACATAGTACAGTAAAATCTCATTTAACTGGCAATATCAAAATCGCAGCTTTTTAAGGTGTAAACTCAAATGTGAAATTTAGGCCTATGAGATAACATTATAATTTGAAGGTTTGAGAAGGAGAAGTGCAGTCTTGAGTGGGTGTAGATATTATATAAGTCATCAACACAGAGTATGACGGGGGAAAAAGTATCTACACCCATTCAAACCTGCACCTCCTCTTCTCAAACCTATAAAATATGTTTGGAATAAATTATATTTTTCCGCGTTTTGAATTTTATTATTATTTCCTTCTACTTAAATTCTCAGTAAAAAATTTCGCGAAACCCCTCCTCCAGCAGTATTTAAAGAGCACGCGTTGCCTCCATCCTTCCTTTCCATCAAGCCGGACATGGCTTGATTCTACTATTATAAAATGATTCTCAAAATGGAATTTTCTTCCTTAAAGCAACATCAGAATTGAAGAAAATGTCTGAATTATTAAAGCGTCCTATATTTCCTAAAAACGTTTCATATTTTTATTTCATAAGCCTAATTTCAGATCCAAAATTTAAGCCTAAGGAAAGGTCTAAGAATAGGGTAGGTCGAAGGTCTCATAGGTAACAGAAGAGGAGGTGGAGGCTTGAGTGGGTGTAGATAGTTCTGTTCCTGTCGCACTCTGTCTTGATGACCAAACAGAATTATTGACACAAGTCTGTACCTCCTTTTCTCTAAGTTATTAAATATGATTTTATCTCTTAGACCTAATTTCAAATCCGAAATTTAGGCCTAAGATAGCTCTAAGGTCGAAGATTAGACCTAATATATTTTATAGGGTAGACGAGAGGAGCTGCAGTCTTGAGTGGATGTAATTATGTTCCCTCCAGCCTCTCATGATAGCGACAAAATAATCTAAGATGCAATGGAAAAGGAGAAAGACGATAAAGAAGACTGAGTAGCAGGGCATTATTAAGCATTGCAGGGGGTCTAAAGGCAGTGCAAATTTCAGACCCAACATCCCCCCCCAAAAAAAATATCTTGATTTTAATTTATTATCTATATAACCAGTTTTTAACTAACAAATACTATGAAAAACTGAAATAACAAAGCATTTAGAAACGGATCTCTTAAAAAAGTTTAAGTGTCTTGCGTACAGAAAAAGTATTTTTAAACAAAACGGCAAAAAAATTACAGAACTTATTTCAACATAATTGAAACACTCTTTTACGAAGTTTGTTTGGACTGTTGACTTATGAGTCATTCATGCAACTGCAAGGGAAAACAAAGTTCTGCTAGCGAATTTTGAAACATGAAAAAACAACTATGAGTAATGTTTTAAGATCTGAACGACACTTCATTTTTATTTGAAAAAATTCGGGTAAATCAAATGAGACGACAAATTAAATGCCCTGGAAATATTGCAAAATAATAATAATCTCGAGGCTTTGTGACCCATTCTTACAAAGTTACGGATCACCTAGGCAGTTGTTTACTTTGCCCAATAATGATAAATTGATAATCTGGCCCTGTAGAAAGGAAGTAGAGGAAGACGACACGCAGACCAAAAAAGTTATGTGGACATAAACAGTCAAAAGATTAGAGACTTTCATTAAATATACGGAATAATGGTCAAATATAGTAGCACATGATGTTATGAAGCTTCTTTCGTAATCGCATAGAAACTGCGCAATAGCGCTGTCTTAGGCAATGGGCTAACTGGGTTGTTGCCCAGGGGCTCTGTTGATCGAAGGGCACCTAAAAATTTACTATACTGATAAAATTTTAATTTTAAACTAAATCCATAGAATATGGCATATTAGAAAATATATATCAAACCAAAATTATTGACGAATTTGCCACAAGTTAATGCTGTCATAAATTTATAAATTAAAATGAACACATTTATATCAATTAAAAGCTAAACCTGAATGAAAAAGAAACCCCTAAGTATAATGTTTTGAGATTTAAAAGATATTTGATTTTAATTATTGGCAGTATTATCGAGTACATGGCTATTGTAAATCAAATGAAAGTAAAAAATTAACGAGTAACAAGTGCGGATGCGCACAAATTGATCTTTTCATCGGTGTTTTGCTTATCAGGCTATATTGCGCCTCGTTTTGATTGGACTGTTTTGTTAAACTCCTCGATGTGATTGGTCGATAAATTCGAATTTGAATAAAATTTCGTTTGGAATTCTTCGGATCGAATATCAGTTCAGTACCGTGTATGTTATTCTGTGTGATTCGTTCCTCAAGGAATAAGCGAAGCTAAGAGTATTTATTCCTCTGTGCTGAAAGCGAAGCTGCTGATATTTTTTTAAGTTAAAAAATTTGTCTGGAACACGCTTGAAATGTCGCAGGCAATGCAGGCGGAAATTCTAGTTTTTGAAATTTTTTAAAATACTAGAATCCTAAACTTCAATGAAAAAGCAAAGCTAATAGTTTCCTGCTATGCTGAAAGCGAAGCCGCCGATGTTTTTTAAGTTAAAAAAATTTGCTCTGTACACGCTTAAAATGCCTCAAGCATTGCGTGCTCAATCTCTCGTTTACAGGTGACGCAGCAATAAAAATCGCACTGCACATCCTAAACAGTATTTGGCGACAGCACATGAAATTGCGCCAAGAAAAATTAGCGAGAAACATGTGGGAACCGTAAACTCCACATTTACCAACAAGTGCTTACTTTTGATATATAATTTAATTATCAATCTCTTTCATACAATATTTACACAGAGTACTATAATGCTTACAGAATAGATAAATCACTATTTACCACAGGCCCTTTCTACATGCTAGAAACTTGTGATTTATCTATTCTATAACCATTATACAAATCTGTGTAAATATTGTATTAAAGAGATTGATAGTTAAATTACATGCTAATACGAAACACTTGTTATATGATTTTTTCCCGATGTTTTCACGAAAATTTACGGCGTGGACCCGAATTACTTCTTTCTTATGTTTTATTTAGAATAGCTTTTGATGGCGCCATCTGTTGACGGTATATAGAACTACATTCCGCTTATTGTCGTATCGTGGCCTAGTTTGACCGGGGATTGATCAAGGATCAGCAGACTTAAGGAAGTCAGAAAATTTCGGAATCATAATTTTAATCAAAATATTGATTCATTTTCTTTTACATTTTATGCACATTTGTTACATACATATTATGAATTCAAACATAAACCAAGTGATTTGTACTCAAGCTGGACAAATCACCTAACCGCAGTCGTGTGCCTTCTTTCATAGGGTTGATTGTGGTCAATCTGAAACAATGGGCTTCGTCGGTTTAAACGCGTGTGGTCTTACCACTGAAAACTAAAAGAAATCTCACCGCACTGGGCCCTTATAGGCTTGCGTAAGGTTGCCAGATTTATGACCGACTTACGCTCATCTCGTGGCGTTCCCTTAGAGACTTCGGCTGGTGTGGTCTAGACTGCCCGCATTCGACCGACTATCGGGTGAAAAGTGGAGACATCACAGTATGCTCAGTAAAACATTATTTACTAGAAATGCTCAAATTTCCCTTAATATTCAAATTTTAATACAATGTTTCTTTTATGTATTGTCAAGTATTCTGTAAGTTTTGTACGCTTCGAAAGAAAACTCTGCATTTTATAATGAAAAAACATGCGGAGTTTGAAATTTTCAATTAAATACCGATTTTTACTTATATTCTGATGGATATTTTTATTGTCTCACTTCGGGTCCTAGTAATAATTCAATCTCTTTTAAATGACACCAGAATCAACGTCCTAGCGAAACGCGTTTCGACTCTACACTTATTTAGAACCTTACATAAACATAATTCATAACAATCACGCGCATGCGCCTACACTGGTACAATGACGTCAAAAGCAAAACAAATACTATGCGACGAACTCTTACAGATATGATCCATCCGTTGTGGGGTCAACCATTCTTTTCGCATTATTAGTCTCGTACTTATTAGTGATTCAAATATGACGGTATATTGACAAACAAGAAAGTTCGACCGACTATCACCGTAACGAGCGGAAAGACGTTTTGACGCCCAAAAAATTTCTAGGGATTTTTTTTATATATATTTGCTATCAGAGTTCGTCTCTCAGATTTCGCAGGAAAACCGATCCATTTTGTCGCGAAGCGGGTCGGACATGGCATGTGTCCAAACAGGGGAGAGCTGCCCTTAGCTCGCTATAAAGATTTTGATTTATTTTCTATATTTTTCAATTGTCAGGAAGATACAAGTATTGTATTGTTCCTTAATGTGTTAATACAAATATAACGGCACCCGATGCGTAATTTATATATATTGTATCTGTGGCGTCAATTACTACTAGACATAAATTGCAATCGAATCTTTTTGTGTTACTTCTACGCAGTCACTCCAAGCGAACCTCTTTGTAATCAAACTGCGCAGATTCATTACTGTATATACATTGAAGAGCCAGGAAAACTGGTACACGCGTGCGCATGCAAATAACGGAGATATGCAACCCATCAGCGTAACCCGATGCGATCGACAATGTTTATATGAGACAACAGATGTCTGAAAAATGTATTAGATCTGTTCCTGCTGCTGCAATGGCATATTTTCAAGATTTAAGTGACTTTGAACATGGCGTTATAGTCGGCGATGAAATCTTGATTGTCGCGTACGACCATTTCACGAGTGCCCGTGAATATCGGGTATCCGGTAAAACATCAAATTTCCGCCATCGGTGCGGCCGGAAAAAAGACCTTGAAAAAACTAGACCATTGAGGTCAGACGCGAATCCTTAAACGAGACAGATGTAAAATACTTCTTCAAATTGCCGCATATTTCAATGATGGGGTATCTACAAGTGTCAACGTGGGAACTGTTCGACGGACCGTCATTAACATGGGCTCTCAGAGCAGAAGGTCCTCTCCCCTACCGTTGCTGACTGCACCGCAGAAACCTTTACTCCTCTCCTGGGTCCGACAACACTACCATTGGACTGTTGATGACTGGAAACACGTTACCTGGTCTGACGAGTTTCGTTTCCAATTGTGTCGGACAGATGCACGTCTACGAGTATGGAGACAACATCAATAATCCATAGACCCTGTTTGTCAACAGGGGACTTCAATCTGGTGGAGCCTCTGTGATGGTATGGGACGTGTGCAGTTGGCGTGATATCCCTTTAAGACCGGACAAATTTTCATCCTTAAATTTAATTTTTTTTAGTTTATAGGACTTGGTTTTAGACTTGGATCCTACTGGTACTGTAAAAAATAATTTAAAAAATCTAGCATGTGCCTCAAACGTAGGAGCGCACCCGTACAATCGTGCGGGTTAGGCTTTTTCTGTGTCAACGTGAACCCGAACGATCGTGCGGTTTAGGCATTATGTATATAAGCTTCACCTAATTTATTTTTTCAAAGTTTAGCTTTCATTGAATATTAATTACTCAAAGAAACAAATATTTAATCATCGTAATAAACAATTTATAATTTATAAGAAAAAGGTATTTGTAAATAAGGAAATTACAATTTTAATGACTAAACTTTTTTACAATGAAAATTTTTGAAACAGTTATTAGTTTTTGATAAACATAAATATACATCACATTTCTCACACCGAGTTTTAGAAGTGCTTTTGCAGTTTTCATAACGGCACATACGAGGCCGTGAAAGGTCATCGCATTGGGGAAAGTGGTTGTACACATCATACCTTTGATTTGTACATTGCTTTTTTGCTGGTGCATTATGGTATTTCGACCTTTTAACTGTAGATGTAGAATCTTCAACATCTCCATCTGTTTCTTCGTCACTTACTATTTTCTTGTTAACAGATGGGATTACAGCAAGAGCTTCAGCTATCTCTAGCTTAAACTGTAATAAATCCTTGTGATTTCTTTTTAGAATTTTCTTTGCTACAACAACACGTTTATATTGAAACCATGAATTTACAGCCGCTAAGTCAATGAAATGCAATATTACTTTCCAAGCCCATTTTCTGGTTTTAAACCATGTTCTATAGCATTCCATTTGCTGATCGCAAATATCCACGCCTCCCATGCATTGATTATATTTTTTCACCACTGAAGGATATGGTACTTTAGTATACTCGTTTTTATTTTTGACCAGCGTTGAACGTCTTCTTTTGGATCAATGTCACAACAATTAGATGCCATTTTAACTTTGTTGCTATCCATCCATTCTACAACAGATATTTTTTGTCTGTTGAAACATGTTCTATGCATGTACCGCTTTCCATTTTATCAGCCTTGGTTAATTCAAGACCATTAATGCGATTGGCATAATAGTGCCGTTTCCATAAATTTTCAATTCATTCAGTTTTTCTAACAATGGTAATGTAGTGAAATACCGATCGAAATAAACAAAACTACCTTGTGACAAAGTTTGAACCAATTTCATTACGACTGATGGTCCAAGTCCTAGTTCTTGATTAATCAACAAAGTTGAGTTACCTTGATAGATTACGAAATCCATTACTATCCCTGACGACGAACGCAGAAAGAAATTCTTAAAACCTTCAGGTCTGGGTTTGTTCTTTACATATTGTTTAATTGGACAACGACCAGTAAACGGTATCATTTGTTCATCTATAGAATATGTTGTATAGTCACATGGTAAACTTAGGCACACTTTTCTAAAAAGGTCAATAACTGGTTGAATCTTCCATAATTTATTTTCATTTAGGTTATTTCCTGAATTATTTATGTCTACAACGTGGAAAGCATTTCTAAGAGACAAAAATCTCGTGAAAGATTATGAGATACTAGAGGATACTTATATTCTTCTTGCCAGTACATTTTCAATCGAGAAAATGATACACATCCCATGATTAAATTAACATCAGAAAATCGCTGCAATTCTTGTGCATTAGTTTTAATGGATTTTCCTGACTTAACAATGGAATATTGATTAGTAAAATAAGCAGCATCTTTGAAAAACTCATCTGGGAAATATCGTTTTAAATATTCCAAAGGCGTCATTTCCTCGTCAAGAATCTAAAAAAAAAGTTATGTATCTTCTATCTTTTCTAATATTAGAGATGTTATTAAAATTTAAAATAATGTGAATACCTGCAATTGAGTAACATCCAGACGTCCAGGATGAGGAGGAGGATTCACTTTTTCATTTTTCCACTTATACGTTTTCCTTTTCCTCTTTTTTATCGATGCTGTAAGTTTACCCTGAGGTAGAATTTCTGCAGTTTTTGATGTCGACGGTCTATCTATTTCCAAATTAATCTCTTGTGATGAAATATTTATTTCCTGTTCATCCGAACTGCATTCTCCTTCTATTATCCGTGGCTCGTATGTTGAGTCATTAATATCACCTTCCTCTGACAGATCACTGAGTTCTGAATCAGATGCTTGTAATATTTGAAGAATAGCTTCTTGAGTGAGTATTTTCCTCCTTCTGGACATCCTTATAATATGATATAAACTTTTAGTAAAAAATAAGGGATATATATATTTATCTTCAAACTCAGAACAAAAGTTACTTGAAAAATAACTATATAAGTTATTCTAACCAGGTTTAATTGAAATTACATGTAACTAGTATTTTAAAATTAATACTTGTACAAATAAAATAATTTATATATTTCATAGCATAGAAAAATAGAAATCTATAACATAGAATTAATTTTTCAAAAATATACATGTATATTAAAAAAATGCTGTACCTGAATTTATATGCAGCGGGACTTCTGAAATAAGGGATACACCTGTATTTTTAGAAGGCAAATGAAACTTCGTGGATCATGCAGTATCTGGTTGTTCGCTTTCCATTCTTTCTTACACAATAGAAATTGCAGCGCCTTCACGAAATGTCGGATGGCCCTCTTCAATCAACTGCTGCTTTAGAAAATCTCCCTGTATTTCCTCCGGCAATGAGAATTGTGGCAAATCCTTTACTATACTGATTAAATTCAAGGAAGGACCACGCATCATTTATCACGATCATTAGGACAGTTGGCATTTCCATATGTACATACGTGATCACTGATCATAGCGTCAATTTTGTCTGCTTTTGTACATAGATTCTTTGTCCGGACTGAATAAATATAAACACATGTACACCAAATTCTTCTTGCTTCCCCAATAGTAAACTAAGGAGGATGATAAGATTTCAATGGTAGATTGAAATCCCAGTGTGGAACTTTTTGTGAGTAGTCTCCTTTGTTACGAAGCTTTCAAAGAGATCTTTCAAAATACTTTAAAAGAGCTTGTCACATTTGAGTGTTAATATGGTAAAAACGACGATGCAATTTGCGGAAGTTTCTCGAGGAGTACTGAAAACTGTTGGAGGCGGTGGGATATATTTCGTGAAACTCTCTTGAAAAAAAGCTAAAAGCATAAAAAATTGTTTATATGAAAATATTTCATTTTTATCTGATAGGAGATGAATCATGTATTTGTTAAGTTCAACTACCTATACTCAAATGCTTTACCCTCTAATGCCGCATCGTAATACAATAGAGCTCTCTTCTAGTTTCAGTTTTATGATCGCACTAAATTGTGAATTCGTTCTTTTTCTTAACATAGATGTTTCTTCTAAAGTATTAAAAAAGTCAAAGACAATGTTGCCATTCAAATTTGCAATGGTTCATATCAATGATAGGATACTTAAAATTTCATCTTACCTTTCAGTCATCTTAAATTAATTTCGCTCCACTCTCTCGCTCCTCTCCATTTTAAGATGGTGACATTTTTAATGGTTCAATGTTTGGCGAGTCAATGGCAAGATTTGTACCATTAAAACATTTAAGTCACTTTTTAAAGGTGAGACAGTTAATTGCAGTTTCGTGAATACTGCTAAAAGGAGACTTTTAATTGAACTTTTGTGAATAATGATAAAAGCAGAGATTTGTGTAAATAATTCGAATTTGAACGCAAGTCGCATTTTTTACAATCAATATTCGCTGAGTACTCACATATTTTGAATAACTTAATTAACACTATCCATACATTGTTTAATAAACCAGATTTCTAAATCATATCAGCATTAATTAATTTTTTATTCTTCATCTATTCGCACCAAGCAAACATGATGTTTATGCCTGCAAACAATGAAATTATAAAGTTTGTGCAATAGATGATATTAGTTTTTAAATTGGGTAAGAAAATTTCATGATGCTCGGAACAACCAGTTGGTTCGTCCGCTGAAAAGGAATAATAATTCAGTTATCCTCACACAATAAAATTTTAGGATCCTGTTGCAAATAGTTAATAGGCGACATTAGATATTGTGAATTATAGCTATCCAACGAAATGATTTAAAATTAAAGTTTAATTTTCAAATAAACAATTATTTTTGAAAAAATATAATTCGAGGATTTATAAGAACGATTCCTATAAACCACTTAAAATGTTAAAGAATGAAAGCCGAATTAAATTTTGAATGATTTCAAATGGACCAATTCACCTCAAAAGATAAAGACAAATATAATTTCTTCGTATGTATCTCGTAATTCGTATGTATCCAAAATGAGTCAGAGAATGAAGAAAACAGTGGTGTAGCAGCAAAAATAGCAGTGCCGAAGCGCTCTAACCTGGAAGACAAAAATCGATCTGTTTTCACAATTTTTCTTATTTATTTCTCTTGATAAAAAGCAGTGCCGGAACTCCATTCCTGTTCGTTTCGACTCCACTAAACAATCATAAAAAAGAGATTAAATTTTCAGCTTAAGGTTTAAACTTTGAACCCGCATTATATAAATAAATACTTAAAATCATATTTAATATTTTTCAGTTTCACTTCTTGATTTTTGTGAAAGTACACGCAGGAACTTAAGCTCAAGATATATAACGTGACCTTCTAACTAAAGATATCAGCCTTTATGCACGACTATATAAAAAAATTAAACAAATTAATCAAATGATTCTTAGATAAGTAAAATGGAGTAATTCAGTTTAGCTGACGCTATAAAATGAACGAGAGTATGACGTCACTTTCGCTTTGCACCGACAGTCAATTGGATTGAAATAATGCATGCTGGGAATATTAACTTAGTCTCCGCGGTAGAAAGCTTCGATAACGAAAAAAATCTTTGAACTTATCAAAGAAATAAATTAATTAAAATTCTAAGAAAAAGGTATTTTAACAGTTCTTGTTTCAAATCAGAAAGAAGTCTCTCAGTTACTACCCCCAAAATTCAAAAAGGATAACGGAAATCAAACGAAATTTTGTAAGAAAAACTGACTATTTTTTAAAAATTTCTTAAAATTCAATGAATTACCTTAGACGTTCAAAACAAGCGTCCTTAAAACGATAATAGTTTTCTCTATCTGTTGGTGCATCGATTGTTTTTCTACATTCCTTATTTCTCATAGATCACCCAAAAACGTGCTAAAGATCACCCAAAACAATACCAAACATTAAAGAAAATATTTTCTATATTAAATTTTAAAATTCGGGCCTCTAGATGCAAAGATACAAATTTCATATGATTGTCAAATTTCATCATAGATTTGTCTGGACATAGCACACATACACAAATATTACCTTTTAAAAATATAGATGAAACTGGAAGAAAGTGAGATTTTAAGGGAAGAAATACTCCGATCTTTTCAGCAGGGAACACTATGCTATTGCCACTATTATTCACCATGATATTAACTGATTTCTGATATTTATAGAAAGCAACTTTGAATGTTCTTCCGAATTTCTCATTAATAGAATTGCAAAACTTCCTCCAAGGTTCTTTCTTTGGCTCAAAAATCATCCTCTTATATATACTTCTTACTCTGTTTAAAATTAAACTTACCGGCCCTGATCATTTCATAGGAAGCATTGGTATTTTTCAACTTTTTCATTTTTTTTATAAAAGGCAGAAACCCTATTTCTCTGAATTTTGAGGTAATTAACTTGAACTTTTTGTTTTGGGGCTTTTTCTCAAAAGAATTAAAAGAAAAAGAAGTAAGGTAAGAAATGAACTTCTCAACAAGACATCAATATATGTGACGCTTTCAAATATAGTTTTCACTCCACTGGTCTACAGAACAGACCGTTGAGCCTCGAGTTACCAAATTTTGCACAGATATACTTTGAAGAGTAGGAATATGCTTCTTCGAGCCTTTTTTTCCAAATGTAATTCAAATGTTATTTATTTAAAAATTAAGCCAAATTCCGACGCTTTTGGCCACTTTTCAGCCAATAAATGCCGAAAGATGTATCGCCAGAAAATGATTTTTATACCATTAATAAAGTGCAAATAATTATCTTTCTAATGCTATTAGTTTGAGTATTGTACAATATTTTATCTAAATTTTACAAAGTCTTTTTAATTATCATGATCTGCGGCCATTGTTGCTGAAGGAGACTATATTCGTTTTCTGCGGACTAGGAAGAGAAGGCGGAGGTAGTGACAGAAGGAACAAACAGATTTTAGAGGGTTATATGGGATGTTCGCGGAGGGATAATGTCGGTGTTCACTACTGAAAGTTTTTAATGAATAACGGTTAATGTTTACTTTTATTTTATATCGTTTGACATATGCGAGATATTATTTTGATATATGTTCGTTCTGATCGCATACGTTATTCTTTTAAATACAAATCAAGGTAATATTCAATCCTTCTCGTATTTGATTTACCATTTTTACTGTAATTACACACAATAAACGCATAAACAGCGTTAATAACCTGTCCGGTGGTCCTTTACGCCCTTGAAAAGCATCACATTCGTAAGCTAATACATGTTTTCAATTCAAATGATGATAGAAATTTGCAGATCAAACGATACTTGTTGAATGGTAGATCATAAAAAGCACTGATTAGAAACAAGAAATCTGTGGAAAAAATGTTACGTCAACCAAAGTTGAAAATTTTAATTGCGCTTGTAGCATAGAAGGATTGATTTAGTTTAGTTATTTTAACGTCCCGTTCTGCGGCAACAAGAGGACTAATTTGAGAAACACCTCGCATTTTTTTCACCTAGTTCTGATGAAGAGGACAAAACTGGAGCTGGTACTATCCTCTCCAGACTTCTGAACAACACCAGCTGGAAAAAACGTTTGGCGCCCAAAGGCTATGACGTTTTTTCATATTTGACTCAGCGGTGAGATCCACAATAAAATATTTTCTGTTTCATTAAAAAGATTTTCTAAATTTTGATGTGTGAAAAATATGTTTTGAGTTTCAGATTCTGACACTAAATACCACATTCTATTTGAGAAATTTCTAAAAAAGCGTCTTCCTGAAATTCTTTTTCCATGAATATGAACAGTTGATTTTATTATTTATAAATCATCTATAGAACATTTTAAGTTATCCTTGACATCATTTAATGTAAATTTAAAAAACTTTTAAAATGGCATAAACAAGTTCTTTTATTGCAATATAAGTCGCAGATTTTAACACAGTATTTCAAAGTTTACTTTAAACGATAATTTTAAAAATTAGGCTCATCATTTTTCTTTTCTTTAGAAATAATCTGAAAGTTTCAAAATGACCCTAATATGGCATCAATCTCTTGTTCCAAAGTATTTTGTAAAACAATTTTTCTGAATTCTTTTCATTTGTAAGTGAATTCAATAGTTTGAATTAAAGAAAAAGGGAGAAAAAATTGTTTATAACAGACTGTATTTTAAGAACGAAGACGGAAGAAAAAATAAATCGAGTTTTTTGGTGTTTATAATTAATATTACCAATAAATATTTTTAGTATTTCATATAACATCATTTTATTATGTTTAGTATTAAGTTAATTATCATTTTTATATATATGACTCATTGTACTTCATTTAGGAGGCAAGAGTTATTTATTCAACCCAAAGAATCTTTGTTAAGAAGAAGCCAATTTCAGCTTCTTTTATAAAACAATTTCATTATTTACTTCAACGTTACTTAAGGAAATATTAATATGTGCGGGAATTTCAGATCATTGAATTCATAGGATTTTTATTATAAGAAAATCTAATTAGAAACTAAATAATATAGCAATTAATTATCAACACTTACCATGATTAAAATTATTCGAAATTATACCATTTCAAAACTTAATGACTGACATGCCGAAATGTGTAAGTACTCATGTATGATATTTTCAGAGGGCTGCAAAAACTTTTTGCGCCAGGGCCCCCCAACATGCTTAAACTGCCCCTGCTTGTAAAGTAAAGATATGGATATTTTCCAACTATAAAAATAATAAGCTCACTATCCAAGTAGTATTCCAATACATATTTAATTTAAATATCAAACATTGAGGAACACAACGCATGAAAATAGCAACTTAAACGGATATTTGCGATAAAAGCGTTTCTTTCTCACCGGTGCTATTTTGATAAAGAATTTTCTACCTATACTTTGTATGCAATCTCAAACACTTTAAAATAGTTTTTTAGACTTGAATAGTAATTTAGCTCCGTTCTAAAAAATATTGGTGGATAAAGGTAGAAATGCACATAATTTTCCAAAAATTTTAATTTTTTTTTCTATCAAGAAAAATCAAATAGCACAAAATTTTCAGGATTAAATCTTCTTCCTAAATACGACTTCAGTCTTAAGATTGAACATAAATAATGCTTTTAATTTTTTATAATTTGTTTTTGAAATGAACTTGGCATTTTAGCACTTGTTTTATAATAATTAAGATAAAAGTATTTCTGTGCATTTATATTTTTTAATAGTTTCAAGGCAGATTCTTTAACAAAATTGAAGAACAGTTATTTCATGTAGGGATGTAAGAAATAGCCGAATATTCGGCCCAATTTCATATTGAATAATCGGCAGCCTATTTTCTACTTTTTAAAAACATTTTACTTTTGATTTTAAATAAAATATTGCTGAAATTTTAAATGAAAAAAGTTGATTTTTTATTATTTTCACATTTAAAAAAGTATTAATTCTGATCGTTTCAATGTCCAGAGACTAGCACTTTTGGATATTTTACACCGGAAAGAGGGGTGTTAGGCAATGAGTAAGATGAGCGCATATCCGGAGTTCTTCGTTAGATCATGCTAAGTAAATTGTAAACATCTCTCCATCCATTCTTCACTTTTCCCCTATTTTGGTGAAAATAACTGCGACTGGAGGACGCGCAAAAGCGCGGAGAGTTTCGGAATCCGAGAACATGCAATACCTTGATGTATTTTTTGTAATATTTTAAATATCTTAATTCCAGTTATGAAAAGTGAGAAACCCTCATCATTTTGGATTTGATAAACAGAAATTTTCAAAAAGTCACCACTGTAGAACATGGCAATGACAAAGACAATATAAAATTCAGTGGATAAATTAAAGTTATTAGAAGTAAATAATTATATTTCTAAAAAAAAGAAAAATTTCCAAGACTTGCAAATTTAGCAAGAAAATATCTTTCAGTCCCTGTAACCACAGTATATGATGGGCATTTATTTTCTGCAGCTCGCAGAGGCAGCCCAGGCAACTGCCCGTGGCCCCAATTCCAGGGTGGCGCCAAAATGAGAGTGTGAAAGGGGAAAAATGGTTTTATATGCACGAGAGTTCCGGAAAAATGTCAAATAATTTCCCTTTCGTACTGGTGCAGGGCCTCCTAGAGAGAATAAATACTATTCGCGACGGCCCCGACTGGTGACTCTCCTTATCGTGAATAATATTATGAAGACATGTTAGGCGTGCTGAAACCTCCCATCATTCACCAAATATGGTGTCGCTGTAAAATATGTTAAATAAATTTCTAGAAGCTTCGCGGCACCTCGTGGAGAATTATAGTGTTAAGGGTAACCATGACTGATAGTTCTAAAATTGTTCGAAATCTTTCAGTCCCCAGAAGAGAACTGGTATCTTCTTCTTTTGGATCTTTTATTGAAGAACCTTGCATTAGGTTCCTACCACTGATGTCTTAACAAAAATACTTTTAGTACGGCTAATATTTCTCTAAAAAAATGCGTGGCCGAATCTATGGTAGTGAGGCCAATAAGAGGGCGGAAAACTCAGGTGTCGGAAGCACAATTCTGAACTTCAACTCAAGGGCGTTTTATGTTCCATGCTCTACCCATTCTTGTGCTTAGCTCTTAGTGATGCTGCTCAATCCTGTCTTTCAGCTGTGGGAGTCTTCGGTATTTTACAGCAAACATACAACCTCTTTGCATCCTCAACTCATCTTTAGAAAATCTTCAAGAAATACGTGCCCGGTCTATCTGTCAAGTCCTTAGGTCAAAGAGTGGGAAAGCCATTCTTGTTTTCTAATTCCAATTAGATATGTATTTCGGGAAACATATGAAGCTCTTCTGTAGTTATCGCTAGATGAAAGAACTGATGCAAGAAACTTATCTAAAATTTGGTGAAGAAAGTGAAAGGTTATAAATTTGTTGTTAGTGTTCTCTTCAGGTTCAATGACACAAATAAGAGTGAAGGCATAGATATTTCAAGTGCAGTAAAAATGATTGATGAAACAAGGCAAGCTCTGATAAAAAAAATTGAGATCAGACGAAGGGTTTCAACAGGCTCTGGTTGATGCACGTGACCTCTGTGAAAATCTTGAGATTGAAGCAGAATTTTCTCAAGTGTTAGAAGTTCGATCACGGAAAAAATATATGTAATTTGTTTGTGATTATCAAGAGGAAGCTCCTCTAAGTCAAGAAAGAATATTCAAGCAAAGATTTTATTTTTATATTCCAGACGTCGGAACCAACTATTCGTTCGTAGGAACGCTTCGAGCAACTAAAAGCTGTAAATGAAAAAATTGGATTTTTATCTAACATCAAGAAATAGAAACAGGATGAAATCTTAAGCATAAACAAAGACCTTCATTTGGCATTGATTGACGGCGATCATTATGCTGTAGAATGTTTATAATTTCACCAAGAGTTATGTAAACTCTGCTACCAAAAGAAGTGATCAGCCCTTTGGAGATTCTAACTTTCTTGAATTTGAATAGGCTTGCTGAAAATTTTTCAAATTTTTCAGTGTTTCTGACTCTGATAGTAACTAATACTGCTAGCGAGATAAGTTTTTTGAAACGTATCTGCGGTCCGCTATATACCAGGAGCGACTAGTTGGTTCAGAAACCATATCAGTTGAACAGAACCATTTACAGAACATTGAAATTGACAAGCTATTGAAAGATTTAGTAAATAAAAAGGCAAGAAAAGTGAATTTTTGAGCAGAATTTATAATACTGTGTTAAAATAAAGTCTTATATTTTTGAAATCAATTTGTTAAATATATTATTTCAGTTCCAATGAAACCACTATATAATCTCAATATATCTGAAGTTTAAAAATTCTAAGCGTAGTGTTATTTAGTTATACTTACAGGTAAAACATGAAAATTTCTAAGTAAATATTTGTTTGAAATTTAGAGAAAATACATTATAGAATTTAAAAAATACTTTGAACAAGGAGGAGGGCGCCATATTTTGCCTTGCCCTTTTGATAAAATTACCTTGGGCTGCCTCTGTGAGGTCGTAATATTATCTGTATGAAACAGAACAGACTTCCTGAAAATGACGAAGAATTATTGTTCTTGCATCACTATTTCAATTAATTTGCAATGATAATGATGTGCAACATTATTAAATACACTTATGTATAATGCAACTTGAAATTCGGTAAATGTTAAGAGATTTTCTAATAAATGTACTGAAATGTAATTCTTCAATATTCTTTAATAAATACATTTAAAAACAGAGTTTTTAAAAAATTATTACCCTGAATTTATTCAGCCGAATATCTATTTAATATTCGGCAAAAAAGTCAGAATATTGAATATTCAATACATCCCTAATCACATTCCCATTAAAGTGTTTGTAACTTCGGAATCTGTGTACCTCTATTTTGGCACTTTCTTATCATGCTCAATAGTGAACTAAAGACTTTCCGTAGACTTATGTTTGAGATGGATCAAAGACTTCTGTGTTATTCATGTCAACAGATATCCATCCAGACAGGAGGTGTCCAGAATTGATTCTGACATCTTAAACAGAGTGGTCACATCAGTGGTGTAGTCGCAAAATAATCATGGCCGGGACGCTCTTACCTGGGTGTCAAAAAGCGCGCTGTTTTAAGGAAGTTTTCCTAACTTTTTCTTGTTTATTTCTGGTAAAAAAAGCAGTGCAGGAATGGCGTTCCGGCTCCACTACACCCCTGACTAATATATTATATGTATACACTGACAGTCAGTGGCGGCTCGTCCATTAGAGTTGCAGCATCCCCTGAAATTATTTTTTAAGCTTGTATTTTTCGTTTTTAATCTTATTTGCTTACTTTTCCACTCTCAGATTTCAATGACTGCAAAAAAATTTTAAAAAAATGAAAAAAAGGCATAAAATTAATACAAACGAAGAGAGACGCAGGTCTGAGCTGCAAAATACTCTAGCCCTCCGATCTCCATTCACAGCGCAGAAACTCCGGAGGAAAAAAACCAACCCTTTCTGCCTTTACCTTAGACTGGCTATGGGCTGCAAGATCAAGCAGCTCTGCTGGCGCACGGAGTCAACCTGAACGAGGAAAAGATCCTCTTTTTAATATATTTTTCTTTTTTCCTCATTTTTACAGAAAGTGGTAATCTCATTCAATGGCTGTTTATGGGTTTTAGTTTCGGTTTGTGTTGCGTCAACAGAAACACATCTGGTTGACTGATTATTTGCTTTCTCTCGAAAGAAGGCTAGATTTCTTTTGAAGAAAATATTCATTTTTGAAGAGTGTTAGCGAGTGAAGTGGGCGAGGAGGGAAATGTGTATGTGGAGCTTTGATTTTTGTCGTCAGCATAATCGTCACATCAACATTCACGTAACGTTCTGTCCGTAAAACTAATAGTAAATGCCATATGCTGGTTATTTAATTTGTTTGAGAAACAGGAAATTTCATATCTGGCTTTGAAATTAAAAAATTTGGCCTACTGAAATATAAAGTAGCTTTTTAAAATTTTATTCTCCTGATAAATATCATCTTGCAGCCCTCCTCGTTTCTGAGCTCACGAACCGCCACTACTGACAGTATACTGATATGACAGTAAGGGGTACGCGAAAATATAAAGACTAATCAAGGGGTACGCAAGGGAATAAAGTTGGGATACCCTGTACTAGTTAATGAGCCTGTTGAGTGAATGGAGTACAAAAAATTGCCTCGACGGGGGAGCACTGCATCTCCGACGGGGCAGCCCTGCACGCCCGGACACCCCACTGGCGCTATCCCTGCACACGAATGATATCCTTTATCAGAACCAGAAATATATTTCAGATCAAGTAGGCCGTAATGGTTACAGGCATGGGGGTATGAGACAGTGTTCTAGATCAGAGGTTCCCAACCTGTGGTACTTGTACCCCTGGGGATACGCGAAATCAGAGTTGGTAATGGCGGAAATTAGGAAACTTAAGGAATTAAAAAAAAGTTGCAGAATTTTGTTTCCTCTTTCCTTGCTATTTACTAAATGTACCTCTTCAATAAAGCTTAAAAACAATCAACTAGGAAAAGTAGAATAAATTTAAAAAATAGTAAATTTAACTTAAACGTTAAACAAAAGCAACAAAATTCACACAATGAAATTTATACAATGTTTAAAGTAGCCCGCAATTGCAGCTGCATATGGAAATCAAAATCATTCAAAGAATGCCGAAAACCTCAGGGGGAATCGAATTAAATAAACAAGGAATCCATTTTAGTCCATTTTATCAAGGGCTAAGAACTTTATTCGAAATCGATTTAAAATGTTTGGGAAATTTATCTGTAAGAAGCTTGCATTACGCCAAATATAGCTTCTCTTAGCCCGAAATTTCCCAACAAAAGAAAGGAGATCTGTACATCTAAAAAGCATTATTTTAAAGGAAGAAGGAAAACACAAATATAAAAAAGCTAATAAGATTGATTTAAAAATATTAGCCGTCTGGCTGTAAATAATAACATCCACCATAAAAATAAACTTGCCCCATGCTCATAAAAGAGAAAAAAATGTCCTCACGCTATCACAATCTCACGCGAACTTTCCTTTAAAATAGGTAATCAGCAAATTTTTAAAAGAAACTCAAGAGCTATGGCGCCATCTATATTCGAAAAAAAGTTCTCTGCATATACGGATGGTTGGTGGTTGTGGGGAGGAATGGCAGTAGGGGGTACGCGAAAATATAAAGATTAATGAAGGGGTACGCGAGGGGATAAAGGTTGGGGACCCTTGTTCTATAACAAGTAAACTCCAATTATAAAAGCGAAAGAGAAATTACTTTTCAAAAGGGCATGTATTGGATTATTTTAATTAATACTGTCCTTAACTACCAGTTCTAGTTTCGTAGCATCATCCAAACAATACTTTTTTTTAAAATTTTACATAACAAAAATTATCAAAAATTCTAAACGCTTAGAGCGATGTTGTAGAAAATACCGTTCTCTGTCATGGGAGAGATTATCAAAACTTTCTTTTAATAGTTCTGACTGAAATTTGAGGCGAAATTCTTTGTATATTTTATTAGCACTCTAGTATATAAACTAATTTATGTAACGTACTACTTACAACCTAGATCTGAATTTGCATCAGTCAGTTTACTGAAATTCCAAGTAATTTTCTACATAGAATATGATATTAAACGACTATAATATTTTAAAAACTTATTATTTATAAAAAAACATTATGGAAACTGTAATAAAGCGCATGACTTATGTGCATGTGGTTTTCTATAAATCACAAAATATTCAAGTTTTTTAAATACAATTTCTTTCATTATACTGCATTTCACTTGATATTTGAGAATCATTTCTGTCGTAGTGCTGAATGAAAAAAATAAATCACTATCTTTCCAAAGTATTTATATATTAATAGTGAAATTTTAATGATTATTATGCTCATTTGTTTTATAAATAGACAAAAATTCAAGGACGTTCTATCGTTAGATATGATTCCTCTAATTTTGTCCCTCTAGATTCATAAAATAACTCATATTACATCTTTTTTATTTGTTCTCTTATCTTAAGTAATTCGATTTTATGAAGTTCAAGCAGTTTTTAACGTCTTAATATATCTTTTAATTCGTTTTATTGTCAAAATTCGGAAATTTAAGTCAAACATGAAGTGTTCGATCTGGAGTTTTAGGTTGCCGAGATTGCTTGAGGCATTGACTGAGTGCAAACTTCCCTACGACTGTTGAGGCAGTGTACTTTATTGCTCCATCTTGCAACTTTCATAAAATGCTTAACAGAATTTCATTCATACTATTAATTATTTAATAGCATGTTTTTAATTCTGGAATAAGCTTCCAACGCTCAACGACGACAGAAACTGCTTTGAAAGCTTCCTCGAAGGAAAAGGATCAGTAAAGAAATCATCAGAGCAGCTTCACCACGCTGTAACTTTTGGCTGCTACAAAAGTTTCATGGATTTTTTATATTCCACAAACGACAGTTATGTGTGTTGATAGTGTATGAAATCCATTTTATTCTGCTGAACATCCACTTAACCCCTTAAGTCTCGCAACCGTCATATTGACGTGCATCGAATTATCGCATTTTTAGGCTTATAAACTAAAATTTAATCATAAGTTAGCTTTATAATTTGACATAAAAATTACGTAGAATCCATAAGCATCTCAAGTATTCTATGCCTTCTTAGATGAATAAAAACGACAGCCCCTTTCTAAAACAGGAGGGATCAGCTTGTTAGAGAGCAAAAAAAAAAAAAAAAATGCGAGAATTAAGGGGTTAACGAAATCTAAGGAAGTGTGTTATCGGCGATTTTCATTTCTTGTACTTTTTGCGATTCATACATATATTCCTTCAGGATAATTCACAGTGAGTGCCTAAAGCACTGCTATACGGATTTGTGGGGAACTGGGACGTAACCATCCATTGTTGTGAATATTCAAAAATGTAAACTCTCAATAATTTGGCAGAACTGTGCCGATCTCAAATACATGCTTGGCAACCCAGTTCTTCCGACCTCATACCATGGGACGTCTTTAGTTGTGAGTTTTCTTAAGGTAATAAGAAGAAAGAGAGAGTGTTTCGCGACTAACAGCGTCATTCATAATATTAAATGATGCCATCCGTGGCACGTGTCTCTCGTGGCCGCATAAATGTTTCTTATTGCTATGAACTTTGGATTTTTTCGTGTGACAGAGTGTCGCCCCTTCCCTCGCAATCTTTCTTTCTAGAATTAATGACAATACATTGAACATTTATAAGCTGTTACTCAGCCTAACTTCATATCCTGTGTATCGTTTCGCTTCACTATTTGCAGTATCATCTAGAGGTATAGATTTATTTCATACTCCATAGAAATTCTGGGTTCATGACAAATATTCCAATTTCGTTGTTAAATTATTGATTTATAAGTATTTCCTGACTTCTTAACCCCCCATGCATTTGAATTTGACGTCTGTATTATCACGATTTTCGAAATGAATTACTTTTTTTCTTTATACTAAAAATGTGAAAAAAAAAACATTTCTCACAATTTCTAAATGTCCCTTTTAAAATGAAATAGGCATGTTTTGTTGTTGTTGATTTTTGTATAAACAGGATTTTGACAAATTTGATAAGAATAATTTTGCTAATACTGAGAAGCATGTGTTAGTTTATTTGCAGTTTTTCATGATATAAAAAAACGTCAAAATATTTATTTGTGAATCTTTGTTTACATTTGAATGATTGGCTTGTATTGATCTTGTTTGTTTATGTTAGCGATGTCATAATATGTGCGTGTACATTTCCTATGACATCATAACCAGCTATGACATCACAGCCAATCAGGTTTTGACACATGTTCTATCTGACTATACAAGATGGTATGTTAGATTCTTTAAGTTAGTTGCAATGTAGTTGTGTTGCTGTACTGGTTAGCATGATGGATTAAGGATGTAAACGAGTGGAGAGGAATGTTTGCTTCTATCATTTCTAAATTTTTTTCTAGCAAGAGATAAAAGTTAGTTTTTATGAAAATGGATTAATTATTGTCTTATAGCAACTGTTGATCCACCATTTAAGCTTAATGTATAAATTCCAACAGCATGCTACTATTGAGACGTCTCGCCAATGAAATGAAACATTAGAGAAAACGTCCCCGTAAAATGATTCACAGAACTGAGCTCTTAGTTGCTTCATTGCGCATGTGTAAGCTTAAAGAACTGGGGCCCTGTATTCTGGGCCATCTTAACGTATTTAGCCCAAAGAACCTGCTGTTTTCTCCGTTGAAAGTGATGTTTCGGAAAAGAAGATTTCTTCTAACGATTTCAAAGAAAGGAGGAAGTGTTTTTCTTGTGGAACCGTTGTTAAAACGAACTGTTAGAAATTCAAGAATGCCAATAAGATGCCTACTCATCAACAACGTAAGCCGCCTACCTTCAAGAAAGGTGAACATTCCAATCCTGCAGCTCTTCATGCATCTGCATATTGGACTCAATCCATGGACATAGAATTTGTGATGGACTCTGTTGCAACTCAGCACTTTGTTAATGATAGTAATTTATTTATTAATTTTCTGAAATTATCTTCAAGTGCAAGTATAGCTGAAGGTACTACAAATATCCTTGGTATAGATGATGTTAATCTTGAAATAATGGATAATTCTGATAAGGTTTCTTTATTGTTTAAAAATGTATTGTATGCACCACAAATGGTGAGAAATTTAATTTCTTTAAGAAAATTTTATTTGGCAATTTTAGTATCTTTGTAAAAAATTTAAAAATGATTATAAAATCTCCTAGGAATAGATTATTTTTAACTGTTCCATTAGTTGACAAGTTCTATATAATAATGTAATAAAAGCTAATGTAATAAAAATGCAAAATGACAGTGCTACTTACATTTCTGATAAAAATAATATTGAATTGTGGCATGCTAGATTTGGTCATTTAAATATGCAAGGCTTGAAAGATTTTTCAAAAGTAATAATGCTTATAGACTTGAAAAGTTAAAGGGAAATGTTGATAAATGTGATACTTGTTATTTAAATAAAAGTAGTAGGTCATTAATTTCCTAATATTGAAAAAATTAGAACTCAATATGTCTTAGAACTTGTGCATATGGATATATGGAGGCCTTCTCCCGTTAAATCTTTAGGTGGTGCTGAATATTTTTATAGTATTAATGATGATTATTCTCGATATTCAGTAGTGTATTTTTTGAAACACAAAAATGAAGCTTTTGAGTGTTTTAAGGCATATAAACAAACAATGGAAAGATTAACTAATAGAAAAATCAAAAGGGTTAGATCAGATAATGGCACAGAATTTAGTGCAGATTATTTTGAACAGTATCTGATAGACGAAGGTATTAAAATTGAGCGTAATAACACTTACTCACCAGAGATGAATAGTGTTGTTGAGCTATATAATAGAACAATAATAGAAGGTGTTAGAGCCCTTTTACATGAAAGTAAACTTCCCAAGAATTTATGGGCTGAATTTGTAAATACTCAAAAATACTCTTATCTTAGAAATAGATCTCCCCATAAAGCTTTGAAAGGAAAAGCTCCGTTAAATGTTTGGAGTGATAAGAAATTTTCTTTTAGACATTTTAAAAGGATAGGTTGTGTGGCTTATATTTTCATGCCAAAACGTTATAGAAATAATTTAGAGACTAATGCTGAGAAAGGTATAATGATAGGCTATGCATTAAATACTCTAGGATATAGAATTTTCTTTCCCCAAAGTGGAGAAGTAACTGAAACTAAACACGTAAAGTTTAATGAATCCATATTGGGAGTCAATTCTAATGTTCAAATGAAAGATAACAAATTTAGGATGATTGATTCTTTTTCAGATTTTGAGTTTTCAAATAATGAAACTCCAATACCTAAACCTTCAGACAAAACTGAATGTGATTGGAAACGAGTTTGTGTAACTAGACAGAAAGGTAAAACTAAAGGAAGGATAGATGTTTATTATTATCCTGAGGCAAAAGTAAGATTAAGAAGTAAGAATTAAGTTAAGAAATGCTGTGAAAGTAAGGGTATTGACTATAACCCAGATAAGTTTGACTTTTCACCTAAATTCATTTTAAATGATAATGAACCAAATGCAATTGGAACTCAATCGGATGAATTTTCAATTGATGTTGAGGATATATCGGATAGTGAAGCTCATTTGGTAGATATTAAAATCCCTAATAATTTTAAGGAATCTCAAAATGTACCCGAAAGGGAAAATTGGTGTAGTGCGACGAAAGAAGAGATTGAAATTTTAAAACCCGAGATGTTTATGACGTTGTCCCTAGACCCAAAAATAAGAATGTGTTGGGGAATAACTGGGTATATACACTTAAAAAGGATGTTACTGGACAGAGGCGGCGAGAAGCAATTTTACCAACCGGGCAAAACAACAATTTGGCACTCCAAAACAACGTAATTTTTTAAATTTTATATTGTCTGTATTTTAATTGTCCAACACAATTTACTTATAAATGTATGTTTTCGCTACAAATATGACTTAATAATGTTATGGTCAGAAATTTTTAAGTTCAAAAATATTTAAGAATATAAGGAAGTCTTACAGAAACTAAAATAATGTAATGAACAAATTTAAAATATATATATATATATCAGTTTTTACACAGTATTATAAAGTCTCTTCACATGCTCTCTTTTCTTGCCAATTTATCTGTAAAATCTTTCATAATATTCTCAATATCAATGTTCTACAGAAGGTTCCGTACAATTGATATGGTTGCCAAAGCAACTAGTCGTAGACGACTAGTTGCTTTGCGACATACTATATCGCAGATATGTTTTAATCAGTTTCAGTTTCGAAAAGCTTCTCTCGCCAGTAGTTACTGGTAGAATCAGAAAACCCACTGCGTTAGTTTTATAAGAAACGCATAATTCTTCAGTGGTTTTCTACTCTTTTTAATAAGATACGGCCTGTTCGCTTAGGAATAATGTCGGAAACTCACAAACATTACTAGGTAGGAAAAATCTGAAAATTTTAAAAAAGTGAGATACGCCTTTTACGCTTAGGAGAGCAGTATAGCAATTTAAGTTTTTGGGCACCCCGCCCCAACTTCCAAAACCAGATAACTTATTGATTTAAATTTAATATCTGAATAAGCAGGTTTTGTGCAACAAATAATAAAACAAACTGAAATTTTAAATAAAATGGTTAAAAAATGCATAATTTAAATATTCTAATACAAAGTTTTCCAGGACTGTTGAAATGTGACCCATTGATCTGCTAATAAATTCGAAAACATTAAAAATATTCCAAGAATAATGTTTTGAATTTAAAGAACACTACATTTTAAATTTAGAAAGTTCTAGAACACACTTCTTGTAAATCAAATGGAAGCCCTGAAAATAATTTTAAAAAATATTAATATCGGGGGCTTCCGCACAGATTCAGGGCCCATAGGCAGTTGCCTATTTGGTAATACGGCCTTGACCATGTACCTTGCTTATCGATGTGAAACCTTGATTTATTACTTTTTTTCAGCCGTGTTACAATTTTTTTTAAATCACAAACTTATCAAGAAAAAAATTCTGTGAAAATAGTTTGTAATTTTGCAAGTTTTCCTCTAATGTTTAGCACTTTCTGATGATTGTAAAAAATTTGTGGGAACTTTATATGTACAAATTTGATTTTTCAAAAAACAGTTTGAATATTATTATTTCAAGTGTATTGCTTATGTTAAAATCTAACAAACCTTATCATTCTCAGTACTGTTGTTTGTATTTTCGGTTTGCAAACTTGTTTTGGCGTCTTGTTTATTGCTAGATTCTTCACAGTCACTTCACGTTCAAATGTTCTACTGCCTCTGGTTCACGCAATTGTAACTTTGCATGCTCTCACACTTGGTCCTGGTAAACGAGTTAATTTGTTAAATAGTGCTTATCTAGTTTACAAAAATCATATGAGTTAAGTTCTTTTGAATACTCATACAGAAGTTGTAAAAATGTTCCAACAAAACCAACACAACTTTTGATATAAATTAGCCCATTGCCCACTTTTAAGCTTTCTGCTCAGTAATATATAAATATAATTTTTAAAAAATAACTAAAATTTTTTATATTGGATTTTAATATTTAGAATTTTTGTACAATTGACAATGTTAGTATTGTCAATATTGTAAATTTATATATTTCAAATAGATATTTAATTCTGAATATTTTAAAATAACATGCTAGAATGATAATAACAAAATTACCTGTGGTGTTGAATTCACAGGAACTTTTTTTTCTTGGTTCGAACAATACGTTATATCGTCGTTCTTAAGTTTTTCTGAAGTTAAAGATCTGCCTTCGACTGTTGCTGACAGACCTTCATTGGATTCAATATTTTCTAATTTTGATTATTTCTTTCAAAAACAGACGCTTGCTTTTCATTTCCTGCTGCTATCCGTGCCTTTCTTTTGCTTTAAAACGTACCTGATTGTTTCTTTTTTTCAGATATTTTAACGAAAATCACAGCACAACAGGTATAACATTATCACAATTTAAATTTGCTGTTCAGAATAAAAATGAAGCGTGACATTCACCAGTTTTGCTTTCAACACAGTGTGCCAAACGTTCCGTCAAAGTAAGAATCCGATGAGAAATGGTGCAGACCAGGGGAAAAGTTACATTTTCATCCGGTTTAATATTTTTTCGGCCCACTATGCCATAAAACTGAAATACAATAGCCAGTTAGGAGACACGAGCCTCTCGTATCAAAGGAAAAACCACGAAATGAGGAAAGGAGAGTGTGGGAGGAAATAAATCTAGAGAAATTGGGACAGGGAAGGCCCGTTTTGAAAGCAGTGTGAGGAGGGAGCACAATAGACCGGACCGTACCTATGGTCAACACGATCCTAGGGGATCGGGTGACCCGTGTGTATAGTCGGACCTGTGAATGACCCACCAAATTTTATGGCCTGATGTTCGTGGAACAGCTTTTGGGACCTCTCCAGGGTCTAGAGGCTTGAGCTGATCTCCTGTACGAAAACTAAAGAGGGGGCGTCAAAATGAAAGGAAGATTTTTTGCCGTTTCCGCCGAAGATCTCATGTCAATAGAACATAGAACCATTTTTATCCCTTTTACGTTCCAGCTTTGGCGCCACTTGGAATTTGGCGCCAAAGGCAGTTGCCCGGTTTGCCCGGCCTCGGGCCGCCTCTTTTACTGGAAAAATTAAAAGTTACAGGGCTAGATTGGTATCACAAGGTTTCAAGCAGATTGGCAATATATAGATTGCTTTGATACTTTTTCTCCAGTTACAAATTTTACCTTGGTTAGATTATTTATTGTTATATTAGTAACTATGAAGGGTTGGTTATGTAATAACTTGGATATTAAAAGTGCTTACATATATGTACAACTTAATGAGGACATTTTTATGGAACAACCTTCTGGTTTTGTAATTGATAATGAAAATAATAGTGTTTTTAAACTTAAGAAAGCTTTGTATTGTTTAAAATAAGCAGGTAGAGAATGGTATAGTGAGCTTAATAATATCCTAATACAACTGTGTTTTCAAAACCTCTTGACTAGTAATTGTATGTATGGATGTATATAAATCATTTGTATTGTTATTAGTATATGTAGATGATATTGCCATTTTTGCTTGTAATGAAAAATACATGAAGCAATCAGTTTCATAAAATCAAAAGTTGATGTTAAAGATTTGGGTAAATTGTCTAAATTTCTAGGTGTAGAATTTGAAATGAGAAAATGGTATTTTTATAATGCATCAGAAAAGTTATATAAATAAAATGGGAAGTATTTTTTGGTAATATTCCAAATTGTAAAAATTTGGTTCCATTAAGTCCAGGTATTACTATTTATGATAATAAGGAGCATGACGCACTAAATGTACCTTATAGAAATTTAATAGGAAGTTTATCCTTTTTAGCGTCTAGAACAAGACCACACATTATGTTTGCTGTAAATTTTCTATCTCAATTTAATAACAATCCATCAATGACTCATTGAAATCTCCTGTGTCAAGTATTACATTATGTTCTAAATACTTCTAATTATGAAATAGACTCGAGTAAAAGTAAAAGTTTCGTTTTAACAGCATATACTGAGGCCAGTTGGGCAGCTGATAAAATAAACCGTAAATCTATCAGTGGTAATATTTTTAGGTGATGTTCCTGTTTCATGGTCTACTTCGAAACAAAAATGTACAGCTTTATCAATTATGGAAGCTGAATATATTGTTTGTCGGAAGCTGTGAAAGAAATTGTTCGGTAAAATAGAATAATGAATAGTTGTTTACTTTTAGAATTGCCTATAATTAAATCTAAAATATTTTGTGATAATCAAAGTGCTATATTTTATTCTAAGAATTTAATGGAAAACCAACGAACTAAACATATTAACACTCGTTATTTTTTCGTAAAGGAAAAATTAAATGCTGATGAATTTGACTTATTGTATGTTTAAGGTAAGAAAAATGTTTCGGATATCATGACAAAAGCTTTGTCACTTGATAAGTTAGAATTTTATTGTAATTGGTTATTTTGTAATGTAAGTGAATGAAATTTGTATTTTTTTAGAGTCATGAAAAATGGGGGACTTTGTTAGCTTATTTTGCAGTTTTTCATGATCTAAAAATCGTCTAAATATTTATTTGTGAATCTTTGTTTACATTTGAATGATTGGCTTGTATTGATCTTGTCTGTTTATGTTAGCGATGTCATAATATGTGCGTGTACATTTCCTATGACATCATAACCAGCTATGACATCACAGCCAATCAGGTTTTGACACATGTTCTATCTGACTATACAAGATGGTATGTTAGATTCTTTAAGTTAGTTGCAATGTAGTTGTGTTGCTGTACTGGTTAGCATGATAGATTAAGGATGTAAACGAGTGGAGAGGAATGTTTGTTTCTATCATTTCTAAATTTTTTTCTAGTAAAAAATAAAAGTTAGTTTTTATAAATATGGATTAATTATTATCTTTCAGCAACTGTTGATCCACCATTTAAGCTTAATATATAAATTCCAACAGCATGCTGCTATTGAGACGTCTCGCCAATCAAATAAAACAATAGAGAAAACGTCCCCGTAAAAGGATTTACAGAACTGAGCTTTTAGTTGCTTCATTGCGCACGTGTAGGCTTAAAGAGCTGGGCCCTGTATTGAGGGCCATCTTAACATATTTGGGAGCCTGTGGCCCAACGAAAATACCTTCCCAATTAAATAATTGAGGAATGAAAAAAGCTACAATTTCTTTGATTAACGCCTTGTAATTTTGCAAATCGGTTACCTTTGAAAATTGAATTTGTCAAGACTGTTCGTGTATATGACTAATTTTAGCGATTACATTGCAAAGAAGTTTTTTCTATCCTATCGTATATATTTATTACAGAATTAAAATCATCGACTTAATATTTAAATTAACATGATAGAACGTATATAAATATTTTGTGTTTTTTTAAATTATATATTTAAGTGAAAAAAATATGCATTTTAATTTATCTTAAAAAATATTTTTCAAGTAAACAAATTTATATATTTAGGTAATGTATATAAATTAATATAGAAGTAATATGTGTATATATGTATCGAAACAGTCTGTATCTTAATTATCACTTTTCCAATTATTTATTTGCTTGACATCAATATGTTAATTTAATTTTTTATAAAATTTTTAATATGTTTATATATGTATTTGGTGCAAACTCTATATTTTCTATTATGTAATATCCTATGGATAAAATTCTTAAAATTATTTACACTACTGGCCAAAGGTATTGCAAGATTGACAAATGAGAAACATTTTAACTTCAGTGGTTCACATTCAGTTGAGGATAATCGTGGGACGTACAATTGTGGGAAATCACATTTTACACTGAAGATTTTGTCACTAGAACATTTAGGGGACCGTTCACAAATTGATGAAGAAGAAAATCATTTAGTCTCGCCCCATTTCACAGAAAGCTGATAATGTTTTGAAACTTTCATCAATACTTTTGCTTCTTATCCGAATTGTTTACATGCATTTTGGTAAAAATTGTATGAATATTCGGAAAGATATAAAGGCTTCTTTAAAACAACCCAAATTTTTCGCATGTTTTTTGCTTATAACATGCAGAGTTGTACTCCAAATTTTGCGAAACTTACAGAATATTCAATATAGAGAAACATTGTATTAAAATTTGAAGTAAATACTTTGAATATTTGGGGAAATTTGAGTATTTGTAGTAAATAATTTTTTAACTGCGCACGCGCGAAACATAGTTTAAATTTTCTTTCATAGCGTCGAATCCAGATATCTAAGGCAGCTTATATAAAAATTCCAGTTGAATACCTTAAAGATTTAGAAAGTTGTAGACATTGCAGTAAGCAGAATTTTTGTTATTATCAAAGAAAAGCAAAATGATGACCGCTTTTCCACAAATCAATATATATTTTTAAAAACTTGAATTTTCGAGCATTAATCGTCGAATTGCAATTCAACTAATACATTTAATTGATAAGTGCAGATGGTTGCTCACGATATTCAACTTTCATAAAATTCAAAATTGCTGTTCAAAAAATTGATTTGTGAATAAACCCTTATAATTTTATATCTTTTGGAAAATAGCGGAAATTCTACTGAATGCAATCCCTTTGACTTTCTAAATCTTTATGGTATTCAAATGGAAACTTTATATAAAAGGAGTTAGATATCTGGTTTGGACGTTATGAAATAAAAGTTAAGCTATGTTTCGCGCGTGCTCAGTTAAAATATTTTCTACAGCTACTCGCATTTGCTTAAATATTCAAGGTATTTACTTCAAATTCCAATGCTATGTTTTTCTAACATATCGTGGAATATTCTATAAGTTTCGCAAAGTTTGGATGAAAACTGCATGTTATATGCAAAAAACTTGCGAAAAATTTGAGATGTTTTAAAGAAGCCTTTATATCCTCCCGAATATTCATGCAATTTTTATGAAAATTTGTGTAAGAAATGTGCATGAAAAACAAAACGACTGATGAAAGCTTCAAAACATTTCCTTCTTCATCAATTTGTGGACTTTCCCCTAAATGTCCTCGTCACAAAATCTTCACATTAAAATATGATTTCCAATGATTCTCCTCAGCTGATTGTGAACCATTGTATTCAAATTAATTCCAAATGTTTCGCATTTTATCAATCTTGCAATACTTTTGGCCGGTAGTGTATTTTAGATTGTCCAAATAACCATCATTTATCCATTTTAATTTCAAAAATTGCCATTCATCTCTATACACTACAGATTGTACAAGCAATACCGCATTTCGTATGTTGAGAACATATATGTGCAGGGTTTTTGATTTTTGATCTTACTGACAGTCTAGCTTTATTATAATAATATTACATAATCGATGGCTATCTATTTTGTTTTTGTTTATCTATTTGTTATTTTTACTTTTAACATGTTTAAAATTACAGTTAAATATAGAGAAAAAGAAAATCAGTAGAGTGAATTTTTAGATGCCCTTGAGATTGCAACCCAGTTAGCCCTTAGGATATGGCTGCCCTGCCTGTGTATGAAAATTGATCTTTTTATTTTAAAGCGCTGTAGATCTGTATTAATCACCGGATAAGTTTGATTGTTTTCAGTATGTACAATTTCAATGAGTGTATAATTCCGTAGATTATTTATTTATTATTATTTAGATTCCGAAGTTGCATTGTGAGGAACCTTGATGAAAGCTGTAATTTTAAAGTTTCTCCTGCCAATGAGAATGTCTACAGATTCGCAACATCTTTCGGGCAGAATATGACGACATTAGAACGTGAAACCTTTCCAAGATCAACAAATTAAGACTGTAGTGTACGACATATCTTTGGATTTAATCCAGCACCACGAAATGGGAAAGAACAATGTTTCCAGTAGGATGTGTTAAAAAATCTTTACAAAATTTTTTATTGTTTATAAATATGCAATGGGAAATACTTTTATAAGCTTACACAAAAGCGAAAATTTATACTATTGACCGCATAATACAGCATATTTCCAACAAACAAGTCCAAAGACACCTCTTTTTTGATTGGCACAGTGGTGAAACTTCAATACAGCAATGCATACAGCAAGAAAAATAGTTTGTATAAGCTTTATAATTTTGTTTGCAAACTGAAACTAAAGAGAAGTTAAATTTCCTTATGACAGTTTGTCCAGTTTTTCTGAACGAATTGTTTTAAAATGGCTTGTTAAATGCAGAAGTAATTCGCCTACGATTTATGCAGTTAAGCGTTTTCTTTGCAGCTGAATTTAAAAGAACATTTACTGACTCATATGAAACGTAAACTGTATGTATGTAATAAAGCATTTGCTCAGAAGAGGAATTTAATCACACATTTAAGAATACATACAAAAGAGATACCGTTACCATGCGACGTGTGCAATGAAGGTTTTCTCAGAAGTCGCATTTAACCACACATTTACTAACGCTTACCAGAGAGAAACCGTTTGCATATGACGTGTTTAATAAAGGATTTCCTGGGAAGTCAAGTTTAAAAACACATTTACTTATGCATACGAGAGAGAAAACGTTTCCATGCGGCGTGTGTAGTAAAGGATTTTCTCGGAAAGTTAATTTAAAAAGATATTTATGTATGCATACGAAAGAGAAACCGCTTCCAAGCAACCTGTGTAAGAAAGAATTTTCTCACGAGTCGCATTTAACTGCACGTTTACATATGTATACACTGTAAAAAAAATTACTGTAAAATTCAATTTTTACCGTAACATTTTACAGTAGAAAAAAATTAAAGTGTACTGTAAATTTTACAGTAAAATTAACCGATTTACAGTAAATTTTATCATAAATTCTAAGGTAATATGTATTGCTATTTTTACAGGAACTTTTCTACAATTATAGGTTTCTACTGCATAGCATACAGCGCTTTTAAGTGTAAATTTTACATTAATATATACTTAACCTCAGTCTACTTTACAATAACATTTATTGAAACACAGTAAATTTTACAGTAATATTTTACTGAAATCCAGTAAATATTACAGTAACATTTTACTGAAATCCAGTAAATATTACAGTAACATTTTACTGAAATCCAGTAAATATTACAGTAACATTTACTGAAACAGGGTGGCTACAGAAACTGTGAAAAAAATTTCCCTGACTAAACTTACAACATTTCCCTGATTTATGGCTACTAATTATATTAGTTTTCTGGATTTCTCCCTTCTCAGAATCACTGTGTGTGTACAATATATATTATTAAACACTTTTACCAATTATTTAATATGAAAAAAAAATCAAATGTTTTTATGAAATTTAATTTTTAAAAAATGGAATGAACTTCCTAAAAAAATCTCTTAAAACAGTGTATTACATTTTTATATGTAAAAAATACTGGAAATTTCAACAAAATACTTTGCTTCTAAAACTGTTTAAGAATTCTAAGAAACATTAAAACTACTCTTTGCAACACAAGTTAAATTATATTAACAGTACAGGTTATTGTGATCTTTGCTCAAAACTTTAAAACAGTTCAATAACTAATTAGTGCTCTTTGCATGGGTACCAGAATAACATGTTGCAGCATAAATATAAAAATAGTATAATTATACGTACATATAAATAATAGAAAATTATAAATTTGAATTGAAAAGAAAAATAAATAAATACGAAATACGTACCCAATATATATTTTAGCCAAGATTTAAACAAGAGTAACTGCCAAAATATTACTTCAAATCTTTATTCTTTAACAAATCATAGATTAATTGCTTTAATCAAAAACTTCTGCTTTTATAAATGAATATAAGTTTTTAAATTCCATTTACTGTTACAAATAATGCTAGATATAAGATACTAATTTATATATAATAACTCAAGAAACAAATAACTATTAATTTCCCCGATTTTTCCAGATCGATAAAATTCCCTGACTTCCCTCACAGTAAATTTTAAAGTAATAAGTAATTTTTAAAAGTGCTTTAGGTTGGGATATTTTTAGCAACAAAATAACAAATCAAAATGTAACAAAAAACATTTTATTTTTCTATTTACAAATAGTAATATGACAAAATTAGCAATAGTACAAAACAAAGCAAATTAAAAAAAACAATGACACAGGTACAAAATACCGTGATAGTTAAAGAAGATATAGTTAAAATATACAATGACACAGTCATAAAAATGTACATTCAAGACACAAAAATTGTAAAACTACATCACAATTTGCAGTCTAAATACAATAATAGGAGCACAAGTACAGAAAAATATAGGAATTTTCAATAAAAAATTAGAAACAATTTTTTAACTGTGAAAACTATAAATTTTAATATTTGTATTTTCTTATTTAAAATATCTGTTACCAAAGGATCTTGCAAAACACCAATCACTTTACCAGGTGGAGATTTTTTTAAAAAAAAGCTTTTATTTTATTCTGATTGTGTTAAATCTATTTTTCAAAGGCTCTTTTTCCAGGGTAAATAAAAGAGCTATCAATTGAGTATATTAACCCAAATTCAAACTAAAGCTTAAATTTTATACTACAACACTAAAGAATTGAATATCCATAAAAATGGACAAACATTTTAAATATTATTAAACTTTAAGAAGCTGTCAATTTGGCAACATTTTTTTTTCCACCTAGATGTAATTTTCAGATTATTAAAAAGTGTTATTTTACATGCAAAAGGATATTTTATATGAAAAATCAGTTTGAAAACATTCTTTTTGGAAAGAAATTCATGGACTGTTTGACTAATGGTAGAAATTTTTAAATATAATTTTAGTATTTGTTTTTAATATTAAAATAACACACACAAAAAAGAGATTTTTTTAATATCCCATTTTTAAACTTCTGTGGTTATTAAGAAACAAAATCATTGTTATTGTTCTTTGTAATTCCCTTTACCATTTTGTTTATCATTTTATACTGAAGGGAAAAGTTGAAAAATATATTTTAATACATTTTAGATTAGTTCTATTTGAAATTATAGGATCAATATAGGACCACTGCACATTACATTTTACACAGTATTACAGTAAAAATTTTTCAATATAGGCCTTCTTCCCTTTAGTCTGGGTTGTTTCAGATCCTCGGCTCGGAGTAATGCTCACAAACTACCTAGAAATATAATAATGCACAATTTATTAAATTATTTTATCTCTACAGCAGTTGAGGAATCCAGAAAATTACACAGAAATCAAGCAAACATATTATGGGTGTACTGTCAAAAGAGACCAAGTAACTTTGTATTACTGTAGGTAAAATACATTTTAAAGTTCGGCCATGGGTAAAATCCATATTTTATTCCCATTTTAACATTAAAAGGATACAATTTAGCTTTGTATATTGACTTGGGCTATTTTTTCCCAAAATATGATAGAATATCAACACTTGAATACAATGCTGAAATGCTAAAAGGCAGAAAAAGAAACAAACCCAGAAATTAATTTTAAAAATATGTATGAAAAACTTGCTTTGCTCAATTCTTAAAACTGTAATAAAATTGAGTTTTGCAAGAAATTATCAAAGCAACACTTAATTGGCAGATAGAATATGCTTCACTTTTGGAATATATTATAATAAATTGAAAAAATAACTAGAGGTTAAAATAGTGATTTTTCCCCCACTAATATGTGCAAAAATGTTATACACATACTTCAAAGTCAAAAGTAATAGAAAGTCACTAATGCTTTCAAATCAGCAAAGTAATTTTGGCATTATATTTACTAATAAATTTTTAATAATCATACAATTACAAAATGCAAACAAACACATTATACTTCTTGAAATAATTTAATTAAAAATGTAAGAATTTTAAAAATCTTTAATGATTGATAATCATTCAATAATTTATTTTCGAGAGAGAAAAAACTGATCGACCTTTGAGTACATCCTTTTTTGCAATTGGCCGATTTCTTATATGCGTTATGTGATGCTTTTGGTACAAAAACTGGGGTTATCCAGTTTCAAATCTTTAATTATAATCTGTAATATATCTTTAATTAATATTTAACTAACACCTGTCTAACAAATTAAGCTTAAGAAATTTTTAAAACAATGATGCATGTTAAGCCTATCCCTATGACCACTTTAACCCATCTTACTTAAATTACTATAAAATAATGTCTGTAATTAATTCAGCTTATCTCTTAATGAGGAAGTATTCTTAAGATCTGTATGAAGCTTTCAGCAGAGTCAATTTAATGCAAACTTAATTAAACAAAATGCAGGAGAGAAGTTAAATTAGGTATTCCAACTTCAAACTGCTACATCAACAAACAAAATGGGTGTTTTCTCCTACTAAAGTGCTGCAATTAATATAATTTTAAAATGTTAAACTTAGTTCTTAACTATTCAAAGCTAAAATAAAAAAATTACATTCATACCAATATTCATTACAAAGTTATAGAATTTTATTTGATGTATGACCACTTCACCCCACCTGACCCTAAACTTAGCAATATGTATTTAGAGGTGTAGCTAGATTTAGTAAAACAAAGAGATATCACAAAATGTATTCTTGTTCCATTTTTAAAATTACATACAATTCAAAAACTTTAAAAGAAAATATAACTTACCACAATCTATTATACAGGGAGTTGCAGGCAAGTCCATTTTTAATGCCTCAGCACGAGTATAGAAATCTAAAATAAATTATAAGTACAGTCTTTATTTTTATGTTAAAAATATTGTTTGATGACTGAAAAAGAATTGAGTTCTTAGAAAGTAAAATGTTTTTTTACTTTTACAAAATGCTCAACGAATAAAAACATTTGCTACAACACCTTCAAAAAGGTCAAGTCCTAGGCATGGAGAGCAAACGTGAAAATACTTCAAATCATTAAAAATGCTTTTGCATTTTATACCATCAACAATAACATTATCACATTTATGTTCCACAATTAAGTGACAACTTTCAGGTGTTCTGAAATCACCTATGCAATATGGTTTTTGTATGAACATATTCTTTGTTATGTCACAATATCTACAGAAATTTTCTACTATAAAACTTTCAGAAAATCCACCAATAGCATGAGATCCCAAATTATTTTCAATTTTTCAAATTTGTTTTCATTGCTATATAGAAAAAATGATCTACATAATCTTTCAGTGTATTTAACGTTATATTAAATTTTTCACAAGTAAACATTTTTGAAGTGTTCCAGTCTGTAAAATAAACAATAAAAAAATCAAATGGATGCAAGATAGTTACATTTTATGCTTTATTTAAGGCATCATATACATATTAAAGGCATCAACAAAAATTCCTTAATAAGAACTCGCACCATTCTAAGATAGTTGAGTTCTATTCTAGATAGTAATTTAAATATATAGATTAAAACAATAAATAATTTAAAAAAAAAAGTTTTAACGATGTAGGGGAAAGTAAAGAAACATGCTAAAATTAATAGCAAAAACTTACAATATTTCTTCTTTCATTTAATAACCAGAATTAAAAATATGAATATCTTTATGGACCAGTTTGAATAAGAACATATAGGGTAGATGCTCCAATTTTGGCCACACTGGATCTGTTTTTCCAATAATTAACCAGAAATTTCAAATTAACTAATAAGAAGCATACCAATACTTTACACAATTCTTATTTTACTATTTTCACTCTGATTGGTTCATTTTTCTCAAATATGTGACTTGTAAAAAAAATTAAATGTATGATCATGTATTGTGTACTCACAACTGTTAAGGTTTTTGTTAAGGAACAAGGTTTTACCGTTTTTTATCATTAGGCTCTCAGAATTAACTGTTTATTCTAAAAGTGAATACCCTTAGGATTTGTGAGGTAAACTTTCTTTTTATTTTGATTTCATGTCAAAATTATTTTTAAGATTAAATGGGTGGTGGCCAAAACTAGTACTTTAAATTTACTATATGTGCCAGTTTTGGCCACGCAGGTGGCCAAAAGTGGAACACTACATGTTCCAGTTTCGGCCACATAACTTCTTTATTGTATTTTGAGTCATTACATAAATTTAAGAATATCTGGATAAAATAAAACCAACTAATTTAGTTTTGTTTATAAAATAAAAGCAACTAACTTAATTTTATTTCTAAAATAAAAGCAACCGATTTAGTTTTGTTTCTAAAATGAAAAGTAACTAATATAGCTTTGTTTTCATTTTACATAGTAATGGCTCTAATTAAAATTAAGAAGGCAGTAGCATTTCCATAAAAAAATTTTTGCTACTCACCATCTAAAGTTGGTAATGTAATTAAGGCCATTGAAAATGGTATGTCAAAAACATCTCCATTTTTAATGCTTACCTCATATTTATGTTAGAAAATTTCAACTTGAGGAACCTGACTCGAGTGATGAGCAATATTCTTTTATATGCATGGATTGCTCTAATTTTAAAAATGATTCTGATGAATTTGATTAATGTTGCAATTAAAAATTATAAAAATACATATTTGTGGATATTGTTAGTGAATATAATGATGCAAATTCTTGATTTGTAATATTTTTAAAAAAATCTATGCTTTTGCAATGTAAGTTTATTCCTCTCCCCATTTTTTGTTTCATATTTTATCAAAAAAAATTATGCAAGTATATATAGTTTGTATTTGATCAATCAAATTAAATTATAGTTTGTATTTTATCAACCAAATTAAATTAATGTTTTCTGCATTCATGTTTTTTTAAAGTGAAATCTGAAGCTAAAATCAGTTTGCATAAATTTTATTATATATCTTTATAAATTCATCAAAAAAAAAAATCACATTTCATATAACAGAAAATGTACTAAAATATATATTGCATAAAAATAATTTATTTTTACTTAAAATTCATTCAAGTGTCTGTTAAAAATATAATAGAGTGGCCAAAACTGGTGCAAATTGGGTTGATTTATTTAATAATTCATAACTCGATATCTAAAATATTCTTCAGAAAAATTTTATAACTAGCAGAAAGTCAATAAAATTTGCTAAAGAATAGTATAAGCATGATTTAATATGTCTTAAACAGTCATCTACTGTGAAATTTCCATTTCAAATTTTCTCTTAAGGTGGCCAAAACTGGAGCATCTTACCCTATATATATATATATAATCTGAACAAATTATTTAGTAACTCAAAAACATTAAAACTTGTATTCAAATACATTCTTAGTGTCAGATATTTTATATAAAGAATTTTCCATATTTAAAGCTTACAATAGAAAAAAAAGTTCTAGAAAGTAAGGTTTCTAAATGTAAACAAAGCATTTGAATTCTGAATACTGGCAGACTATTTGAAAATTTAAATGTTAAAAAAGTTCATTCTCAAAACAATATTCCTAAAGATATACCAAGAAAAATGTTTCATTTATAAATGGAAATAATAATGGAATAACTTTTTTGATGGAATAATCAACTTAACAATATATTTTATTATTTCGTTTGAAAACATAAAACTTTTAATTATAAAATTTGATATCTTGTTATAAATTACTTTCGATACGTTATAAATAATAAATATATTTTTCCCTAAAAAAGCTGTAGAATATAATAATGCAAGGAAAAACAAAATATTAAGCGAAAAGAACAAAAAAAGCTATATACTAATGTAACACGAAGCCTAATATGATATTCAAACAATGTTAAATCAACTTCCTTAGTTTAAAAATCACCCTTAATAGGGTAATTGATAAAATAAATGATATAGTACACAAAATTAAACAAATTAATACAGAATGTATAAAAACACAACAACTTACCATGTATTTTCATCAAATCAGCAAGCAGGCAATGTGGAATGACAAATGACAGTTCACGGTTCCCGCGCAATGAATCAAGGTTACTGAACTGGCCGCAGCGGAGCTGGTGTAGTCGACTTTTCCGGTAAAATGTACTGCAGAAGCTGCGCGGCACTGTAACTTTTCCATTTTACAGTAATTTTTACCTTAAAAGTTTCCGGAATTTTTTACAGTGTACGAGAGAGAAACCGTTTTAATGCGACATGTGTAGTAAGGGATTTTCTCAGAAATGGAATTTAAAAATACATTTACGTATGCATACGAAAGAGAAACTGTTTACATGCGGTGTGTGTAGTAAGGGATTTTCTCAGAAATGTAATTTAAACACACATTTACTTACGCATACGAAAGAGAAACCGTTTGTATGTGACATGTGTAAAAAAGGTTTTCTCTGAAGTCGAATTTAACCACTCATTTACGTACGCATACGAACGAGAAACCGTTTGCATGTGACCTGTGTAATAAAGGATTTTCTGTGAAGTCGACTATGAAAAGACATTTACGTGCGCATACGAGAGAGAAACCGTTTGAATGCGATTTGTGTAGTAAAGGATTTTCTCAGAAATCGCAGTTAACCACTTATTTACGTACGCATTCGAGAGAGAAACAGTTTGCATGTGACCATGTGTAATAAAGGATTTTCTGAGAAGTCGAATTTAATCACACACTTACGAACGCATATCAGATAGAAACCATTTGCATGTGACATGTGTAATGAATTTTTTTATAAGAAGGGGATTTTAAAAACACATTTACAGTTGCATACGGAAGAGCCAACATTTTCACGTGAATTTTGCAGTAAAACAATTTCTTATCCAACTTAAAGAAACATCTGCAAACGCATACTTTGGATCATGAATTAACGATGTGTCTGTGAGATTTAGTGAAGAGTTTTCTTCGAGTAACAGATTTAAGACAAACCTTCTCTGATCCATTTCAGACGGAAACAGTACGTCTGTGAAGTATGTAGTGTATTGATTTTTTTTAAATAAATTGTTTGTACAAAACATAAGATAAAATTGAGAATGATATACAGTCAAACCCCGCTATTACGAATCCTCGATTATAACGAACTTTTCAAATGGTCCCAAATGAAATCCTATGTCACTAATTTAATTTCAAATGCTTATAATGAACTTCAAAAGCAAGGAATTTGTATATAGTGAACCAAATTCCCACTTTTACTTTCTGCCACCTCTATCTCTCTGAATCATCTGCTCTTCTCATTCCGTGGGAGGCTTTTTACCCAACAGCTGTGCCACGCAAGCCGCCCTTAATTAACTCACCTGTTACTAGGTATTACTATAAGTTTTTTATGTGTAAAGATTATACAAGGGGTAGACTGTAAAAATGTTTCTTTTCATTAAAGATAGTCAATGGACTTGGAAGATTTTCTAGAAATTGGGTAATATCTTATTTTTTTCATAAATAAAACCATTATATATCTCCAAGATTCATTGCTTGTTTAGTAAAACAATTAATCCTTTATACAGGGTGTCCCAAAAAGTGGAACAAGCATTTATTTCCTTAAATATTGCACCTAGACATATGCCTCCAATTACAAAGTTTCATCAAATAAGGTAAGAATTTGTCTGAAACCACTTTGGTTTCTGAAATAAAAAGTTAAGAAAATGAAATTTTTATACTTTCCCCATAGAGCAAAAGTGTCAATGAGTGAAACGTTCCTCTTACACTCGTCTATGTATAAATTAAGTTTCACGATTATATCTGCAAAATTTTGAGATATATATTAATTTTTAAATTTCAAAGGCTGCTCACAAATTTATATGCAGATTTTCATTGCAGAAATGCAAAATTCTTCAACATAGAAAAACAGCGAAATACGAATATTTGCCCAATAGTACATCATCCAATCATCATGAATTGAAAGAAAATTTGCCAATGACGCATACTGTTACTCAGTTTCATTGACAGATGGTTGCAACTATTGACTTAATAAAAAATGGAAAGACAACTTGAGGCAGTTAAATGTAACATAAAAGAGGAAAATATCCTAACATCGGATAAGAATATCAAATTATTTTCTCTCTGTGTTATGCGTATTGTTAAGTTTTACGTTAAAGCAGTGGCGACTCGTCCTTGAGATTTACAGAACTCATTAAAATTATTTTAAAAATTCGTATTTTCATTTCTATTTCTTATTTGCTTACTGCTCTACTCTGAGAGGTCGGGTATCACCAATAAGACATAAAAACGAGAAAAGAAGACACCAAATGAATGAAAAAGTAAGACAGATGGGGCTGCACACCAAATAGTTTTGGAAAGCCCGAACATTCGCCCATTGCTTACAACTAAGTGACATGATGAGACAAGGCGATTAGTTATCCTTTCTGTCCTTGAATTTAGCCAGAAATGGATTTTCGGATGCTCCTCTTTTGCAATAGACCAACTAATGCTCTCTTTTTGGCTGTTTTTAGGTTTCGGATTCACTTTCATGTTGCCTCAACGGAAGCATGGCTGGTTTCTATATGTCCATTACTATATGTCACTCTCCGAAGAAAAAGGACTTTAATTTTCTAAAATACAATTTAGATAATTACAACCTCAAGTTTGGACTATTTGAAAGTAAAATATTTTTTTCAAAAATTTTATTTCAGTTGTATTCTAGTAGTATTTTTCTAGCACTGCTTTTTTCTGAGTTGATGAGTGGTCACTTCTTTGAATATTTTTCAAAGGTTCACAAGTTGAACTACTTTTGTAAATGCTTCAATTAATGTATTATTTGACTATTTTTTAGATTTAACACGAATTAACAAATACATTATTTCCTTATTCCGCCCTTTAAATAATTTATTGAAATATGCATATTATTGTTAAAATGTACATCGAAAGAATAGATCAAACAGCAGTTAGAGGTGTAGAAAAGTGGCCTAAGTCAATAAATTTGTCTTTTTATATCTCTATAAGTTTTGCAGACAGAAGCATGCAACTTTGCATGTGAATAGATGAATGTAAAATAAATATTTTACTAATAGACAATTTTGCTCTAGAGGGGCCGTATAAAAATTTAAATTTTGTAACTTTTTATTATCATTCCCCTTGGACACCAAAGTATTTCATACAAATTTTTACTTTATTTGCTGAAACTTTGTAATTGGAAGCATATGTCTAGGACCAATATTTAAAAAAATAAACGCTTTTGGGACGACATGTATATGTTCGTTTTCATTCTCTATTTGATTGACAAATTTATAAAATGTAATGTGTATGTGTTAGAAATTATAGATGGCCTTTTCTAGAAAATTATTGCTTATGAAGATCTGGAAGTCCAAAAATTGTATATCACTCTGAATTACTATTAATTTACATAAAGAAATGATAATAAAGTAAATCATATTGATTACGATATTATATGGAATATAGTAAAAACATTGTTATAGACTGGTTATAGTTGTAGCAATTCAATGTTTATATAAATTTGCATGTGCAAATATATAAATGATGTTGTTGCGCTTATTCATTCATCTTACAATTGGTCTCTGATCTACAACTGTATTTTATAAACTTTAAATCATTTAAACTTTCTTAATGTCTTCAAAGTAAACATTTTAGTTAAATTTTTTCTATCAATGAAAGTATGCATAAAAGGGAGTTGTAAGCAGTATTTTAATTTATAGTGAAGTCATTGTTTTACGTAATGTCTTCAAATGCCTCTACATTACGTCGCGCCATTGGAGATTCAAACGAATACTTCATGGATTAACGAGTAAACATGAGGACATCGAAAACGAACTACCAGAAACGAATGGACACTCCGAAGAGCTAACCGAGAATGAAATAAGTTCCGCTTGCCCAGTCGGAGACAACACGCACCTGTGCTCATTCCAATCACTAGCCCCCCGGGGCGGGCGTAGGTGCTGCAATATATTCCGGCTGTTCGCCCCTCCCCTTCTATCAAATTCTGGAGCATTGACTTTCTAAAGAAGTGAAAGCGAAACTCGCTGAGTAAATAGGAATTCTGCCAGGACAAAAGAAAATAACGTGTTCAGAGAAATTTCAATTATCTAATTAATTAATACAAATATTAATCTTCTAAATTATCAGAAATACCCGAAATTGTGTTTGTTTGCATGTGTTTGCTGATATTGTCACCAAATGGAATTGCAATCGTCAGTTATTATAGCAATTGGTATTTTGAGATTCAAATGCTACTCTCTACTCGCAGTTTGAAACTGGTCTTGGGTTACAATTTTTCTTCTTTTGTTGTGATCAGAGAAATCCATAAAGAGTGAAATGCTGTGAGTGTAGGGCAGTGGTCGGCAAACCGCGGCTCTGCCACTTATCTATTTCCACTACTTGCTTGAGAGTTTCTTTTTTGATTTAAACCTAATTTTTCAATCAATTAATTCATCAAAAGTTATACCAACGGATGCGTGAATGTTCGCTCATGAAGAAGTCATGAAGAATCATGAAGAAGTGCTTCGTTTTCAATTTGGACAAACATTTCGTTAATTATCTTCGGACATTTAAAGAAGAAATTTGCAATGTAATGCAGTTGGTGAGCAAGAGTGTCGACAGAATAGTAACTAAATCTCTTTATCATCGCTAATTTAAAGAATTTTGAGTTAAAATGGAGAAAGAATACGCAGATTTTCTGCTGCATGAAAAAAAGAACCACCCTGTATTATTTTGCAATCGTTCATCGCGTATTAAAACAAAAGGTACCAATTTTCAGGATATATGGTCTAGTAAAGGGTTTCATGTTTAAAATCATATTATCATATTCATCATATACATATTTATAATAGCACTAACTTCAAAATTTCCAATGGAAACACTCATTCTTGTTTAAAAACTTCGAAACTACATGAAAATTTATGCCGTAATACCAAATTTCCTCATCCCAGCATTTTTGGTTTCAGAATTATAAGCAAATGAAATTTTGAGTTTCTAATGTTAAACTAAAATTTTATATGATTTCTCAAGATATCAATAAAAATTCAACTATTGACCTAGAGTTTTTTTATGAAGTAGTATGAATTATTCTGCATATTTTACGTCTTTACTTTTTATTTTAAAATAATTTCTTGAGTATATGAAATATTTTATCAAATTTAATGTTAAAAAATTTTTGAATTTTTGAATATAAATTTTAACGGTATTCGAAGCAGATGGCCATTTGATAAGCCTATGCAAAATTTCAGCATATTCGTGTGCGAAGTTTTGAAGTTACATTAAATTTTCAATTTTCGATGTAAATATTATCATTACACCACTTTTTTAAAATTTAAATATATAAACATTTAACTATTTATATATATATAAATTCAAATTTTATAAATTAAAGTGGTGCAATATTACACTATTTTTTAAGCAGTACGTTTTACCAATTGTAAGATGTAGATCATTGCTTTGAATATAACATTTAAAGTGCGAAATAATTTAAAATACTTCTACCGACATTTAAACGCAAGCAGAGAACTTCTCTATCTAAATGTGGAGACGACCCCTTTTCTATTTAGAGCATAAAATGTCGAATATCTTCCGATATATTCATGGCATATTAACCAAAATTTATTTCTTGGAGTATTTCTTCATGAGAAATTTATTTATGACACTAAAAATGATTGTTGCTATTGAAAATTTGAAGTTAGTTCAATTTTAAATATTTAGATGACCACTTATGAAATTTTTAACCATAGAATCTTTTAGTATACGTTATTTCCTGAAGATCAGTAACTTTTTTAATGCCCAATGAACGATTGCTGACTAATGCTGGGTGGATCCTTTTTTTTCACGACTGTACGTTAGCTTGCAAGAGGAAGCTTCTTAAAACATTTCACTTTTTTATTATTAGAAATTAAAGCATTTCTTCTTGAAAAGGATGTTGAATATTCTCACCTAACGGACGAGATAAGTGGATCCAAACATTTTATTTCATGGTAGACGTTATGCCTTATCTAAATAAACTTAATTGTAAACTACAGAGGAAAGGAAATCGATATTGAAAGAAGTCATTTTATTTGAACACAAATTATCCCTTTTTGCTCAATATTTTGAAAGAGAAACATTAATTCATTTTCCAATCTTGATGAAACATCGAAAGAAAATAACTCGGTAATTTACATTTAATATTTCAAAACAACAATTTTAAATATGAGAGAAACTTTTGTATGGAGGCTTCAGGAATTCAGATATTGCATAACAACTTTAGCCTTTGTTTAAAAACCTCTCAGTCTTAACGTAACAGAATTAAATTTTTCTCCATTTCATATTGACATCCCCGCCTTCAAAATGCAATTACTAGAGTTAAAAAACAAACAATTATGAAGCTCCAAATTGTAAAGCCTTAACGTTGATATGGAAAAATTTGAGAAAAATAAATGTGATCTTAGTTCATAGCAGAATTGGTCTGCTTTGAAAGTCATGGAAAAGAAAGACATGGTAATTTTCAACACCTGGAATAGAATTCCGGACTCATATGATCCGTTAAAAATATAAGCATTTGCTGTTATTTTCCCCCTTTGGCTCTACATTTTTATGCGAACAATATTTCTCAAGCATGGCCCTTATCAAAAGTAAATTGGAAAAATCATCTTATTGATGAGAACTTGGAATCCCACTTCAAATTAAAAACAATGACTTACAAACCTGACTTATTCAAATTTCCAAGGACACAGTTCACATTACGTCAATGATGCATAGTCTAGAATGATGGCTAAAAAGCTACATACGAGTGCGAAGTGTTAAATTATGTTGAAAGTACCGAAAAAAGCTTTTGACTAGACAATCGTCGATTTTGTAATGATTATACACCAGTATAACCATGGTTTCCGCGCACCTAGAAAGTCAGGTAAAGTCAAGAATTTGGATAATGGTTTAATTTGTCATGAAAAGTCATGATTTTCAGAACAAATTGAATAAAAGTCATGAAAAACTGTAGGCTGTCATGGATTCGCTAGGCTGCCAATTGAAAAAAATGCCGGTCGGATGAAATTTCACTTTGCGCCGATGTGGCTGAACAGGTTTCTCTCCTTTCCGTAGAGAGCTATTTTTAGCACGCCGTTACGCCACTGCGTACGGGTCACACTCATCAAAACTTCGGGCGGTTAGGTGCAGGAGTGAATAGCTGGCGTTTTCTTCACTGCCTACGGGGTCTAATCTCGTCAGTTACTGAAACACCTGCGTTATCGCTTCTTTGTGTGAAGCCCCGGACCCACGATCAGATAACCCACAGATTTCATCCTCAGTTCGCGTTACTTCCTGTCGTGGGAACGGGGAGATTCGATGTCGCTCGGGGTTTGTAAGAGCATATGTGGCTTCCCGAGTTGTAGCGGCAAATAGCTCAGACATCAAAGGGCCAGACGGCGCCAGTTTACCCGCTCCCTAGGGCGCTGTGGAGATATTTACCAAGTTAAATGCCGTAGGACCGGCTCTTCTTTTCGAATTCAACCGATTAAAGTCTACAAATGCGACCTTCGCGCGACTCGAAGTTTGGCCAAGCCACACGCTGTTGGAACAAGGCTTTAACAACGTTAGCAGCATATTGGTTCGACAGTCTTTTGCGTTTAGGAGCCTTCATTACAAGTTTTTAGATAAGTACTCATTTTTAATTCGCTTGTGCTCTTATTCCACTTTGAAAATGATTTTACAATATGAGGGGGTCTGAATGGGAGATAAAGCAGGTCAAATAAACAGTTCGTTATCTCGGTTTCGTTTTCTCTTCGTCGGGTATTAATGTGCAAAATAAAAAAAATAATTTGGTAAGAAGAATACAAGACTTCTTTATGCTGAAGCAAGGTAATCTCTACGTATAATAAATGTTGTCTGTGTCGATTTGTGGGCAACCGATGGCGTGAAGAGCTACGAAATCGTGCGCGATGGTAGCTCTCGCCTCAAATTTTTGCCCCAGTCCGATTTTAATTAGAATTTTGATTTATTTACTTTCGTTTTATAGACGCATCAGCCGTTCTAAACCCTATCCGATATCAATATTCGTAACCAAAATAGCAAATTTTATTCTTTCCAATAGACTTTATTGGGAAGATGTAAAGCGATTTTTCAAACTTTTTACCCGCGAAAATGTAAGCTCTATATATGTGAAACGATTTCTGTACGAAAAAAAACCTTACAGACTTGAAACTGTAACAGAGTATGAAAGGAACTTTTAGGAAACTTATAAAAGAACATTTTCTGAAAATCAACGTTAGTTTTCTTCCTACATTTTTTCTTTAATAACATGCTATTTCAAAGCTGACAATGGACTTTTCCATTATCTAAGGCAAACCTTCTTCACCTGTCTGAAAATGAAACGTTCCGGAAATGAAATAAACAGAGCTGTTGAATTTTTAAGTAAGTAAAAAAAGATGGTTGCGTATTTCACTGAAAAGTTGATGAATTTTAACGGAAATTTTGAAACTGACCTGATTTGTAATTATTACCATCTGCTGAATCAGCCTAATCGAATAATTAGAAGAGGAAATACGAATTAATTTTCTTGATTAATAGTTTAATTCATGGTACGCCTGTTTCTCAAATTACATCATGGAAAAAAATTGAACTGGAAAAAATTTGAAGCCACTATTAAATTCTTGAAAATTTATTATGTTCTTACAGAAATATGACAAGTGCTCTAATTTGTCATTATGCAACTCGATGTAAATTTCCGCTTAATCGGACGATAACAAGCAAGGTTAGCAATTATTTTTGTAAAGAAATTTTTGTTCACAGAAAATATTTTCCAGTGAGACAAATTGGGACAGCTTTTCTTCAGTGAAAGAAAATGTGTGATACTTTTTAGTATAATCTGAGAACAAATTTTGTTCTTTTTCAGTGAAAGATTTTAAAGCACTTTTTTTATAATTTGTTAACTGGTCCTGGTATGTGATATCACTTTTTTTATAGCTGTTGATTTCATCTTATGGCTTGGTGGGGTTTTTAGAGTGAGGGATTTTATGAGGTTTATTATATTGATTTTGTTTGAAAACTTGGTTTTTTTATATTTCAGTGTTTGATTTTTTTTAAGAACAAGCCTACTATACTTTAAAAATAAGTCATTATCATTTTTTTTCTTCTTTATGTATTTAATAAGTATTTTACATAATCTATATATATTCCAATGTTAAAAGTTTTGTGTGTGTTAGAAGCACTTATTTGTTTGTAAAAGCTTGAAATTTTTATCATTAGAATGTTTTAGCATAGGTGTTTTTTCAGATCTCTGCACATTTGAGGAAATGGCACCAACAAAATTTACAAAATTCAACCTTAGATGGTTAGATAAAGCAGCCTTTTGACAGGCTGATTGAGTACCGTAAAAGATGACATTAGTTGTTCTCATTGTATTGCATGCAAGTCCACTTTTTCTTTGAGTAACATGGGAATAGGGACAATAAAGTGTCATGGTCGTGGAAGCGAACATAAAAATATTTTAAAACAACAGCCGTCACAGTCATTAATGAGTTCCTTTTTTATCTCGCAATGTGAAACTAGCAAGTCTGGTGATTCTACAGAAAGTGCAAATTATGGAGAGACTGCTCAGCCAGAAAGTTTTATCAACAAAAAAGGAAAAGGAGCAGACTGTTAAACTTGTCACAAATAATGATGAAACTCTGAAATCGGAGATTTTATGAACAATGACTGTGGTTGAAGAAAGTTGCTTTTAAATTCGTGTAGTAACATATCAAAAATATTCAAGTGTATGTTTTCTGACAGTGCCCTTGCTCAGCAATTTCAAGTAGGAAAAGACAAAGTAACTTACAATATTCATTGTGGGATTCCCCATTATTTTCATGAAACACGCTTTGACACTTTGAGAAGTTGCAGCGATATAAATATCTGCTTTGATGAATCTCATAACCCTTCAACCGGCTGGAACGTAGAAAGTCGCTCTCTGATGACTATTCTAAAACCGGCTCCGTCGCAGAAATTCGCTCTTCGATAATTGCTCTAAAACCGGCTCCGGCGTAGAAAGTTGCTCTCTGCTAGGAAATCGCTGGTGCTTTTCCCCTCGCTCATAATAAGCGAAGCGAGTCAGCTGCTTGTGAAGGTCGTTTTGTGGTTTTCAATGGCAATTAGAATTTGGGAGCTCCCTTTTGGAGGGATAAACTTTTGAGGGAGAGGAATAACGTTATTCCTGAAGTCAAAGTTATCAGGATAGCTTTGTGATGGTGAACAGTAAACTTTATGATTGATTTAAATATTTGGATGTTTCACTGCAATTTTAATATCGAGCAAAAAACTAATGGAATTGTTAAAACTGGTATAAATTTTTCTGAAAACAGGAAACTCTCTCAGGTTTACAGCGATTATTAACAATTATTTGTTACTGGTTCACATGACAGGGTTTGAATTTTCTAAACTTGCTTGATGAAATATGAAAAAAGTGCATATAAACTTTTAAAAGTGCTTTTGTTAAAGTGCAATAAAAACTAAAGTCTAATTTTTTTCTATTTGCAAGTTTTTTTTTAACTTTTCTTTTTTTTCTAATTAATAAAAGCCAGGCAAATATTAATATAAATAAAAGTCAATGTATGTATGTTCCATATCTCCTTCTAAACCACTTGACAAACTTTGACAACTTATTATTTAACACAAGAGGAAGATTACTGTTAACTTTTCAAAGTTCAAAAGTTACTTAAACATGCGAATAATTAATAACTGACCGAAATTCTGCCATTTTCCCGCATTAACTTCTGAGCAATTTATCCCCCATGAGATATATTTTATTCCATTTTAAAGTTCAAAATTTCTACCTCTCAGTGATACCAACTTTGTTTCTGTGACAGTTTTCCTTGAAATTTTATTAACTTTTCAAAAGTTAATTAAAAAATAATTGAATAGATGCAGACCATTTTTAAGTAAGCAAATTTATAGAAATTTCGTTTCTAAGCAACGGTGTAACTTCGAAATACTTAACCTTTATTTTTTACGCACAAAAAATTAAAAATTAAGCGAATATTTGTCGTTTTCTGAAAATATCTTTCCAAAATATGAACACACAAAAAATATTTTTACTCAATTTTAAAGTTAAAAAATTAGCTTTTCAGTGACACAAATTTCATTTCTGTTTCATTTATTTTTTTCACTTTTTAATAAATTTGTCAAGATTAATAATTACACACAATTTTCAATAATATTTTTCTATTGTTAAATAACAAGAATACATACGAAGAACTGTTCCCAGAACTTATAAACTGAATTCTGAAAGAACACTAAAAGAAAAGTTTTAAAGAAGACAAATCACAGAGTTGATTAAAAAAATTTTATCAGGAACAACTATCGATTTAGTTTATTTTCATTCATTTTAATTATGAAAAATTTTCTATTTAAATTTTTGTCCCGAAACGTATATTAAAACCTTTATTATCCCTTACCATTTGTGAAAAAATGAAGTACTTTTATAACAAATATTAATGCCTTATGGAGAAAATTAGCTATCGGCAATTTTTAAAAATCGTCTGGTCTGATTGATATGGACGAGTTTTCTGGTTTCTTTACTTACATTAAAAACCTTGACTTTATCTGCTTGTATGTTCGATTTCCACTTTGAATATTCCACTGATTTAGCATTATACCGGAATTACGTAGTACAGGCAATTAAATGTAAAGAAACAAAGCAGAAAACACGCCCATTCGCATTTTAATTAAAACACGTTTAAGACGATAAAAGAATTTTGTACATTACAGTATTTTATAATACAAGAGTATTTTTCGCCTTAAAATATTAGACTTGAAAGCATTTTAATCCCGAGCAACGCTGGGTATATCATCTAGTATCTTAACATAAATAAAAGTCATTGTGGTTATTTAAAACTCTAATTCCGAGGGAACTTTTTCCTCCCAGCCCCTTTAAAACCGAAGGTTTTAGAGAGGATGGTACATTGAAATGGACCCTTCGGCTACTTGCACACACACCGATTTTTGCAGACCGGTTTGAAAATACTCTACTTTTGCAGACGATGCGTTCCTTGCACACACGCCGATTCGTGTCGGTCGGTTTCATATCGGATGTACATCAGGTCATTCTCGAATACAGTTTTTTTCTGAAGTTAAAATGAATCCAAAACGTATTGCTGCTATGTGGTTGCTTTACCGACATTGCCTCGAAAGCCTATATTGGCTCATAAATTAATTACAAAGTTAAAGTGTTATTTAGTTCTTAAGACTAAACTAAATTTCTACTAAACAGAAATAAATACTAAGTGAATTATTAAGTGAAAGCAATGAAAACCCAAATACTTGTTTAGTTTTCCATTTTCATCTATTAAATTTTACTAAAATGTTTCTAATTTCATTTCCGATTATCGTTTTAGAAAAAAAAAGAAGTTTTGGGATTAAATGTCATATAGTATGGTCAGTTATTTGACTCCATTACGTACATTATGTAAACAATGAACAAAATAGGCGCAAGGCCACTAACAGAACATGTGTTAAATAATCTACCACAATCTGAAGTTTAAAATTACGTTGTAAGCAGCCATGAATATAAAATTATACAAGATTCAATTGAAATAATATTCCCGTCGAGCAAGCTGGTCGCCGAAGGCGGCTAATTCCAACTAAACAAACTCTAAATCGCAACTAAAAAGAAATAAATATTAAGTTAGAACACTGAAAAACGCTTCTTTGTTGTGCCCTTTTGTACATTCTTGTACAAAAATACTGTCGTCAAAACAAATGCTTGTTTAGTTTTCCATTTTCAGCTATTAAGTTTTAAAAAGGATGCTAATTTCATTTCCGAATATCGTTCTAGTAAAATGAAATAAGTTTTGGGATTACATTAAGAAATAAAAGTGAAGTGAAACGAAAAAATATTTTTGATTTTCGGCAGAAAATGGGTTTGCAACGTAGGCGGACACCTTAAAAATTGACTTGGCAATACAACCAAATTATAATGTGTTAATATTAAGAATTCTTGTGATAATAATCTAACACTGTAGAACGCAAACACTTCAACATTCGAAAAAATTTGAATTTCCATTTATTGCGTTAATAAATCAAAACTAAGGGAGAAACCAAGATGAAAACAACAAATTTATATTTATTTCCTAGACTATCGGAGAGTAAAGTTGTTTTGAGAATTATTCTTATTTAAAAGCGAATTATGTTAAATGAAAATTCATTAGAAAATTATTTTAAATTAACTATTACTAACTTTAAGGCATTGCAATTATTCAACAAAGATTTAATAAGCTAATTAAAAATAAATAACAAAGCAAGTACAAAATGTAATTAAAAAATAGAAATAAAAGTATGGAATGTATGCGGAATCATTAATATTATTTTAAAATTAGAAAAACCGACTTGTTCAAATGTAAATGCATATATATAATTTCAGAGACCTCTAAATGTTAAAGCGCTTGGTCTTTTAACAAGCTTAATCCGCCACTGAAAACCAATATTTTTAACTATCCATTAAAAATTTCTTTGTGTATAAGTAATTTTCTCATTCTTATGCCTAAAATATAAATAATGAAAAAAAATATCCCTAAAAATATTGTTTAATATTTTTTTCAAAATGTTACTAATTTTATTATTTCGCCACGAGAGCGAAGTCGATCGGCTGTAACCGGTGTGTGTGCAAGCGTCAGAAGAATTACATATGCTACTGGAAACGTCTGCAAGATACCGGATGAAAGAAATCGGCATGTGTGCAAGCGCCAGTAGATTTACATGTGTCACTGGGACCCCCGCAGCTGCCGATGTCATCGAAGCGCAGTGGCAATTCTCGGCAGCCGATCGGTTTTATGTAGGCGCCGATACGTGTACAAGCTCCAACTGCTCTCTATACACTACCAATGGAATGTTGCAGACCGGTCTGAAACCGGTCGACACGAATCGGTGTGTGTGCAAGTAGCCTTCCATTGTGCGAGGTCTTCACCCCACCATCACACTCCCCGCTATTCAAGGTAATAAAGCTGTCAGCGTACTACTTTGATTGATTTGCTCGCGGTTTTTCCTCGACGGTCGAATGGCAACTTACTACAATTAGTTGTAATCGGCTTTCTTTCATAAAAGAGTATTTCTTCGTTCCTTTGTCAAAACTACAAACGAGATACTGAAAATTGTCATTGATAGCGTGCGAACATCTGTGCTTATTTCTAAATTCTTTCAACTTGCTCTCCAAATTGATGATCTCAGCAGTTGTATAACAAACATATTGCATTATATTGGCGAAACAATCAATGTGCGGAAATCTTGGCTCTACGCGGGCATGGTTCTCGTCGAAACCCCCTCAATAATTTGCAATAAGCTTCAGAACTTTGTTCTGATTTTTTCGGTTTCGTTAATTTTGCAAATAAAAGAGCATACAGAAAAAAAATTAAAGTTTTGACCTGGTAACTAATCTTATTTTCGAGAAATTGATTTTAAAAAAATTGATTTTTTTTCCTTTCGGAAAATTTTTTTTATTCCTCTATAAAACCATGGAAAAGAGGACTAGGACTATTGTTGCCTTAAGTTGGCCTTATTGAATATCGGAAAGAGTATTTTCATAAAATAAATTACCATAAAGTGGCAATTTGCTTACGTTACAAATTCTTAAACAGGTGGTTTCCTGCAGAAACCTGAGCCATCTTATCCAATGGACTGTAGCCCAGGGGCACCATCGATCCAAAGGCGCCTAAAAATTTACTATATTGATTTATTTTAATTTTGAGTGAAAAAAATTATAATTTTAAATATATTAAAAGTAAAACTATGGTTAGCGCTTGTAACTAGAGCCATATATTTTGTAATGTTTCTTAAACATTTATATCATTTCAAAAAACATTCATACACAGTCAAACAGTGCACAAATCATAAACTATGCTTGTAATAGAAGTAATACGCATTACAGAAGCCCTCTTGCAAAATCTTGTTTTGAAAAGACAAAGATCAATAAAATTGAAAAGCGATAATCGGAGAACAGGTGACTTCTTTTTTTTTTTTTGTTCCGCAGTTACTCTATTAGGTAGACATTTTCGTTGGTATATAGGCTCTAAAATTCTTTGTTTTGGTTCTGACGGGGCGCCAAACTACGTTTTCCTAGTGCATTTTCCTCATCTTTTCTAAGAGAGCCTTGGTCGAAACCACACCCCCTGTGAGGGTTAAAATCGGATAACTGGTTTTCTAGTGTCAAACTTTCTAAAAAACTTTTAACAGAGATTTAAAATAATTTGTGTCCATGTAATTCCTTTAAATAAACGGAGATTACTCAAATAACTTTTACTAAATAAGAAGCGAGAAATTAAGACTTGGAGATTTGGTTTTCAATCTGACGCTAAATGTATTTCATAATTAATTACAATGCATTTTTCAGTTTCTATAGAAAGTGACAGGCTATAACAAACAAAAAAGGGGAAATTGTTAGATTTTATGATATGACAAACAGAAGTCGATGTTCTAAATTCTTTATGCTGGAAAAATGATGTCTCAAGAAATACCTGTCATCGGATTATGTTTTATACTTTTACAATATTCAAAACACCTCTTTAATTAATCCCTTGTAATTTTTAAACGCAAAAATATGGCTAAGGATATAAAAAGAATTTATGCCATCGAAAATCACCATTGGATACTTATTATAATAGAGATTATATGCAGTGCCTCCAAATGCCCACCTTCCAGTGGAAATAACAAAAGAAAACTTTATTTTTAGAATCAACGGCACAGGACCAAAAAATAACAAGAAAGATTATGGGAGAAGCAGGTACGAAACTAATCAAAAATATTGTCAAAAATGCTATAATTGGGCCTGTGATGAGCATTTAAATGAAGTATAGGTAAATTGCTATGATTTTTCATTACTTATTAGTAATTTTTATGAAAATATTTAAAATAGTCACCTAAACTTATTTTTTCACTTTTTTGAATTTCTCAGGTGTTTATTATTTAACTTTTAACTGATATATTTTTTCTCGAAAAAAATATTGGTAGAAAACAAAAGAAAAAATAGGGATATAATATGTTCCGCCAGGTACATCAACTAGTTTTACTGAAATTCGCATCAAGTCTATAAATAAAATAAGAAACTGATATTGGAAAAATTTAAACGTTAAAAAAGAAAATATTAATTTTGATCAAAAAGAAGTTACGCATGTACCCGGAATTTTTAGCATATTTTCTTATTTTAGTGTTAAATTTAGTTTAAAAATCTTATTATCTCGCATCTTCCTTGATTATTTCGAAAGAATTTTTTTTCAAACGCAATATATGGTGTTTTATCTACCATTGACAAAAGACTATTTTCTCAATATCTTAAAAGCTTAAAAATGAAATGAAAAACACGAATATTCTTGAAGAAGAAAATTATACTAACATTTTATTTAATTATTGGGGACAACAAATTCATTTTACATTCTCTAACTGAATGCAGAATTTGTATTATTATCGTATTATTAAGTAATAAAATTTTAATATATATTAATCAGAGGCATATGCAAAATATGTTAGTAAAAACCTAATATTAAAAAAAATGAAAAGAAACTGAAATAAAATTCTTTGATTGAAAGCAGAAATAATTTTTTTTTTTCGAAATGCATTTAGATGAGTGATATTTCTCTAAAATTTTCTCTATATTTATTAAAAATAAGAATATGAAAAATTCTACACTCTCTAAAAGCTTCAGACTGAAACGGAATCGTTTTCAAATCGACGAGTAAGTTCTTAGTTGAAAAGCCACAAGACAACAATTACTATCAGTAGACTGATTTATGAGTTTGAATGGTCCTACCCCTCTTGATATGCCACTGGGCAGCAGGGCCAGAGAACTATAAGGGCTGGCTCATACCTTTGAAGTTTACGATTTGCCGACATGTAGGGAGGAAACCAGTTTTGACGTCACTAGGCTGACAGAGTGGGGTCCGAGAGTGTCCACTGGAGATTCTTTCATTCTTAGTTTGTTCTTTCATTCTTCTATTTGTTCCTGTGTTGTCCAGTGTTACTTGTTATTTTGTTGAAATATTGTGAAAATCTTGCATCTCTTGCAAGTATGTCTACTTGTGCTGTCGCTACCTGTTCAAATTATCACAGGAAAACGAAAGACAAAGGTGTAATATATCATGTGTTTTCAGTATGTCCGAATCGGAATAAACTTCGGATCTCGAAATGTAAAAGACAAGATCATATAAATGTAAAATACGCTAGGATATGCAGTGATCACTTCAGGCTAACTGTTTACATGGATGGCATGAAGAATCGTCTACTTTGTTTAAATCAAAAGAAAATTGTAAAACCTGATGAAGTTCCGAGTGTTAGCTTGCCGTTGCAAGATAATGGGGAAGATAATTAAAGTAGAAGTAAAAGGAAAAGGAATAGAAGTATTTTACAGGAAGCAAAAATTAGATTAAAATGGCAGAGTCCTAAAAAAGCATGCGAAACGAGGAAGACTGAGAAAACAAGGAGAATAAGAAAAATCGGAGAAAAAAATAAAAGAAATGAAAACGAAAGCTTAAATTAGCTGTATTCTAACCGAAAATAAAAGTTTAAAAAGTGAAGTGAAAAAACTATTGAAAATAGAAGAAAATTTTAAAAATATCTTAACAGGAACTCAGATAAATGCCGCTGGAAACAACCAGTATTCTTCAATTTTGATACAACAATGACGAAACATCTTTTGTACGAAATAATTAAAGACATTGAAGAGAAAGGCTTAATTGTAAAAGCAATTTTTTCCGATTTAGCTGGAGGCGCCACACTTTGGAAAGAACTGGAAATAACCTCAAAGAACAATTTTTTATTCATCCTTTAAACTGCAGATGGATCTGGGCATTCACCGATCCTCCACATTATTTGAAACTATTGAGAAATCATTTTCTTGACGCCGGTTTGGTTTTGAAAGATGAAACTGTTCTTACTCAAAACTTCTTCGAAGAAGTGTTTAAAAAAGATCGAGGATACTGGCATCCAATTTTAAATATTAAGTAAAAAAAGGAAAACAATAATATCAAAACCCTTATAGTAAAGGGATTTTCGTATTTTCGAGCGAGGAGTGTCCGCTTGGTGACGTCACAAATTTCCCCCACTGGTTCTTCGCTGAAGGCTCTATGAACCAGCCCTTGTGTTTCTCTGGCCCTGACTGGGCAGTGGGGAAGATGATACCCTGATGTTATACGGAACAATAGGCAGAGGGGGAAGGAAAACTTGCTCTGCCGTTTTTCACGCGGTCCGTGAGTAAATCTCGGAGCAATTTGCGTGGACCATCTAGCTACAGAGGGTCCATTTTCAAAGCATTCAGCTGAAATATTTGAGCCGTTCAAAGGGTTAATAAAGTGGCCCAGAAAGGACAAATGGACTTGATTGCAAGATTTTGGATCGAAGGAAATGTTTGCACAAGTTATTATGGAGTGTTTTTCTTGGACGCGCAACAGCTCAAAATGTTTTCGACATTTTTCTCAAGGCTTTGAGCGATATATCATTGTCAAAGGTATTACATGTGTCCATGGATGGGCCCAATGTAAATTTGTCTTTTTTCAACAAACTTGAAGAGAACATCAGTAATTAATATCCTGATGGCAAGCACTTGATTAAAATGGGTGCTTGTGGCTAACATGTTATCCATGGGGCCATCTGGCAGGTCTGAAGTCAGTTAATTGGGAAATTGTTGTTATTTTAAGAAATTTATATTATTTACTAGCTATATGGCCCGGCGTTGCACGGGCTAAATCGAGTAATAGCTGAGGTCACGTTACACATGCCTAATGTGTGTTATAATATTGTTGAAGTGTGTTGTATTAGTGTTTTCACCTCCTGCTTCAACTGGGTTTAGATGAGAGGTCCTGTGATAAATTTGGTCATGAATACTGAAGCAATACGCTCCTCTCCCTGTATATGGTACAATCTGTGCACCCATTGAAGCACTGGTACGACCTTATGTTATTTTTGAAATGCAATGATAATTCATCGGAGCCATCCATCAATCCTTTCATTTCCACTGGATAAACTGAAGCCTGCTCAATTATATTTCCATCATGACAACAAGAAGTGTAAATTCCTCTGGTATTCTTTTAATCCCGGAAATATAACCCTCCGCATTTCAGACAGAGATTGTCCATTTCTCCACAGTTGTGTTCTTCAACAATAGGGCAAAGAACAGTTCTAGCTGCATAAAAAGTTTGTATCTGATGGTGATTTTGTCCTTCAATAACATTTAGACGGCGTTCTCTTGCATGTTGTAGCATGGCTGACAATCGGCTATTTCTTTGTTCTTCTGTTTCTTCGGCTCTTCTCTCCTGCCCACGTTGTGCCATGTCTGACAATCGGCTATTTCTTTGTTCTTCTGTTTCTTCCACTCTTCTGTCCTGACCACGTTGTGACATAATTGACAATCGGCGGCTTCTTTCTTCTTCAGTTTCAACAACTCTCCTTTCACGTTTTCTAATTGCCTCCCGGCTACTGGCGCAGCGTAATCAAAAATGGTTTTTGCGCCAGTAAACTCCACCAAACCAAACCCGGCTACTGGCAGCATCCCCTGTAATTCCTCTTTTTCTTTTAGGCATCGGAAAAAGCGAGAATTGAACAAAGCAAAAATAGTAACTACCAAATATCAGCTTAACATAGAAGCTTCCAAATCAATGAATAATGATTAAAATCACTAACATAACTATTCTATATCTTTCGGCACATAACTTTACAGAAACAAGACACCCCTTTTAATTTCATGAAAATGATTTTGTTGGACGTTATATCACGGGATAAAAAAAAGAATTTGTACAATTTCAGCAGTACATTTTTTTATTTCTGTCAGTGTCACTTTTTTATTGTTGTTGTAACAATGTTCTTTAAAGTAAATGACTTCAACAATAAAATATATTTGAATTGCGCTGTAACAATGAAAAGTATTGTTATAAAGTATCCGAAACAATGAAAAGTATTGTTGTAAATTAGTTTTTAATTAATATTTTTTTCACTAATTAAAATTTCGATATTTAAATGGCCGAAATGGATTCCTTGAGTTATTCCCCATCTTTTGGTACTTTCCGCGCGCTTCTCCGTTCGGCGGTTCGTGAGAAGATAGAAGGACATACATACGTTTGTTTACCTTCAGATTTTAATAGGATAGATTTAAGGATTCCCCACCTAGAAAAGCAGATTTTAGTAGAATTACAGGTTGTTTTTTTCCGAAAAGAATTTGTGCTGTTCGATGGCTAGAAAACTATGATTGCATAGCAAGAGCCATTGAAGTAGTTGAGCCAGTCACGAAGTATCTTATCACAATTAAAACATATTGATAGCAAACTTAAAAGGCCTCTTTGTAAATGTCTATGAAAGCACCTTTCATGAAATACAAACTTGCTTACTTTAGGTCATTATCACTACAATGTTAAACGTTTTTGACAAATTTTCAAAGTGAAAAAGTGTGATTGCCCTACTTGTATGCAGAATTGTCTCAGCTGTTAGAATGGATCGTAAAAAAATTTGTTAAACATGAAAAAGTTGTTGAGGGATCAGCATTGTTGAAACTGGACCTCAGCTCTAAATATAGTCTCTTGGAAGCTAAGAACATAGATATTGGCTTCGGAGCTAAAAAAATAATTGAAAGAGTTAAAAATATCAGACAACACAAAGCTCTTTTTTCCTGGACTGTCAGAAAAGTTTGCAGAATTTGGCCCAAAAAATTATTGATAAGAGCCCACTCAAATATAAACTTGTTAGAGGTTTATCCAGCTTGCATCCTTATGTTATGTTGAATAATTCAAGCATTGGGTCAACTCGATTTAACATAGTTCTTGAAGTACTACATAATGCAAACCGAATCACCGAGACAGTGGCAGAAAGAGCAAAAGACCAATATGTATTCTTTTTCTCTGTTGTCAAAGAAAGACACCAGGATGAGTTTGAAAATTTTTTTGTCTGATGAGTGCAATCTAGAGCTCGATAACTTTTATTATGGATTATTGTCAAAAGAAAAAAATGGGAAGATTTGTGGCAGGTTGTCAAATTATGCTTTATATTCTTCCATGGAAATGCTTCAGTGGAAAGGGGCTTCTCTGTCAATAAAACAATGCTAGTTAAAAACTTGAAAGAGCAAAGTTTTATTAATCAAAGACGAACATACGATGGAATTAAATCTCTTGGGGGAGTTGAAAATGTCTCTATTATACTAAAAGATTGTTGTTAGCTGTTCGTGGTGCGAGGCACCGGTATAGAGCGGATTTAGTGAGGAAGAATGAATATTTAGATAAAAAAAAAGCATCAAAGAAGCAAGAAAAGAGAAAACTAGAAAATGAATTGCAGCAGTTATATAATCAGAAAAAGAAAATCCAGTTGAACAAAGAGAAGGAAGAAATTGAATTTGAAGAAAAATTTCAAACTTTGGAGGAAAAGAGAAATTCCTTGAAGTGAAGATTCATATTAAGTTTAAATATAAGAACTTTATATTGAGACATTAATTTTTAAGATAAATACAGTAAATAATCATTATTGTGATACATTAAATATTTTTTTAAACTCATCACAGTTGCATTATTTACTGCTAATTTTACTTTCTTATTATTTGGCTAAACTTAATGGATTCAAATTGAATTAGAAACATGTTGGTTGCATTTACAAAACTGCTATATGATTAAGCTTAGATGAGATATGGAAATACAATAGTTTATTTATATGTGCACGAGTTTGTAAACATTTATAAGTACTTTTTCTATCTCAAAATTCTTGTATTATCTCCAACCGCATATATTTTGTTTCCATTTACATAAGACGTTTCATTCATATATACTTGAACTAAAGCATTTCTAAGACATGGAAAATTATTGGCCGGAATCAGGGAAAGTCAGGAATTTGTAACGCTGTATTTTGCAGATACCCTGTATATCATTTCAAAAAATATTCATATAGAGATAGTATGTGAAAAAAAGTCCTAAATTATGCGTGTAAAGGAAGTCGCATGCATCATAAAGCTGAGTCTCAAAATCACATTTTGGAAAGTCGCCGATTTACAAAATTGTAAGACATTAATCAGAGCAAGTGACATTTTTTGCTACTCAATTATTTCATTAGGTAGGTATATTCAATGTTCCATGGGCTCTCAAATTCCTAGTTACAGTCCTGTTGGGGCCTAAAATTACTCTAGCCCAGGGCGCTTAAATTTGTTAAGACGATCCTGTATCTGAGACAGAAGCTCGACTTTTGCCGTCAGGTGTCTCGTTATGAAGAATAGCCCCGCTCCTTCTTGTCCAATGGAATGCAGGTGATATATGTATATAATAAAATCTTTTTAACTAGTTGCGTTTCGTATAAAGTCAATCCTTAAATTAATTATTTAGTATCGCTTTTTGTGCTGTGTTTCGGCTTTTACCTATTTTTCCCCTCTCTGTTTTGTCTATGTTATTTCCCCCTTTTGTGTTATGTGCTATTTGTCTTGTATTCGTTTTTTTTGTTTTTCTATTGTTTGTTTTGTATTATTTGTGTTTTGTTAGTTTTGTAATTTGTTAACTTTGCATTTGTTTGGGCTTTATTTGCTTCTTATTGTTTTTGCGGGGGGAGGGAGTTGTGTCTTGTATTGTAATCATCGCTCTTTTATTGTGCATTTTTGTGTCTGTAGCTGTTCTATCAATAAGTGAAATAATTGCTTGAGATTGCTCTTAAGGAATACCTCTATTTAAATATTTAACTTGCCTTTTTAAATATGGTGAAGATGCTTGTAGTTGATGCTCGCAACCCTGATTCGGGCTCATGTTTCTCTTTGCCTGGGGATCATCAAATAACTCTACAACCACCATTGGGTTGAGTCGACCCTCCTGCGTTATGAAATGGAATGGGACTAATTCTGTTTTTTTCTCCTTCAGTCACCTTTAGGGAACACGACAACAACCAACCAAAATTTTGGGAAAGCAAAAACTCAAACATCAAAAATGACATAACGATGGTAGAATTTCATTGGACTGTTTTTCCATTTATTCCAAAAAACAATACGTAACGGAAACATTTTCTTCGCTTGTTTTCACTTTTTCAGAAAACTGCAGAACACATACATATTTTAGAAGATTGTTGCTCTTAAAGAAAATTGATCTTCAACACAATTTGCGAAGTTCTACCATTCTAAAGCCATTTTCACTTTAGTTATAATTCTACACGGAATAAGATTAAAGAAGGGCTTTCAGCTTTAGTAAAATAATTTATCAAACTATTTAAACATTACTCATTTCTTAGTAATCAGATACATACTTTTCATGCGAAGTAGAATGAAAAACAAACTGTTTTGAAAGGTACGGTTGTAAACAGTCGAGACTTTTGTACAATATCCAGAATGAAGGGAAATTGAAAAAATCCCGGATAAACCATTATACACGCAAAACTGATAAAGTAGACACAGTATTTAAAAAGTTCAAGCTAACGTAATTTATTGTTGTTTCATTTAGTTTTATTAACGTCCCAATTTGAAGCAAAATGAGGGCTACTTTGGGATGGACCTCGTAATTTTGAACCACGGTCAGATGAGGTGGACGACACACCCTCTCCAAACTTTCACGCCACACAGGCGGGAGGGCGTTTGGTCACTATGTATGATTTGGTGTGCAGCAAGCCCCATAGACGGCGAATCTTCATTGGAGTCAGGTTTCGAACCTGGAACCCTTCGGCCCCAAAGGCCGAGACCTTACCACTAGGCCACCTCGGCATTATTACAGTTTGAAATAAAACAATAAACTCGAGTATTTTGCCTTTTCAGCAGCCTTTCGCCGGATGGTGCTGCGTAAATTTCTCAGGGTTAATTTTTCTCTCTTACTCTCTTCTTGGTGTTCTAAGTAATCGAGAACAGCTTCGACGAGTTTTTGCGCAGAACTCCGCTCTTCTGTGGGAAGTGGTTCATTTTACAGAGCCCCAGTAACGCACTGTGGGATTCCGTCAGCATATAGTTTTTCATGTCCAGCTAATTTTTCCTTCGTGTAACCAATCGCCCACTACTTTTTCGTCATCATTCATTTTTGCATCCATCTATGCCTTTTAAATTATTCAAGACTGTTTCAGAAGAACTGCCTTCAAATCAAGAAATTCCTGAGCAGGTTCCAGCAATATTTTCCGCCACAATGTTTTATTAAAGTTGATTTACAAGTGGAAGAAACAGCCGTAAATAGCAATCGATACTAATAGATTCTTCCAAAATGAAAGTAAATCATTACCGGCCTCTTCTAAAAACTTCAGCAGCAAATTGTGGCAATATTTTGCTTTTAGATTTCTAGATTTTTTTAAGTTTTTGACGATTGTCTCCTGGATAATCCACTACCCGGTTGATCCGCTCCCGAAAAATCGACAGTGTTTTCTACTAAGAAACAATCACATTAACCCTGAATAAAGGGAATATATTATTCAATGAGGTGTTTCCCCATCATTAAAATCGAGTTAAGAAACGGAATCATAATGCTAACATTAATGTAAGGGCCAAAAGCTGATAAGGCAACCAACGAAACTGCTCCATTCGCTCAGTTTCCTGCTGTCGTAAACAAAATATATATTTAGGAAATAAAAAACCTTGTCATCAAACATCATTATACATCCGATTTCAATTGACTTACTAAATAATTATTCGGGCCTTTGGATTGCAGCATTTTTGCAAAAATATGGTTGTTTATTCGTTAAATAACATTTTGAAATATAAAGTTTGTTTTAAAAGTTATTCGCAATTAATTGCTATCTACTAGAAGGTGCTATTCAAAAATACAAGAGATAAATTTCATATTAATAATTTCATTTCATGACGCTATTTTCGATCGATATGCAACTGCGAACGAAATAATTGAATCCTGTTCAGGTTTATTATAAGAATATAATATTTCTGGATTTCTCACAATTTTTAATGGAATGTGATAAAAAAATAAATAAGTTCCATAGAGTGCAAAATTTGATGTAAAATTGAGTAACCGGTGGTACGCAAACTGAAAATCTAGGCATGAATTATGGTGTAGGGGAAAGTCTCGTAATATGGCGAATTGGATCTTTCTTGAAAATTACCCTAGATGAATGCTACTATTCTGCATCACCCGTGTCGCAACAAAAGATTCCTCTCCGTTATTAGTATTATTCATAGAACGCGATATTGTGTTTTTGAGTTGTTCCATCGCAACTTTTGGTTGGTGCTTGGTCAGGGATAACGTTCAAGGAATAAATATTTTTGATTTATATATGGGATATTCGTAAAGAGCTAATCAAAACTTGTTCAATACTGTATTATTTTAATTTTTTCTGATGAGCTGATGTCCTTCAATGCTTTTTTAAATAAAAAGGTGAAGTCTGGAATGATGACGAATTGGGTGGAGAGTAAGATGACAAACCTCTCCATGTTAATTCATGAGCTCGTCGTGCTGCCTGACTATAAATTGTCCATCATGAACCTCACTGGCTCTCCAGAAAATGAGCATCTCATTAGAAAGGAGAAAGAGGGAAGAGAAATTAACGAAAACTGTGACAGGTTCAAGAAGGACAGTTAATAAGAATAAACTCAGCAAACCTGCTAAAATTTCTACAACTAAGATGAAGTAACTAGCAAAACCTCGACTTCTGATGATTCGATTCTGAAGACTCAACTTATTCATCTGAATTTCCTTACGTTGACGCTGATGACAGTCTGGACCCAAAGGACCTCGATAATGGAGAATGCATCTTTGCAGTGAGCAAGGAAAAAAATGGAATTGTGATTCCAATGTTTTATGTGCAAACCCTGACCTCATTCCACCCGTGCTAACTGGGAAAAAATCCAAGCCCATGGCGATGCGATATTTGTAACTCATTTCATTTCTTAAGGTTTGAACAATGATCTTCTTACAACGAATACTGAGGTCAGGAAAAATCCCCAAAGCTTAAGGTCGCCATCTTACCCGACTTTCCCCTATATCTAAGTCCATAATTGTTTTAAAGAATAAATTCCCTGAATCATTACGCATCTTTACTGTTTTTCAGAGTATTCATCTGGCGTTTTCAAGAAATCTTAATGTCTGAAACTGATTTAAACTTCAGTAAAAGCAAAATAAATTTATGCAATGCAGTACTTGAATGAATCCTCAGGCCAGTGACTACGTCGTCAGCTCAGAAACAAGCAGAGCTGCAAAAGTTTTATAGACCTAAGCTGTAGGAAATTTTGTGCTGACTGTTATGGTATGCAATGATGATATACAAAAAATTGATAGTTTTTGAGTTATAAGCAAAAAACTGGGGAAAAAATTCATGTTTTTTGGCTATAACTAAAATTCTAACTAAAATTATTGGTGGCAAACCTCAGATTTATAATGAGCACCGGAAAAAACGTAAAGAAGCAAAAAATTACAACTCCTCCAGAACTGGATTAAAAAAAACTACTTAGCGACTGAACTACTGAGAAAAAGCCAAATGAGGAAGTCGCGCCAATCGTGTGCTGCTCCGGAGTGCAGCTGAAATGAATGCAATTTCAAGCAGAGAAAGGGTTGCTTTTCAGCAGCGTCGCGTTGCTCATTGCGTTAATTTCATATCCTGAGGAGGGGCAAAATTTTCTGCAGCTCTGGTCTGTCTCTCTCTTAATTCTTGATTGATTTTCCATCTTCGTTTTGCATTTTTTATTACTTTTTTTCATTTTTGTTGATTACTGAATTCTTAAAGTGTAAAAGTAAGCCAATTAGAATAAAAACAAAAATACAATCTTTTAAAATAATTTCAGGGGGTACTGCAGTTCTTACGGACAAGCCGCCGCTGCCGCAGACATTCTCTTGATATTTCATGAAAGCCCGAAAATACATGCAGGCGTTAATTCTCTTTTTGTCGTCCATCCTTTGATGGATAGGAGGATCTGAGAAGGATCCTCCCATATTTTTGTCATGTTTCATCAGAATAATGGTATGAATATTGAAAGAATAAGAATATTCTGCTTACCATGGTGACAAATGCGGTGTTTAGCATTATTTTAAGCTTTAAAATTATATTTGTTGCAAGAAATAGCTAGTTCTGCAACTGTGGAGAAAAATGAAAATCAGAAAGACGAAAGTCGAGTAAAATTTCATGCAGAGTTACAGATTTCAATATGAAATTAATTAATTGAAAAAACAGAAATATAACGTTTTAAAGTCTGGATTTGCTTATTTGAAAAGTAATTTCTTAGATAACTTTTGACTAAGAATATATTTGATATGTGCATCAACTAACAAGAAAATGGCATGACTGCTACAGATACACTGTTCGCGTATTTTTAGACGATTTTGTTACGCTGTAGGTGAAATTCGTCTGAGTGGAAAGATTTATTTTTACAACAATTACATTTTTGAATGTATAAGTTATCGTCTGCTACCTAAAGGTTTTTCTTACATGCAAAATGACGCCTTAGAAGAAGCGATGGATGGAAAGCTCTGTTTTGCTCTTTCCGAAGGGACTAATTCTTATTTAGTTATTCAAAGACGCTGTGAATGTCATGGTTTTTCGATATCTAAAGCCACGATAGGTAAAAATGTTAATAAGAAAGAAAAAAATTGTCAAAGTCCGGCTTCCAATTGAAAAATTGTTCCAGGTACTTATCCAAGGGGAGAAAATAGTAATTCTTCGAATGAAAAGTAAAATATCCAAGTCGAAGCTTTCGCGTGCAATTTCTTGCTCGAATGGAAGTGGACAATGCATGGCCATGGAACATTTTGCTGACAGACGAAACCAATTTCCATCTCCAAGGTTCTGTCAATACTCAAAATTGCAGAATATGGGCAAGAGATTATCCATTCCAAATGCAACCATTGCCTATTCATTCTCAAAATGTCACTTTGTGGTGAGGGTTTACGTCAGCATTTATCTTTGGCCCTTTCTTTTCCGAGGAGATTGGTCCTTCTGGTCCAGTAACCTGTACAGTCAATGGGACACGTTATGAAACTATTTTGCGAAACCAGCTTATTCCAGCACTGCAACAGCGTGGATGTGTAGATAGCACAATTTTTATGCACTCCTCCGCACATTGTAACACCAGTGAAGCAGCTGTTGAATCTGCATTTTGGAAATGACAGAATTATCAGTTGCCATTTCCTAGCAGCCTGGCCACCACGATAACCTGATCTGAACCCTTGGGACATCTGGCTGTGGGGGTTAACTAAAAGATGCAGAAAAGTACAAGGGTCCGATTGCGAACTCAGCTGATTTGAAAAACCGCAGAAAACGATGGACAGCATATTGCACATTTTTTAAGCAAGTTGAAGCTAACTTCCTTTTCTTGATGTTCTCATCAGTTTTTTCTTTTTCTACGGTTTTTGGCCTAGGGACAATTAAAAACCGATTCTTTACTATCAGCTGTGGAATCACCTTGTAGTGGTGGATGGGCTTTGAACAAAGAGTGCCGCAACAACATGTCATGTCTTTTAATTTGCATCTAATATAACCATATATTTTTTAGCAATCGTTTTCTCAGCATCTTATCACGGGTACAGAACCATCTATCACTCAACTTTTGAACTATTTCTTTCTTTCTCAAAACAAATTCCCATTGCTTCACGTATACTCAGATGAAATAGCAGATCATTCTGACCAGATATTCTTTTTATACAGCCTTTTGAAGGAGCAATTTCAATTATAACCACCCTGTATATGAGAATAGCATTCGTAAGATGGGTCATCAAAATTTTTATCTCTATTTTGTTTGATAAACCATTTTAAATTTTCATTACCATTTTAGATTTTCATCCAGTTTCCCAAAAATGCCAAAATAATGTTTTCCTGATATTCTGATATATTATGCGAAAAAGAAATTAAAATATTAAGAAAAAAGAGTTCCGTTCAAAGTCTACATGAATTTCAAGACAGGATATTTGTACATCACAGTTAAATTATCACAAGTTCAATTTTGCTGATTTTTATATTTTCCTCGCATTTGCGCTACCCTGATCGCATCTTCGGATCGGCAATGTGTCGTAGCCGTAAGTCGAAAGGAATTTAAGCAACAGGTAAAAAAGATAACCGTTCTCAAAAAAATAAATTGCACATTGCAATACATTGCGTTCTGGAACTTTTCTGGCTGTCCTGCAAAATTTTATAACTGTTAATTAAGATAATTTACCTCTGATCTACAGAAATGCAGTCTTCTCTCTGAAACCGACATCGAAGTAACCATTCTCAGTGGAATATCGAAAAATTACAAAAAACTTTTAGATGTTTTGGAATGCTTTTTGGAATGATTTGCGTTATTTGGAAGAAATGTCAATATTTGCAATAAAGGTACTGAGTTTCTTATCACTTTATACAGTATACCTGTGATAAAAGCTATTTATTCTGTATCTGGGTTTTAATATTTTGCAGTGAACCGTCATCGATTTAGCGATACCGCCTAAAAATGGCTTCAATGACTAATGTTGTTGAGTGAATTACTCGACAAGTATGGCAGTTGTCTTTTCCCAGATATTTAATACTCTGAAAATATTCATGAATTCTCCTCTCAGTGCAAAACTTCTTTTGTTAAAAACGGCATAAGCAGAAATGTAGCGATTTTTCGTTTATGTACCTGAAATTGAAATTCTGAAAGCAAATATTTTCTTTTGCACCCAATAGTTTTGTTTCGCTGAGTTGAATGGTTTTAATTGATCTATTAATGAAATCTCGATTAAAAACAGCTTAAAACTACCAAGTCGTTTCTCTTTAATAAAGAATATGCAACTATTTTAGCATAAAACTTAAGACGTGATAAATTAATATCAAACCAGTGTAGTGTAAAATAAATTTTATTCCCTTTATATGTTAAAAAACTTATCCTTAATGTCAGATTCATGGCTCACTTAACCTACTCACAGCAAGCACGATTCAAACCATCACTCTAAACACTAATACATCGCAGAGTATATACATTAAATTGAAAACAGGTTGTAACAACCATGGATGATAAATTATTTGAATTCTTTGAAACATTTTGAGTGAAAAATAACTCCATGCAGCATTAGCTAAAAATTCTCAGTTTGTATAACTTAGCTGCAGTATTGCATACAACTTAGTAATATTCTTAGGCATTTACACTATGTACTGATTTCGCTGACATTTACAGTCACTGGTCATTAAGGACACCCGAACATTTATTAAGGACACCTGGATTTTTTTTTGCGATATTTCGTTTTTTAAAGGCAGCATGCATAATATAATACCAATATTTTTTTTAGATTTTTACCTATTTATCTTGCTCTACACCGAAGTCCTGTAGTGAGAAAGCATTAATAGGATGTCTTGACAGTGCCGACTATCACCAAATCTCGAATATGTATGAGAGCATTACAACTTTTATATTATAATTATTCATTTATGAATTGGACATTAAATCTGACAGTAAGAGAACTCGAATAGTAAATTTAAAATGTCACGCTCATTGCTTAAATCTGCTATTCAATTACAAATAGTTATTTTTGTTATTATATTGTTACGAACATGGAATGTCGCTTCCACGCAATCTTAGTCTAAGTGTTGGAAAGAGACATTTACAGATGTTCTTACTAGCTATCGGGGCCAGGTCAACCCAACATCCCTGACCTTGGTGACAAAATGAAGGTCCTCAAAAATGCTAGAATTTTCTTGACATCACTCATAGAAGCCGAGGTCTGGATTTCTCTAGATGATTCCCTGTGACATCACGCCCTGCCAGGAAGACTATAAATACGCGGCAGTACGGATGGACTGTGAACGTGTTGATTGACTGGGATCGTCTTTGGAGTGCGAACGCCTTTGGAATCTCTCTCTGGAGTTTTATCCGCATTGCAAGCTAATATGCTAATAGATTCCGAGCGGTTTCTGTCATAATTCGGGGAGCAAAAAAATAATTTAAAAATCCTGCGCTAAAGATATTATTCTTCATTATGAGATTTAACTTTTTTCCATTAACTTTTTGACGATCATTTTTTAATAATTTATTAATAATTTTTTTATTATTTTTCATTACTGTTTTTATAAATTTCGATCCAACTACAGACTAAAATAACGTTATTTATTTATTAAAAAATTATTCAATGAGAGGTACTTTAATTGCATTCCCTTTAACATTCTTAATTTAATTTTATTCATTTTCATTTTATGGGGGAATGGTTATTGTTGACATGTGCGACAGACGTGGGATTGCCAAAACAGATGTTTGCTTCAGACGTGAAAATTTCTATAGCCGGCTCTGAGCAAACAGAGGATGCAATTTTAATTTAATATTTATAATAAAAACAGATAGCTTTATAATAAACACTTTCTTTTCAAAATGTTTTAATAAGTATGCATATTTGTATTTTATTTTCCAATAAATATCTTTAACAGATGTGCTGTGAAGAAATAAACGTTTGCTAAATTTTGTATTTTCCAGAATATGAGGACGTCGTTTTCAAGAAAATTGAGTCTTTAATCGGCACTCGCTTTATATTCGGAATTTTACAATTCGTTCGTTCCAAGTTTCCTTCTGCCTACGAAGAACTTTTCTCTTAATTTTCTTATTTATTTATTTTGGCATCAAGGAAATTGTGAAACATTTTAAATTCTAAATACATTAGTTCAGAAAATGAATGAAGGTATTATATTGTGAGAGAGCTGCTGGAACTAAATGGCGCGACATCGGCTTCGCATTTAGAAACGGGCCTGCTGGAGAAGTGAGTCGGAATGTTCGTAACTTTAATTTCAGGGAACATAATTTAGTTTGGAAACTCTAACGAAGTTTGCCGTATTTGCTTCAAAATATAATAATAATACTGCACTAGATTTAGATTCTGAAAGTTGGAACAATAACTGAGAATATCCACTCCATATCTGTTTTTAATTAATGATTTTTTTACATAAACTAATGGAGATGTGAAATTTTGAAGCGGTTTATTATATTACAAAGAATATTCACAAGATAATAAATGCAAAATATAACGATCCAGAGGCGTACCGAGTAAATTTACCAACCGGGAAAAGCAACCTTATGATCCCCCCCAACACACATAACCAACGTATTTTTAAAAAAAATTCAATTGCGTCTGTATTCTAAATAATGCAAATATGACTTAATAGTATTTTGGAGAGAATTTTTGAAGTTTATATATATATGAGATTATATAGGTCTTATTGAAACCGAAATAATATATTCAGCAATTTTATTTTAAACGTAGTTTACTTTATTTTAAATCATTATTATAAGTTCTGTTCAAAAATTAACTTTTATTGCTTTTATAGTTCTCAAAAGAATCTCATATTTCATTAGTCTCAAATAGACAGCACTAACGATGCAAAATTTACATTCAAAAAATTGCTGTTGTTTTTGCCATATAGTTCATCTTTCTTTCCTCTTTTCCGTTTGGAAGCGAGAAAATCAATCATGTATATTGAACGTTTGAATCCCTTCACCAGCCTCCCACATGAAAAATTATTTGAAGCCTGCTTCAATTTATATGACTTATACCCTAACTCTGATATCATTGATAAAAATAAATGGTTGGAAATTTGAAATATTAACATCTGTCAAAATTATCTCTTCAATGGAATCAACTACTGCAGACAATATTGTGGCCTTCCAATGGGTACTAGTTTTTCCAGTGCATTGACTAATATATATCTTCACACATTCGAAAGAGAATTTATTAAAGATAAACTCATTTTTGGCAATCGTTACATAGATGACTTTGTTGTATTTAATTTTAAAGAACTTGACTCTTTGATTAAATGCTATCCGAAAGAGCTTGAATTAAATAAAACCAATAATAATAGCAATAAAGCTAATTATTTAGACCTAGTAATTGAAATTTTAGATTCAGGGATTTCAGTTGGAGTTTAGGACAAAAGAGATAATTTTAATTTCGGATCCAGTTCTATTTGTCATTTTTAGACCAACCTTAACCTAAAATTTGTATAAAATACTATTCATTCTCAAATAAAAAGAATAAAAAATATTTGCAATAACCATTCTACTTATGTCACAGATATTAACAATTTAAATATTAATTTATAATTAAACGGCTACCCTGAAAATTTCTTTAATTATACAAAATAAGAACTACAATTACAATTATTCAAAAATAAGAACTGAAGAGATTACTTATTTCTTCGATTTTCTTATTAATTAGTTTTTCTCTCTATAGATGGAGATAGGAGCTCAATTCTCTATAAATACTTACTTTATTCTGGAAATAACTTGTCTACTATAAACTTAAGTCCACCCTGTAAATTTCTTTAAATATAAAAAAATTATAAAATATAAAAAAATTATAAAATTATATAAAAAATATTTAAAAATCACAAAAAAGATTCTTAGTTTTTTTCAGTTAGTGGATCCTTCGCTAGATGGTGCTCATGCCTTTAGACAAAACATCCTTTGTTTTGGCTAGCATCTGTTTTTCTGAAATGATGACGAGAAGTAGATTTTACTGGAAAGGACTGTTTTTAATTTCATTCTTGTGAAATGTTTTTTAGGTTCAGGCCACAGAGAAAAATTCTAATTCAGACCTTAAAGTCATTTTCCTCGACGGAAAACCTATTCCAATTAGAATCCATAATGGAGAAGTGGCCTCCGATGACGTTCCACCATTAGGATTCTTTTTTCCTTGGCTTTTCTCAATCGTATGTTGTTAATTTTGTTACATTTTAATGTCTTTTACATTTTTTTTCCTTCGATTATTTTAAATCTTTGTCATAGCAATTTTTCCTGGATGCAGCACCGTTTGCGGGCATCAGTAAAATTGCTTCTATTTTCTGTCACTTCCAGATATTACTTTCTATACTTAACTCCAAATTCTTTAGCAATATAATGCATTATGACATACAATTTGTGTTCTATCTTTCTTTTATTGTTTAGTTGAATTAATAATGATTTGTCGGAGAGATAATGTTCATGAAAAGATAAAAGGTGAGAATCGGTATGGTTAATCTATTTTGAAGGTAAATATTACTTCTTGAATCTACCAGATTAATATATGATGGTGTGTATAGTTGATATAAAAATGAATTTAATAATCCCTTGTGTAAACACTCATAAATTTTTGATTTAGAACAGAACTGAGCAATAATCCTGAATGAAACTGTTCTCAGTCTCAGACTATATCTTTGTGTTTGTGTGTGTGAGACTTTAATCTGTACCTGATTTTTGTAATATACCAATTGATGGCTGACATGTGGTTTTTGACAGTTGCTTTATGAATATGTGTTTACTTGGAGATTTTTTATTTTATTTTATAGCATTGTCTCACATAATTATATTCTATCATAATGTCTCCCAAAAATGTCACTTTTTTAAAAGTTTTTGTTCCACCATTTTTAAGTGACATATTAATACAACATGTACCTTTTTGGAATAAAAATATTTTTTGGAGTTAAAAACATAAACCACTATTTACATAAAATTTTAAATTTTACTTCTATTGTTGTTTTATTAATTTCAAAATATTTAGAAACTTTGAAAACTAAAAACTGACTGTTGCGTGTGTGCAGTTATCTGTTAATGAAGTTTATCTGTTATATAAAATAGCAGTTGATTTAAAACATACTGCTCCTTTAGTAACTTATTGATGCTATTAAATTATTTATTTCCATTATTAAATTTTAATGCTGCAATTTTTGTTTTTATGTAAAATTTTCAAATGAATTTGGTTCGTTACTTTAAATTACTTCTCATTGATGTAATTTCTTAGTAATTGACGTTTTATGCAATAAAATTATCAGTTCACTGCAAAAAAGGGAACAAAATCTGAAACCGAGCAACTATCATATTTTATCTTAATCTTATCAAGTATTCATAAGCAACACATTATTTTTTTATATCCATTTCAAAATTAATAATACGAGTATAAATGATAAAATAATGTTCTAATATTGGTAGGAAGAGACCTTGAATCATTATCCAAATTTCATTCCTTGTTTTCCCCTTTTTATCGTTTATATGTGCATGCAACAATTGATGCTTACTTTCAAATTCATATCATAACATGTTCACTATTGGCTTGTGTCTCTTGTATACAAATTACGAATATAATGAGTTCACGAGTATTCCCTTCTATCCACGAGTATACACACAGATATTAGGAAATATATTAAATCAAGCTAATAGAATTTACAATAAAAAAGTTTGATTTTCATGTTTCAATTTATCTATATATACCTATATATTTATCTATGTATACCTACCACCAATCTGTTAATTTTTAAATGTACAAGCCAAGCTATTTTACTACCTTTAATTGGAGTTCCTATCTCTTAATAAATTCCGAAATCACTAAAAGTATTAATAAATCATATTTTGATCACATAATGTGGTTTGAACAATTAGATTAAATTTGTTCTAAACAATTAAATACATTACCACTTAATTGTTATTATTTTAAGATCATAATGTGTCAAAACCTATTTATTGCTGAAACGAAGATTGGTAGAAGTTCTCACCAAATTTTTGGATGGAACAAAAATCTAGACGTTTCATCTTCTTATCAAAAGCCATAACGAAATCCTTGATTTGTTAATTAATTAAGAAACCATGTTTAATTTTATCTAACAAGTTAAATTAAATTCTTTTCTTGAATAAATCTGAATACTAAAAATATCATAATATATCAGTATTGGAAAAATATCATCCTTGAGAGAATTAATTTATATTTTTTGCGTATAATGAACTTCTTAGAATTAACAGGAGAGATATTTTTCAGTCAGTGTGAAATGACTTTTTTTGAATAAGTATTCTTCAGTTGTAATGTCACCTTTCTACTATATCTACTATCTCAAAAGAAATTTAAACCATGTGTTTTATTTATTTTAAGATGAAGGCAAACAATCTGAAAAGCTTAAAATTTCTGTTCAGACTGTTGCGTTAACATTTGCTATTCAGTGTTGTAAGTAAATTAAATAATTTTCTATTAAAGACAAAAAGTTCTTTGAAAAGGAAACGAGTGGGTATTGACAGGAGTATTTACTGAAACTACCTTTCTGAGAAAAAGGACACAATATTATTATTAATTAATGCAAATTATTGTTTTGTTTTGCAATGGAAAGAAATGGATAATCTTTCCTTCAAAATATGATTTTTAATATATATTTGGATTTCATGGGTTGAGTATTAAAAACCAATGCCAATGATTTGGACCATATTTACGAAAATTGAACAACTCGATATCTGAAGACATCTAGTTGCTTTAATTGTTCCAAAATGGTTCTAATAGTCCAAGCTTTTTCGTTTGGGTAACAGATTAAATGCTGCAGTGTTCTTTCTTTTTTTCAAAAGTCTTGATGGCTATGGTTTTTAGTGAATAACCTGAGACGATAAGCAGTTGTGAGTTTGCAATTCCTTTCCACGTTACTGAAATGTATAGAAGATATATTTTCTTGTTCTCAGAATGACAGGCTACTAAAAGCCTCTCAGTTGAAATTCTTAACAATATTCAATTCCTGCCACCAAAACACACAAATATTAAATGAATTGGAAACAATGTCCCATTTTGAAACAAATACTCTATAAGTAATTTTCATTTTTCTACATCAGCCTCTTCCTTTAAGCAGAATTTCAGTTATAAATTAAGAATAAAAAGGTTTACCTTCAATGATGGATTTTCCGGACAAAATTATAATGGTTTCTATTGTTAATTTATGCTCTTATTTTCTCAGAAGGCTTCATAAATGAAGATCTAATAGACATAGGAAAGCGATATAATTTTCAGCAAATATAATTTGGGAACGGTGCAAAAGTTGAGGTATCTAATAAGTTTGCTAAGCTAAAATTTGATTTTTTAAAAAGTATTTCTTGTTATTGATTCAGTGATTTACCATTTTTTGGATGGTCCATGACAAGCTGAAGGATCTTAAAAAAGTTTTGCTCATTTCTGATTAAGATAAAATTAAAGCGTACCAAAATCGTATCAGTGAAGTGGAATGGAAGAGAGTTTAATTTTCTCTAAATGATTAGGGTTAATTTCTTTAAGAGTAATATACTATACTACTTTCGGAAGTTATCAAGAACTCCCACCAAAAAAATTTCACTTAATTTTTAATTAATAAAAATTCTAATTAAAGTATTAAAAACAGGGCGTACATTCCCGCCCTCCAAAGTTTGTTTGTACTAAATTTCGTAGGTCTCGGCTTCTAGGGTCATAGGGTTCCAGCTTCGAAACCCGATTCTACTCAAGATCCGTCTGTGTGTGGATCTGTTGCACGTTAAATCATACATGGGGGGTCGAACGTCTGCCGCTGGTGTGTTACGGAAATTTGGAGAGGAGGTGCCAACTCAGGTTCCGTCCTCGTCATCAAAATTACGAGGTCCGTCCCAAAATAGACCTCGTGTTGTTACAAAATGGGACGTTAATACGTATAACTAAACTAAACTAACTCCACTCGTGCATCGAATTAAATCATTTTTAAACTTAAAGCTAAAATTACGTCTTCCATAGACGTTATATCTCGATAGCAAAATGAACGGTAACCCATTAACATCTCAAATGTTCTATAGTAGAGGTGGGGAACCATTTTGCACTGAAAGGCCTCAATGAAGTTGGACAAAAGACCGCACGAGCAGAATCTTAAAGGTTATTGATCTGTAATTAATATATTACGCAAATTTAAATAACTGGTAAGGCCTCATAAGAAACTGAAAAAGGCAGTAGCTTCCCCACCCCTGTTTGGCCGCGGTGTCCTAGTGGCAAGGTCTCGTCCTCGGGACTGGAGGGTCGCAGGTTGGAAACCCGATTCCACTGAAAATCCTCCGTGTATGGGGCCTGTTGCACGCTAAATCATACGTAGTGGCCAAACGTCCTCCCGTTGGTGTGGCGCGGAAATTTGGAGAGGGGGGATAGCTCAGGTGTCGTCTTCGTCATCTGACCGCGGTTCAAAATTACGAGGTACGTCCCTAAGTAGACCTCGTGTTGCTTCAAAAACGGAACGTTAATCTAACCGAATCTATCCTAAAATCTATTCCAAGCCTGTTCTATAGACATGCACTTGAATCAATGCGACAAAAGATCCCCAAAACATAAAGGAGGAGGGAATCATCTAATTAGATAGCAGAATAAACTACACTGTTAAGGGGTTGAATGTGAAGTTTCAAAGATAGGGTTTGAATTTCACCGCTAATATGTCTAGATTTGTATACTATACTGTCGGAGTCAATGTTACTAAGGAATACAAGTGGGACATGCACTCATATTAATACAACCCATATTTATCCCATAGGATAATTTGAAACGGCCCGTGGGACATATATGTCCCGGTGGTAGCGGAAGATTTAAGGTTAGCTTAAAAGTGAAATTATTCGAATTAATAACATCTGCAGAACTTATTTTTGATTTTACATCTTATTCCATTTTTACAATATAATTAGTTGAACGCCAAAGAAAATTAAACCTAAATTGTAACGTCAAACCCCGTTATAACGATCCCTCAAAGGACCGACTCAGAAGTTCGTTTGAACCGAGGTTCGCTGTATCCGTATTTGCGAAAAAAATGCCCTAACATGCTAAGATATTACTTCTATAATAAACTTTTTAATAACATAATATTCTCATTGGTATTTAGTGACAAATAAAGTATTAAATAATATACTCAATAATAAACAAACTAAACATTTACCTTTTATCACTTATTTGCTAATCCACTACATTGAAAAAGAAGTTATTTTTGGTTGAAAAGTTTTCGATTTTATATACAAATCGTGAATTTTTTATCCACTATTTTAAACATGCCCAGAACGTGTTCGTCGAAGTTTTCTGTGGCAAAAAAATTGTTCGAAACGTTTGCAGCTGCTTTTGCATCTGCAATTGAACGCCCTGGTTCGTCTTGTTCTTCCTCCATATCTGAAGACGAATCTACAATAGAGCTGCTTTCTTCATTTACTAATGCAACGATATCTTCCTCACTCACTTCCCAAGTTGTAATGACATCGTCGTCACAACATTCGAAATATTCGATTTCATTTTGTGAAAAACCATTCACTTCACGCTTTTCTAGCCATCTGGAGACGGGAAGATTGTCATCTTCCTCGCCGTCATCTTCCGTCTGCTATGTTTTCGTAAGCCCAACGTGACTAAAAAAATTTCTGATAGTCGATTCTGTTACCAATCTCCAAGATTTTTTGAGTAAAACAACAGCATCAAGAAGATAATTTTCACAGTCCTTGTTTTTATCATATCATTCCAAAATGCGCAAGATGAGCAGCTTCCGTAATGACACTTCAGGCTATGGATTACTCCCTGATCCATTGGTTGCAAAACTGATGTAGCGTAGGATGGGAGAAAGACTACTTTGATCCATTGTAAGTTGCTTATTTTCTTAGCCATCTCCTTGGCGGCGTGGAAAGGATGTAAATCCCTTCCTCTTATACAAAAGACCTCAGCCAGGCAAGAAAGAAAAAGTTACGCACAAGCCGCAACAAAGACGTTCAAGAACGATGGAAAAATAGAAGAGAAGGCCACAGAAGCGACCGAGGACATAACAGACCTAAAAGCATCGATAAACGCACTAAAAGAGGTGAAAACCGTGATACAAGAATTTCCAACGCTGCTAGAAGCAGCGCCGCTTTGTAGAAAGGCTAAATCCGAGAATGAAAAGCCCTTATTGTGCTTAACGCACTACTGGGCGAATAAACAGCCGGCAGACATTCCTTCCTCCTTGCCCCACCCACCAGGCAGCAGCACCACACAGCAGTGCGACCTTCATCTGGCGAAGGTTTACATCCGGACGGATCAGCTGATCCTCTCAACTAGTGTTAAACTCAATAACGCTTGGCCAATGTTGCTAGCTTGGGAACGAAGATTGTGGCCCTTGAATGAGGCCGTGCGCTTCGTTAAACCAATCATCGCTTTGTGTGTGTGTGTCAGCCATCTCCTTATCCCACTGTCGAAGATATTTCTGGAATAAATCCGACTTCATCGAGCCTTTTTATTTGACTTGTAATCCACCGGGAGTTTCTTCACATTTTTGAAGCACCTTGGTTTTTGAGATTTTCTGATAACAGTCAGCTTCTGTTTTTCTGAACCGTTCATATTGGCGCATGACAGAATGGCTATCCTTACTTTTGAGAGTTTACCACCGACACATTTTTCTCCTTTGAACTTTGAACGCCCGGATTCGCCGCCGATTTGAAGATTGCACTGACTTATCATTACACTGGAATTACGTAGTCCCAGCACCAAATGTAAGCAAACAAAGCAGAAAACTCGTCCATATAATTTTCATTGAATAATACACCACAAAATTCAACCATTGGGCAATTTGAAAGGCCTCGAGTCATTCATCTTAAATATAGTACTTAAATCGATTTTCGAATCGTAATCAAAATTGTGCTTCTTGTTCGAGCTTGGAACACGTGTGTGGTGGTGAAACGTTTCGTAAATGACTGCGAATATGGAATCTGCAGAAATGATAAGCTTTTACAAAAGTAATTAATGTTCTTCATGAACATTTATTTCTTAGTTCTTTATCAACGTTTTCTAGTTGGCATATTATATTATTTTGTATTTAACTAAGCCGGATTTCGTTTTCGCGCTGAAGTGCAAATCACATTATGCAACTGTCTCGATTTTTGTTACAAGTTTTGTTTAAATGAGGTTTCAGTATTTTTTAGTATCTTCGTGTTGATGAGAAGTAGGCTGTCTTGCCATGAAAGTAGCTTATTTGTGCAAAATTGTACTAGTTATTTATGGAAATATGAAGTACTACGCAAAAACGGTTTTTTCAGTATCTAAACAAAAAGTGTCTTTTTTGGTATATTAATAAATTAATCTGATCTACAATTATATTTCAATGCCTTACAGTCAGATTTTTTGATTAAAATATCAGCAATGGGACCAAACTCCGTTCTGAAAACTAAGTTCTAGTTCCATGGCGGCATTTAATTCATGCCAACCCCCACCTTATACTTTCACTGGCTTTCTAAAACAATGTATGAAAAAGAATAAATTAATTATATATCAGACATTTTTTATGGAAGAAAACTTGTAGATTCCTTGAATGAGTAAGTGGGTTAAATTCATCAGTAAAATTGTGAATCGAGTTTAAATCCTCAATAGAATTCCGTGGTGCCGTTTATAGATTTAATTTTTTTGATAAAGACGTCTTCTTATATTCTCACAAATACAAAATACAGCATAAAAACTATTTCTTTACATCACACCTTTGAAAGATATTTATAGGAAAACAAAATATGAATATACATATGTTGTAAAAAAATTTGAAATTAAAAAAAATGATATTAAATTACAAGTCTTATAATTATTCCACTGAATAAAAAATTAAAATTACATTCTCCTTGCTTACTTACATGCAAGTTTGTCAGTAACAATATCTAATTTAATTTCTACTGACAAACTTTTCTGTATAGTAATTAAATCCATATCACTCAATGCCTCTTGGCGCAATGACGACCTTAAGTAAGATTTAATTATTTTTAGTTTATAAAGAAACTTCTTTCCTACTACAGAGAAACTGATGAAATTATAAATTCCTTCATTAGATTCCACTTTTTTAAAGGATCAGTGATATCATCATTAATGATTTTGTATATCATTCATTCATTGTACAAGCTAGCATCACTAAATATTGAATTGTCATTAGGAACTTCTAAGGATATATCAAAATCTACGCATAATTTTTTAAAGTCATCTTTGTACATATTTCTGAATTCAATTAGAAATTTAAAGAATGTGTTATATTTGTTTAAGGAGTTAAACCTTTCTTGCAATTACAGAAATGGACAAAATTAGAGTGTGAACTTCTGTTTTCGTCAAAACTTTCTGCGCGTAATTATCTTGCATGTAAATATCTAAGTTTCGTAGCTGATGTAATGCCCATTAAAAGTAAAAGATTTTGAATTAAATGATGGTTCAGATAGATTACTAAAATTGAGCGCCCACTTTTCAGGGAAATCTGATTTATTGATTTAAGGAGGATTTATAGAACTCTGTAATGAATGATGATTTTGTTGCTTATAATTTTTTGATGCTTCTAACTCTCCATTTTTTAAAATTCATACCATAAAATCAGAGCTTACCACTTCTAAATCAAAACCAGTTGAAATAAAGACTGAAATTGATGAAATGTGTAGTATTTTGCAATATTTAAGAACTTCAAAAATAGTTTATGCATATTTTTCTTGTTGCCAAATAATTTGAATTTTCTTCGTATTTCTTTTTATAGTATTAAAATATTTTGTTATTTTCTTGTTTTTATGACAATCAGTCTGCTATTTACTGTAGCATCAATATTTTCTGTTTTCACTTTATGCTCTTATAGTAAATTGAGCATTGAAAAATAAAATTTATTTATAATTCTTAACAATTATATAAAAGTTTGGGGAACTCATTTCAATATTTTATGTTCTAATCTCTAAACTTTGTTGCAATACTTAAAAGTTATCTTGTTTCCTCTCTTAGGAAAGACAATGCAAAGAGGAAAATTGTATTGCAACAGAGAAGTTGGTTGACAACACAGAGAAGATTTCAGGCTGGCTACTGTTAAAAGCAGTGGCGGACTGGCCAGGTTGCCAGCTTGCCCGATGGCAAGTGGGTCCCCTTAGACATAAGTCAATATGGGCCCTCAGGATGTGTATGTATCAGAGAGAAAGGAAATAATTCTTTTTTTAGTAAATTTCCTGCGCTTTTTCTAAGCAAAATACCAAATAGTTTTATTTTAAAACAGCACAACCTTTTCTGTACAAGGACGGGATGAAATAACATCAAGATCTTTATTCTTCTTGAAGGCTCCCGGCAAGAAGGAGAGGATAACCCCTTTAAGCATGAAAGATTTGGTCCTTGCAGGTGGCTAAACAACGCGCTTTTTGTTGTTATTTGTGCATTTTACTGTCGTAAAACTGAGAGACAAGAGAACTCGCCTGTCTTCTAAAGCGAAAGAAAGAAATGTCTCCGAGGTGCCCACTCTCACCCTCGATAGTATGTTTGCACCAAATTTAGTAATTCTGGGTTCAACAGACAGTCCTGTAGAAGGTCTAAAGGCATACAAACATCTACACATACATTCGCATTTATTATTTGTAAGCATTTGCTTACAAAATCATTGATTAGAAGCAAAACATAGAAATAACACTATTGTTAAGATATCGTGTGATCTTTTATTGCATAAACAATTAAATGCAGCAATTCCACACCAAACTCATCTCCTTGTTTTCACCTGTCTTGTTTGTAATTGATTTAATTTAAAATTTTAGTTCTACATTATGTAAAGATGAATGTTTGTTTTTTACTCAAATCCACAATTTTTACTCGACCTTGATATTAATTAGCACACGTGTTCTTCACATTAAGAGAAAAATCACTGTCATATTAATTTAAATTTCACTCCGAAAGTTAATTTATATTTCAGTTAATTAAAAATTTCAAAAAGATTTTGACGTTTTTCTGCGATATCTTCCAAAATCATAATTTCACAAGAATAATTTTTGCGCCCTTTTAATAATTGAAAAAGTATCTTCTTAATAATATCAATTTAAAGACAAATTACTTAAAAATTACTTGTAAAATTACTTCAATTTCAAAATTTCAAATCCTCCAAAGAATTTTCTTTCGTATCTCTTAAATTGGATGCCCTACTAACGGACGGCCTTTTTCTTTCACACATTGTCGCTAAAACCGTATACGAAAAATCTAACTTAACGGAATTTAAAATGAAATATTTTTAATCATATTTTGGTTATTTTAAACGTGAAATTGATATTAACCCTAAGGAGGAGAAATTTATTTATTTAGATTAAATTATGTCATATGAAACAGTCATGGATTCAGATTTGGTTATAACATTGAATTCTTGGTGTACATCTTTAAAAATAATATATTGTTACCATTTCATTGCTTTAGTTTGAACTTATATTTAATTCTGATATTTAGAGCGAGTTATTAGCATTTTAATTTGGGGTAGGATGGACCTTGAAGAAAGGACACAAAATAAAAATCGTCACTGAGAATTTGTTTTGAGTTGTAAACATTAAATTTTAGTGATTAAAAAGTATTTAAATGAAATAAAATTGGTAGAATCCAGACTTGAAAAATAAAATTTCTGAATTACAATTCTTGTCAGTCTCACCTTAGTCAAAATACATCCTCGAAAGCTAAGGAATTGCAGGCCGTTTTGTTAAGATCGCCACCGAATGTAATCAAGTATTAGAAATACCCATCTGATAATTTCTTATAACAGGTATTTGCAAACAACGCATTTGGCTAAAATTTAGTGAATTTTGGAAATAGTCTTCACTTGCCAGACACGTGAGGAAATATATGCTCGATGGTAATAATAACCGATTAATTACTAAGAAATATTTAATTATTCATGATCTTTTCTCTTCATATTTATTTATAGTTAATTTAGCTAACAATTCTAATTATATTTGAGGTGGTTTCTATGTAATGCCGTCCATAATACTTGTTTTTACGCTTTTACTCGGAAATTTCGTTTTCCTGTCACAGTTGTATCCTAAAAGTCCTTGTATTGAAAATATTAAGTTAAATTTAAAAGAACTTTATCTTTATGGAGTTTGAAGTCCATTTTTGAGTGAGGAATAATGTATTGATATTATTGGAATTTCGAAGCTAAAGATCTGATCACTGATGAACGAATATTTGACTATATTAAGAAATTCATTGTCTGAGGAGAACTTGGAAACCTATATATTATTCTCAAAGATTGTTAGGTTATTTGGATGCAGATTAATTATTGATAGATTTGAACCGTCATCTAGTGAACTCATAAGTGTGTCAACTTGCCCTTAATGAAATGAACCACATGTAATAAATACACTTCTGTAATTTGAGTTGTTAATCTTTGAGGTAAGAAAGTTGTTAATCTTTGAAGTAAGAAAGTTGTTAATCTTTGAAGTAAGAAAGTTGTTAATCTTTGAAGAAGAAAAAAAGTTGATATAGATAAATAATTTGCTCTTTATTTTCAGTTTGGTTAAAAAAATTCTGAAAATTACAATATAATTCCAAAATTACAGTATTCTAATACAACTACCAAAATTGTTTAATATTTCATAAAACTGTATTTATATGTGGTATTTCTTATTTTCAATAATATAAACAGTGGCTCCCAAAAGTGTTCGTGCACTTTGGATTTTCAATGAAATAGGGCTCCATCCTTGAATTAAAATTAATATATGAGAATAGGTATTTAATAATAAGATCTATAATCTATTCTTAACAAAACTGCATGAAATATTTTAAAAACGTAGTAAAACTTTATTTTTAAGAAATCAGTAATCAAAAAGTAACAAAAACTTTATCTCACAAAAGTCTTCGTACACTTTAAAAAATCTCTACATATTAGTAAATATTCTAATTTTTCGTTAAATTAATATTTAGTAGGATATCCTTTAGCATCCACAACAGCTTTTAAGCGTTTGGGAATAGATTTCACTAGTTTTTTTTGTAATTTCTGCATCAATGTTCATCCATTCTTCCATCATTACTGTTTTTAGTTCGCTTTTAGTTTTAATGTCGTGTTTTCGTACTCTAACCTCCAGTTCTCTCCAAATATGTTCTATTGGGTTTAAATCTGGCGATTGAGGTGGTGTTTTTAAATTTTGTGGACAATTATAGAGACACCAGAGGCGAACGTTGAGAGCCGTGTGCATAGGATCGTTATCTTGATAAAAAAAAAATGTTTCCAATACCCAAATTTTGGGCTGATAATTTTAAATTTTCTTTTAAAATATTTGAATAAAGAGCATGATTCATTATACCATCAAAAAATACCAAATTACCTAGTCCTAATGCTGACATACACCCCCACACAAGGACACCTCTACCGCCATACGTAACTGTTCCAATTAAGTTCTTGGGATTAAGCTCCTCATTTTTTCTTCTCCATACCATAGGTACCAAAAATGTTATATTTGCTTTTATCTGCAAATAAGACACTGTTCCAATACGTTTCGGGTTTATTTAACATTTATTTTGCGACGGAAAGCATGAGCTTTCTGTTTTTCGCACTAACAAAAAATTTTCTACGGGTAGAACGCCTATTTAATCCAGCTGCTCTGAGAACTCGTCGAACAGTTTCAGATGAAATTGGAGTATAAAATTTTTCATTAAATTCTGCAGAAACTTTTAAAGCACTCAAACGTGGATTTTTCACAAATTTTCTAATTATAAATTTCGGATCACGTTCTGTTAACTTTGCCGGTCGACCTTTTCTTACCTTGTTTTCGATCCGATTTTCTTCTTTAAAGCGTTTTATCACATATTGCCCTGTAGAATGGTATAAATTAACTAATTTAGCGACATTCCGAACTGATTTACCACTACTATGATGGAAAATAATCAATTTTCGAATGCTTATTGTTGTTTCTTTACGACTACGAGCCATTTTTAAATAATAAATAGAATATTACAGTGGAAGCAAGCAAAAATTAAAGCCAAACGATTTTCTAAATCCCACACAATGCAAAAATAAAAATAAAGTGACAGACAATAATTTAAGTTATGAATTTATCCGAAAATATCTCAGTGTACGAAGCCTTTTGTGAGATAAAATTTTTGTTACTTTTTGATTATTGATTTCTTAAAAATAAAGTTTTACTATGTGCTTAAAATATTTCAGGTAGTTTTGTTAAGAACAGTTTATAGATCTTATTATTAAATACCTATTCCGAAATATTAATTTTAATTCATGGATAGAGCCCTATTTCATTGAAAATCGTAAGTGTACGAACACTTTTGGGAGCCACTGTATAATACATGCAACACTATAATCTTAATATAAATAAAAGTCATTGTGGGTATGTATGTGGCTATGTTCCACATCTCCTCCTAAACCAATGGACGGTTTTCAACCAAATTTTGTATACTTATTATTTAAGACAAGGGGAAGACAGTTATGAACTTTTGCAAGTCCAAAAGTTAATTAAACAGGCAGTTAATTAGAAATTAACCGAAACCGTTTTTCCGCCGTAACTTCGGAGAAAATTGTCCGACAAAAAATATTTTTATACCATCTTAAAGTTCAAATGTTTACCTTTTTGATGATACTAATTTTATTTCTGTGACATTTTCTCTTCGATTGTTATTAATTTTTAGAAGTTCCATGATTTTTAAAAACATGCAGACGATTTTGAAATAACGAAGATTTATAGCTACTCCGTTGCTATTCAACGGTTAGACTTTCAACTAATTCACCTTTTTTTCTGTGTGTTTAAGTGTGTCTGTCTGTTTGTTACGCATTTACGGCAAAACTACCAAACCGATTTGGATGAAAATTGGCAGAGTTGTAACTTGAAACCCAGGAACGGACATAGGATAGGTGACATCATGTTATTATTAATTATTTTATTATTCATTAATTCATTATTTTTGATTACAGATAACAATTAAATAATTAACAAGCGATTTGCGATGAATATTACTACTTTATTTTTTCAATCAACTGTCACGTGATCCTTCAGAAAAGTGCGAGCATTTGAAATAACATATTTTTAAAGTCAAGCATCACGTGACCCTTCTGAGAAAAGAAATAAATAATTAATTTGTGGAATAATAACTGAAAAATAGACGCCAGGACAGAAAACCAATGATAGATATGATATAGTTTCAAGAGTTTTTGGATTAAAATTTAAAAACTAAAGTTAATTATAACTAAAGGAAAATATCGTTCAATGTTTACTTAAAATAAGAGCCTAATTTAGTGGATAGCTTGCCAAAATAATTCTTTATCTCTCTTTTTATCGACATCCAAGATTTGTTTGGATGTTAAATTTGTAACCAAACGATTAGGATAATCACTGTCGTTTAAATTCTAAACCAAACGAGCTAGCTAATTGCAATAGTTCCATTTCGAATTTTAATGCTTTAAGAGCTTTTTTCAACCCATTTAAAAAGAAAGGATTGCATAAACCCAATGAACACGGAATTCAACGTTTTGCTTACTAAAGAAAGAACTGATTCGAACTTGGCGCTTGATACAGTTGCCAAATATATTTGGCGATTGCTAGAGATTCAAACATTGTATTAAATTGGGACTTTTTAAAAATTGTTCACAGCACAGAGGAACTGATAAGCAAGGCTTATCCTTCCCTATATGCTAATAAGAGGAATAGAGATTGTTTGTTGATTGGGTAATTTTTGCGCTGACTAATGAAAGTTTAGGTCAGATAAATAAAAAAATGCTTCACAAATGGAGGGATGTATTACAAAATATCTATCTGTAGATACGGTAATGGGCAATTACAAGTAAAATCCTATTCTGTAGAGTTCTTCAACCCCATAGAATTGTCAGGGATACCTTCCCACAAGCTGAGATTAAAATTCGGTGTGCCAGAACTATTCATACGTAACCTCGATGTACCGAGACTGCGCAACGGCACACGGTTTCAAATTACACACTTAGGACCAAAAGTCGCACTAGCTACTGATAAGACTGGCATAGCGAGAGGTGAGAGTGCTAAATTCTACGCATTCCGATAATACCGAAGGATTTACCATCCCAGTTCAAAAGGTAACAATTCCCTTTAAAATTAGCATTTGCCAGGCTCAGGGTCAGACACTCAAAGGGGCAGGCGTACAATTGGAAAAATCATATTTTTTCCGTTGGTAACTATGTGTGGCATGTTCGCGTGTGCCCAGCCCACTAAACCTCTACATCGGTGCAAAAAACGAGAAACAAAAAACGTCGTATACAAAAGTGTGTTATCATATATAAACAATTTACCTAACTGTAACAGCAGACACATGTACAGTACACTCCTGTTAGTCGTCCAATTATGTATTATCAACCATCAGAACTTTTAATTTCCCCTTCTACATATAACGAAACATTTACATTCTTGAATTTTAAAAAAGTAACAATTCAAATTCTTCGCGCACGAAGTCGCGGGTAACAGCTAGTTAGTAATAAATATAATATATTTTTAGATTAGGGAGAGATTAGATTAAATTATTATTATAATTAATTATTATAATTTAATAATAATATAATAATTTATTATTAATTTCTTTTATTATATATGTAAGAAATAAAATGAAAAAATGATGTAAGGAATATATTGTAAGATGGCGCGATAGATGTGATAGGGCCCCTACTGGCTCATGGCAATCATTATTTTCATACCCAGCCCGCCACTGGTTAAAAGTATTTTTTTTATTGCTTTTGTCATTTATTGACTGTTTGGATCATTTCATATGGATATATTTAAAGGCCGGGACCTCTGTTTGCAAGCCATCTACTTGCACTGTTCTGTTTCAAAATTCAGTTTGGAAAACTTTATTTGTTGTTAGTTCTTTTTTAGAAATCATATTAACTTATTTTCTGTTCCTTTCAGTGAGAATTTATCAGCTGCTTAAATTGTATTAAATTTATTTTAAATTTTAATAATTCACTTATAAGAATGACAATGAAGATTATCTTCAAACTTTTTATTTTGTTTTCTAGTTATAATATGAAAATTCAGGAAAGAATTAACTTTCTGCTTTAATGATTGTAAAACTAAATCTTAATGCTGAATATTCAACTGCATCTTTTTTGATATGCAACTGGACCTCATCAAAACTTAAAAATATTATTTTCTATTCTATTTAATATGTATTAAGATAATGAAAGTTTAAGAATATTTATAATTTGACTGCTTTCAGTCTGTAACTGAAAAAATTTTAAAAAACTACATTTTAAAAAGGAAAAGTTATGTTTATTGTTTTAAAAGGAAAAGAGTATTTTCCTTTCACCCACTGAGAAAAATTAGATTTGTTGGTTTTAATTTTTTCAAAGTATTATAATAATGAGCAAAATCAAGCCACCCTTGTATTAACAGTCAGTCTGCTAATATGTAAAGAATGTCTCTTCACTCTATTTATTAAAATTTAGAAATGGATTGATATTGACTTGGGTCTTTTTTTTCGATCAAAGTGCGGATTTATGAATCATAAGTTAAAAAATTGAGTAATTTCTTATTGGAGATCACAGTGGTATCTTCTTTTTGATATTTACGTGAGGCAATGTAACATTTATTATGTAATAAAAGCATCTTTATCTGACATTGGAATGAAAAAACTTTTCCAATCACATTTCCATCAGAAAAATTTCGCTTTGACACCAAGTTGTAGAGTAAATAATAAAGTGATGATAACTAAAAGATATTTAATTAAAAATAGCTGTTTAGTAGTTTTTTTATTTGATATCTTTTTACTCAAGATGTTTTTTCTTATTTTCCCCTTTTAGAAATGTTGGACCAGTTAAAAAAAGACCCCGGTGTAAACTTTGGTCTGTTGAAGAATCTGAAACAATTTTTATTAGGCTATTAATTTCTCAACTGGGGCTGTAAACCACAGTTTAAGAATCCCTTCTATATAAATAATTAAAATACTCTTATGATTATCACAGAATCAGTCAATTTGCAAATCTTTTTAAGAAGTAATTGAAAAGTGTTTTATATCCTATTTTCTGGAAAGTTTTCTGAACCTGTGAGATTTAAATACATGTAATTTTAATATTTAAAAAAAAGTCCTTCATATTTTCTTCCAGATTATAGACAGATTGAATATGAAAACAACCTCGCTACATTCCAATTGACAGTGGATTGTCTCCTTTGAAACGGTTAAATATGAAGTAAGTGCAATCAGGATTCGTTGATTTGAATAAACCATCTAATTTTTCGTCTCGTCAAGTGGTTTCTTGGTCAAACTGGACATATTGGAACACTTGATCCCAGAGTGACTGGATGTCTCGTTGACTGTCTTGGAAGAGCAACTCGACTTCTCACATCTCAGCAAGGAGCAAGCAAGGAATATTTTCCGCTTTCAGTGAGATATTATTATTTATGTTTTTAATCGTATTTTGTCAAACCTCATTCAGATGAATTTTTGCGTAATTTGTCAATAACACAAGTTACATTTCCAAATTACATGCAAGGTTATATTTAACAGGATTGTGACCTGCAAAATATCTAGGAATCTTTGATATTTTTATCCTTCCTGGAACAATTTTTGTAAGTATAAAAAGTATAGTAATAGTAAAAGTATAAAAATAGTGTAATTTTTATTCTTCTACGAAAAGTTTTCTAGATATAAATGCATTATTGCACTTCATCTTCTCAAGAGTCAACTGTCCCGGAAGCATTAGGAACATTACTCCTTAGCCCAACATGATAAAAGTTTTTATTGAGTCTTCTGCTGGCAGGCCTCAAGTGAAATTGAAGATTTCATAAGTTCTTTTCCTGTCTTTTGACCACATGCCTTGATTGTTAATGAAGAATTAGAAACTCTATCTCCAGACTTCTGTAATCATGACTCGGAACATCTTTGATGTCTCGAAGGGATCTCTACAATCTAAGTTCCACAAACTATGAGTAATGAAGTAGAACTTGGATTTACATATTAAGTTCTCTTGACTGAGATAGCCAATGCATTGAACTGTCACTAATCTGGGAGCCAACAGTCCAACCGTTCAGCTCAGGGATGTGTGTGCAGAAACCCTATCAAGAGATTCTTCCGAATCTAAGTGACTGTGGCTTGGTGTTTTTCTTTCCATACTTCCTAAGAACACATAGTAGACACTTATTCACCATCAAAGAAGAACCCACCCAGTTAGTTGCGGGACATGAGTAAATTCACTCCAAACATTCCTAAAAGTGGGCCCTCAGTACCTGACTAGCACTGAGGTGGATGCCATGGCTGGGATTTCCCGAAGCCGGAAATTGCCTTCCCTTGTTGGACTTTCTGGCCATTGGCGCTGTGAATAATACAATTCTTATCTTGCCTGCATGGGAGGTTAGGTCTCAGTGTAAAGATCTTGCACATTTCTTTCTTGTCAAATTTGCTAGTGACTCTGAAAAGTATTCTCGTGTTCAGATTCAGAAGATAAGAAGTTAGGCAGGTGAACCAAAAAGGGTATCTCTCGAAATCTTCTAGCAGAAACTTCATTGGGTGTTGAAGCTTGCAAATTAATGAAGTTCAAAGTTATTGGATCACACGAAAGTCTACTGCCAAGTAATTCACTCAACTAGGCTCAAGGCATGATATCCGAGGTTAAATTACAAGAAGATTTTGAAGCTGATTGAAAGCTCTGAAATCTCAAGCTTTGTGCTGTGGAAAGAATTTGACAAAATTTCATAAATTAATTGTCCGGTTCAATCCGGAATCCGTTATGTTGTAATAAATGCTAAAAATTATATTAGTTCCCAACCCTTTTTCCTCTCTTCATCTTGCATGTGCACTTTGCCACGCACAACAATGATAATCTCTCGATTAACCGGGAGGGTCGGGATATGCTTTGTCCTGGATAAGCGAATTACCCGGATAATCCAATTTATGCAAATTTTGGAAAAATGATAGAAAATGTAAAATTAGTATACAATAAGATATTATAGTTTAATTAATACAAAAGAAAAAAGAATTAACAAGAAATTTTGATGTTATTCAGATTTACAATTCGTACAATTAAGAAGAAAAACGGAGATGTAGTTTACCTCATTGTTTTGGGAAGAATGAAATGATAGAAGTCTGTTTCTGTTTTTCATTTACTCTTCGACGAATTATACTACGCAGATTTCTCAATATCATTTTTTCTGCAGGTGTGCTTTCATCTTCTTGCTCCAAGTAATTAAGTAACGTCTCAGTGTGTATTAATGCATGACCGTGACTTAATGCTTGATGAGTTACAAGAATTTCGTCATCGCCTTCAGGAAATTCATCGAAATTCTTTGTATCTTCTGAACCACAAGTTACACGGGACACAATATCATCGCCACTTAAAACTTCTCAACATTCCAATGTCGAATTTACGTTAACCCATTGTTCCACTGCCCACACAGGACACCCTACTCCCAAGGACTTCCCCATGTACGTACTTCGCGGGAGGCTGTGATATCGAAAGGAGGTCGCGGCGGCGCCAATGCACGAGCAGAGGACGGTCACAGGAAATTGAATGTCCGCCTAAATGTATACTTTTTACAGCGCCACGATGTACTTCACGGGAGGTGGTGCACATCTCTGAGATAGCCGACGGGGGAGGCTTTACTGACACAGGTCATGGGATGGAGGTTCGTTTGAGTTTTTAAAGACTATTTTCATAGGATTTCGCACAAGAGGATTTATTCAGAATGCTCTTGTAAATCTCTTATTTTCTTAACCGATTTTAAACTGTTTTAATTTTATTTTGTCTTTTTTTAAAATTAATATTCATTCGGCGCTAATTTCTTTATCAACGCATGACTTAATTACTTGAAGTATATAAGTGTAATCGTTTTCACCTAAGCTCATTCTTTTTTAAAAGATAAAAATAATTTTACTGGATACAAATGACTTTAAATAGAAAATGTTATTTATAGTTGTGAATATGTGACAGTTTTAAAAAATCACTCATTGGAACTAAGGTGTACATTAAATTAAAATAACCATATACAGTGTCAAATTTTATCGTCGAATGAAATGAAATAAGAGCATTTGTATTATAATTTAATAAGAGCATTTGTCTGATATGCACTTAGGAGCTGTAGCAAATTCATGATTACGTATTGGTATTTAAATTTATGGCAAAATTATATTTACCTGCTTAATTTTCTCCATTTTTACATTTCCTAAAAATACAATAAATGTTTTCGGTATTCCTTTTTAAAAAAATTTCATAAGCTACACACAAAAAAATAAATGTATGATTTTTCTCAATTAAGCAGCATTTTATTACGGTATATATATTTATGAAGCTATACTGTAGAACTCCGGGAATCCGAACTAATTGGGGATGACCTTTGTTCGGATTTCGGGGAATTCAGATTATCGGGAAATTCGGTAAAATACTCTTGATATAACCAAATGCAGTAGATTTTGACTCTTTGTGCTCTGTGAAGGTGTACGGAAAGAGCAGGCGGCAATTCTTACGGTACAGAGGTAAACAAGTTGAGGGTAGAAAGAAAATATCTGAGTTTTTTTCTACTCACTAAGATTCTCATTCACTCTTGAAGAATAATTCGAGTTCCTTTTTTAGTTATGTTTCGGTTTCGTAAATGTTATTTTTCTTTCATTTTTCTGTAAATTTTTCAGAAAAATAAAAAAATATATATATGTTCGTATAATCAGAAATTTTGGATTCTCGGGGTTATACTACATTAATAAATACCCTTACTTTTTTACAAATACTGATAATAAGGTGAAAGGTAATAGAAAATTTTCCCCAATTCCTTTCCATTTTTCTTTATATTTTTGAAAATTTTAGACAATTACAAGTCTTTTATTTAAGGGCAGATGCATTTTTCTAAATAAGGGTCAAAACGTCACAATTTGTTATTTATGTATTTATAAATTGAAAACACTCATAAATTTACATTTTAGTATAAAGACCTATTAGTTATGTTTTGACGATTATAATTGCTTTGAATCGTTTTGAGATGTTGAAATATATTTCCATTTTTTTAGAAGCTTTGTAAAATAGGTTTCTGATGAAGTTAAAAATCTATAACTTATTTTTTTATTAATTTTTAGTTACTCATTAGAGCGAAAGGTCACATATTTCAGTTAAACTAAGTTATTTATTTATATTCATTTTAAAAAAGATAGGAAATTTCTAGAATTAAAGTTTGCATGTATTTTTTATGAGAATATAATTGATCGAATTAAAACCAGTATTAATACGTATTTAAAAGTTCGTGTTCAACAATTGTTCACTTATTTCAGCATGTATCCTTTCATGAGTTTCAGAGGGCCTATACGACATATCTGAACACATATTACACATCTATTCCTGTACTTGAGATATTTTCATATATTAATTTATAACTAGTGCATTGCTTTCGGTGAGTTGCTGGTTCGCCCTCTAATATGAATTTAAATAATTAAATAATTAATAATAATTTTAATAATTAATTGAAACTTCATTTAATTTGCATGCTCAAAAGTTTTAGCATTACCTATTTTGAATTAAATCTATCCAACGGAATTAATTAAAATGGAAGGTACGGAACTGAATAGATAGCTTTTTTTAGAAAAAAAAAGATTTATGCTGTGATTTATAAGAATGACTTCCATAAACAAAGTAATATGGGATAAAGTTAATGTAGATTAAATTTAAATGATTTCAAACTAACCATTCTCTTAAAGAAGCAAAGTAAAATATAATTGCTATGTAAGTCATATCTATCCAAAATTCCTCAACAAGAAGAAAAGAAATTAAATTTTCAGCTTCATAATTACATCAGTTCAAGCTTTGAAACCGCATAGTGTGAATAGCTCTTTGAGAGTCCATTTTATCTTTCTTAATTTCATTTGTTGGGTTTTAGTGAAAGTACATACTGAAAAAAGAAATTATAATAATTTACTGAATTTAAGTGTGTTAAGTTGTAATGAGAGAACTGTTTACTTCAGCTCTGCACACAACAGGAATAGAATGTAATCTATAATTAAGCAAGTATGTAAACAAGAATAATAATAGAATGCATGTATTAAGCATGTATTCTATTATTATTGTATATTTTATAATTATTTTTTATGTGTCGTTATGATCAACTACTCATGATCCGTTCCGTAAATTTATTAAAGAGTATGGCGAAACACGCCATTTCTTTTGTTTGCATGATTCACAGTTTACTCGTTGTATTAATAGCTGAGAGAGCAACATACACCAAGAAGTACATTCCTTCCCTCTTTAACGAACATGGGGGGCTCAGATTCTTCAAAGGTGTGTGTTTTGGTGTCTCCGTTGTTGAAACCACAGAAGGATAAAGGCCGAAAAGCGTTCCTTACTGTAATAAAATTATCGTCGGGGATGGCAAAGGATCTGCTTCGCTCGAAGTATTCGGCGTCACTCAAGCTTTCCTTGGAATACCCGGCATGAGATACATTGAGAACAGTGGAGTGAACAGTGCAGGGAGGGAAAGGCAATAAAGCAATAAATCAACAATGGAAAAGCGCCCTTCCTAGATTTTTCCACGGGCGATGTCGCACCGAATAATGTGTCTGGGAAACGGCGGCGTTTTTCGAAAGAAACCGCTTTACATTTGCGTACCTAGGGTCCAAGAAATATATTTTTAAACAAAATAGCCGATTTTTGGTACATATATTTGTTGATTCTAGGCTTAATAGGAGTAGGTTTTATACGTCTTTTGGGGATTTACGACAAAACACTGATAAGCTTTTCAATTATTTCCGAATGAGTGCCCAATCATTTGGCGAACTCGCGGCAAAAATTATTCGCTAAGATTCAGTCGCAGAATATCTGGATGAGACTGTCTACACCTCCTATTGAAATGTTAGCTGTAACTATAAGATAAGCGAAATATTTATTTGGAATTCAATAGGAATGACAGAACTAAAGGTAAAATAACCTTTTCTGCATATATAAACATTGTTTTTAATTAATAAAATACCTCAATAAGTAATTCAATATCTACGTTATCAGAATTGCTGGCGAAGATTTCCTGATAATTAAAGTCAAAATTTTTTACTTGAAGTATAAATCTGAATAAATAAAAGTGAAACTCACTCAGAAATAGTTTGTACACTAGTACAAAACTGCTCAATAGATTTTCCTTCATATTTTTATCACATATATAACCAATATGCGATAAATTTTATTGCTTATATTAATTATTAAAATAAAATAAATGATTAATTAAAAATTCATCTTGTTTATTTCTTATGTATTATTGATTAAAGCATGAATAATATCGGGCTATCCAAAACTGTTTTCATTTTTGCCCCGCATCTACTAAAGCCGGCCCTGGAGACAAATAGCTGCCCGTGTAATGTAACATCTAATTGCATCCTGTCGGGGCCAACTTAACTTTCGTATTCCTTCTGTAAAATACGCAACTTATTACAATAATAAAATGGCTCGGCACATTTTAACCTAGCAACATGTAACTGAAATAAAACATACTGATAAGAATAAGTGAAACATTTTTCAACATACTTTTGGTTTTTCCTAATATGCTAATTATCTTTAAAAAACTTTGTTTGCAGATATCAGAGTAAAATTTATGAAATAAAATGAAGAAGGTAAATTCCTTAGCTTTCGACAATAGAAGAGAAACAGGCAAATAAATATTTGTTTAAATAATAGCCAGCGGAAGTGGTCTCCCCTAAACTTTCTCGTATACTTTCTAAGTAGAGATTCGTCAAAATCTCGAGTTCGAATTTTTTTGACGATTACAATACTTTCTCTTTGTACACTCCGTATACGAGAAGGTGAAACAAACAAACAAACCTGAAATCAAATATCTGTTGCCACGTTTGAAAAAAATATTACTTAGAAGCAGGTGCGATAAAATAGGCAATGCAATGAATACTAAAGCGAAAATTCGGCTTGGAATTGAATTCCCAAGAAAACAATTTATACTACCACAACCGTAAAAATTGCAGAAGCTCGTAGATAAAAGATTTGCTGAAATAATGAGATCAGTTTCAATTTTATTTACAACAGTAAAAAATTGTTACAATTCATGTTTGTAAACATTATTTATTGTTGTAAATAAAATTTACAACAATAACAGATTTCTGCCAGTACTTTGCGCATAAGAATCGGATTAAAAGAAATTGAATATGCAATTTGAGCGCCCCTTTTTGACGGATTTGGCCCAAAATTTTATACGGACCTACTTTCATGACGATAAAACTGTGTACAAATTTTATCCATCTAGCTATTCAAGTTTTTGAGTTATAGTGTTCGCATGACCACGGACATACAGACAGACAGACTGACTTCCGTTTGACGGATTTTGGTCAAAATTTGAAAGAAACCTATAAATTATGTTTAAAGACAACATACCAAATTTCATAAACATAGCTCTAATAGTTTTCGAGTTATCGTGTTCACAGATAGACATGATTCCAAAATTGTGGTTTTCGGACTCAGGGACGGACTCTAAAACGTGGAGATTCGTCAAAATCTCTAGTTCGAATTTTTGGACAATTACAATACTTTCTCTTTGTATACTTCGTGTACGAGAAAGTAAAAACGGCTTGAATTGTATTGCAACAATGAAAAGTATTGTTGCAAATTATTCCAAAAATAATTTTACAAATTCATTACTATTAGCTAAAAATTGTACAACCCCTTAATTAGCATAATGGAAAAGGTAATTTTTCACACTTTCAGATGATTTTAAAATTGATTTTTGTGGTGAAATAATTTCTAAGTTTATAAGAAAGGCCAAAATGTCGCTTAATTTTTAATTTATTTAAAATTCAAACAATAAAGGTTCCACGATGCACATTCCCACCCTTCAAAGTACGTTTGTGCTAAATTCCTTACCTCTAGGTTGAACGGTCTGCCTTGTAGAGAGCCAACACACACAGATTCTATTTTATTATTAATAGAGAAATTTTATATTTGATTACAATGTTGAAAAAATTCATGAACTACTTCGATAAGGAAATTTCCAAGATTACAAAAAGAGAAACCCTGTCTTTGAACTTAAAACCTTTCATTTACCAAGCTGTCGTGCAAACCCCATCTATTGACAATATGAAACTGCAAAATTAAAGGGGAAGAAGCTGAATTTGGACCTGCACCTAGATTTGAGCGGAATTATTACTTCAATTTTATAAAATATAATATTTTGTATAATAATATATTTTGTATCATGTAACCATATATATTTTTTCCATGTGATTCTTTTATAGATTTACATTGCAGTCTATTTTGAATTCTTGTTAATGCCTTTTCTTGAAAAGAGAGAGGGAAACAAAAATATCTTTTTGTTTCATGGTAAATATTTTGTTGTATTTTCATCATTTCTTGTTTCATGGTAAATATTAGCTTATATTCGGCTACAGTTAGATTAATTTGTACTTATTGGGGGAAATTGGCCCTCATTATTGCAGTTTATTTCAGTTTTTATCATATAACCAACATTAATTGGTTCATGTAAATTATATATATTTTTCTATGTTTTTCTTAAATAAATTTATCAATGTAGTCTATTTCCAATCATTGTTAATGCTTTTTCATTAAGAGAGTAAACAAAAATGTCTTTCCTTTTTTCATTCGTGGTCTGTGGATGTTAGCTTATTTTTTTCTATTAATTAAGGTACCACTCTTTTTCAGTTTGGAATACACATTAGCTTTGTTTCGTATTCGTAATTTTCCTTCATTTTTCAGTAACAGTTTTTTTTTAGAAAATGACCATAACCATTGCTAAAAGTTACATCTAATTATCAGCTTCCTGTGAAACAGGATGGATGAAACTCCATTTCTGCCTTCATCCCTTTATGGTGGTCTCCCTAATTTTCCTAGTGACCGAATCTTCACTGTAATATGTATATGATACTCTATTGAATGTCACACGATTCTCCAGAACTGATTTCGAAACATAGTTTTCGTATTAATTGCAAATTTCTCGCATTTTACGAAATATTCCTTAACTTTTGTATGCCAGTGTATTATTAATTTGAAATTCTGCACCATCTCTGTAGGAACATTTATTGGAACTGATAAACATGTTTATGAAACATTAGAATTTCGGTGGCTATCTAGTTACAATACTAAACCTATTTTTATTTTTAACACTTAAAGTTATAATTAAATAATATTTTGGTTCAAAATGAAAATGAAATATTCAATTGAAATAATCGATTTAAGAAACATTTAGGTGCCCTAAGCAACAGCCCATTTAGACCATTGGATAAGACATCCCTGCTAATAACTGCACATACTTGCGGTAAACTGAAACAGTCCAATTTGATTTCTGAGAGCATTCATACATACACAAAATTCTTGTTCCTCGCAGGACCGGCCTTTGCAAGTGAGGAGCCGAAGTGGAAACTATTTTTGATCATTGGCGGACTGGCCAGCTAAAGGTATCCGACTGGTTTAAAATCGTCGATTTTGATGAAATTATCAAAACACTTTTTATGACTTTTGTAGCCTGTTTAACCAGCTTTCTAAAACTGTCTCACTTTTTACTCTATGTGAATTACAAATGGAGTTACAGCTGTTTTATTACCGAACTGTAAGCATTATTTTATGTTGCATGAAAACTTTAAATGTGTTTTCTGAGAAATGATATTTTTAAGGAAAACTGTCGACCGTAACAATGATTTCTCAAAATGTTATTCAAGTATTGATATGAAATTTTCTGAGATTGTTTCCTGTAATATGCTTGATGTTTTCCTCTGAAAACTAAGATCAATTTTAAAATCAAGTATTACTTTTAAGTGCTTAAATATAAATGAAAAGCATTTTTTATGAAAATTTGCCAGTTTAGTAACTATGTTCAGCTATATCTCAAAACTATTTTGAAGTACAAGAAATATTTTAGAGAATAACACAGATAACTGTCATAAAAATGTACTCCTACAAGGATTTATGTATATTTATAATATGATTTTGTCTATGGCTGTTAGCGTAAGGCAAATATTTTAGTCATTTTTCTTCAAATTTCTCAGTTTCTTTGAAAAAGTATTATTTTGGAAACCTAATTTTACAATATTTTCATAGTTTTAAAACATATACAGTTGTGAAAAATAACATTAAAAATATATATAAGTTATTTTTCAAAAAAAATGTCTCCGAACACAGTCGGATACCTTAAACGATGCCAAGTGGTCCCTTAAACATAATCTAGTATGGGCCCCTAAAGGTGTGTGTGCTTGAAAGAGAGAAAGGGAAGAACTTTTTTTCGAGAGAAATTCTCTTCCGGCTCCTTCTGTGTCGAGTTGCAATGACTCACACCACCCCCGGCAAGAACGGAAATATGACCCTTCTGCGCTGTTAAACTGTTACCAGGGAGGGAGGAATCGTGCAATTTGACCGACACTCACTCTTTTCTTGTATTTATGTCTATGGGGGCCTTATTTGGTCAAGTTGTAACGCTGTAAAAGAGCAAAAAGATTTCGCTGTTACTTTTGCGACGAATAATTGGGGGAGGAGGGGTATTCATGTTTTTATGCAGCAGAGAGAGAGTAACTCATTTAACTTAATTACATCAGCTAACTTTAAATTCGCCAACATATTTAAATTTTGGTAAGCTAAAGGCATTAAAAAATTTTAAAAACTGTGGTTAGGGAATGTATTAGTATTTGAACGAATTTTTGATGCAGTATGTGCTGCATTTAAGGAAATTAATGACTTACACTATATTAACCTAATTATAAAGTAAATATTTAACCTAATCAATGACAAAAAGAATAAAATATACCCCAGGGAAAATTTTCTTACCGTAAGTGGAAAGATGGGTTTTAAGATCATTTCTAAAATGTAAATCTATCAAAATAATATAGTAAATAGGTCTAAAAATTAAATTTAATTGAAGTAACGAAGAAAGAAAAAAATTGGACTAAAGAACTGGTGAAACAACAAAAAAGGGATGCAATTTATTAGACTTTAATACATCAAAGGAAGCTTTTACATCGTAAGATCAAAATAAGTTTTTAAATTATGTCTTTGTTTGTTTTGTTGAAATAATAGAATTGTGATTTCAATGAATTGAAAGTTTATTTACTTTCATTACAATACTGCAAATTATTGTTAAAAATTATGCTTACAAATATTTTTCTAAAAATTTCAAAATTAAGGAATAAATTGAACATCAACTAAACTGGCATCATTTTAAAGATAATATTTTTGAAATGAAATGTTATATAAAAATTTTAAATCTGATTATATTTTTGAAAATTATCGCTGAAAAAATTCAAAATTCTTCTTAATTTTTATTTAATTAAAATTAAAATCTCTATGAGGTCTTCTATAGTATTTTTGTACCAAATTTGGTGGTCTTAGGCTCAACGAACTCTAAAACATCAACAAATACGCAGACACCCTACACATACATTCTCTTTTCTTATTTGTAGACATCTGCATACAAAACCCTGATCAGAAGTAAAAAATAGAATTATTCTATGGTACTTGGTGTTACATTTTATTGCATAAAAAATAAAATGCAGCTATTCTACACTAAACTAATAATTTTCTTGCTTTCAACTGATGTACTTGAAATTGATCGAGCATAAAATTTTAGTACGATATATGTAAAAATGAATTTTATTTCGTTTTTTACAAAAATCTACAGTTTTTGTGCCCAATCTTGATAAATTTGGCATATGTTGAGAACGGGGAGAATCCCTTTCAACCTTTCAAAGTCCTAAAGTTAGTTAAAATTTCAGTGATTAAAAATTGAGCAAGAGTTTGGTGTTTTTTGCGATATATTCCAAAATTTATTTCATAAGAATGATTTTTGTACTATTTTGGATATTCAGAAAATTATCTTTATAATGATATCAGTATAATGAAAAATTACTAAAATATTATTAGCACAAATCACTAAAATCCAAATCATTCAAAAGGTTTTCTTTTTGTTACTCTTACAAGAAATGTCTTACTACTGGAAGGCATTTCTCCTTTGTTGCTAAAACCGAGTAAGAAAAATTTAATCTAAGGAATTTGAAATTAAATAACTTTAATCATGTTTTCGTTATATTACTCGAGAAATTGGTTTTAACCCTATTGGCGAGTAATTTATTCATTTAGATTCTGTTTAAATTATGAAATATATACCCATGGTACCGTACCATGTTATTGGTGGCAAAGTTGAATTCTTGATGTGCATCTTTAAAAATAATATGCTGTGCTGTTTCTAATACCCTACTTTAGTTTGAACTCATTTAATCCTGCTTTGTAGATCGAAATATTAGAATTTAATTTTGGTGTAGGGTGGACCTTGAGGAAGGGAGTCAAAATCACTGAGATTTTGTCTTCTATCCAAACATTAAAAAATCTTAATATAAATAAAAGTCATTGTGGGTATGTATGTTTGTATGTACCTATGTTCCACATCTCCTCCTAAACCAAACTTTGCACACTTATTAATTAAGACAAGGAGAAGATTACTGTCAACTTTTCAGAGTCCAAAAGTTAATTAAACAGTCAGTTAATTAGAAATGAACCGAAACCGTTTTTCCACTGTAACTTCGGAGCAAATTGTCCGACAAATATTATTTTTGTACTATCTTAAAGTTCAAACTTTTACCTTTTTAATGATACTAATTTTATTTTTCTAACATTTTCCCTTCGATTGTTATTAATTTTTTAACGTTCAATAATTTTTAAATCGCGCAGACGATTGTGAAATAACGAAGATTTAGAGCTATTCCGTTGCTAGGCAACGGTTAGACTTTGAACTAATTTACCTTTATTTCTGAAAATTTTGCTTATTTTTATAAATATCTATAATATAAAGCAGAAAATACATGTATCTGTCTGTCTGTCGGTCACAAGAACTCCTCCTAAACGGTGAACCGTAGCGACATGAAATTTGCACACGACATTCTAGAGAACATTTCTAGGTCAACGGTGCTATCTTCAACTTTCGGAGTTAATTAGTTCTTAAGA
>BGPR01000990.1:319904-338554 GCA_013235015.1 Araneus ventricosus | reverse complement strand
TTAATCCGTTTCGTTTCCTTTGTTCTGGCTCTGAGTATTACGCAGAACTTTCTTGTTGGAGTATACCGCAGCTCATAATGTTCTTCTTTCTGCTGGCCAGCGGGGCCTCAGTTAGGAAGGAAAAAATTTGAAGATTCTCTCAGGCCTAACCCGCCTTCCGAACACGATAAACGACGCCACGGCCAGCACCGGCTGTGTCACCGCTAATCATTTGTTTAAGAGCAGTTCTCATACTGCGAAGTCTCGCAGCAATTGGTGGTGAATTTCCATCTATCCTTACTTCTATCCTTGCTCATTATTTTCTTCCAAAAAAAACGCCTTTTCAAAAACCAATCTTCGTTTCCTCTCCACAACGTACAAACCAGTCATTATGAATCGCCGGGAGGAAATCGCCAAGCCGCCAATATTTTAAAAGGTCAAAGGCACAAGGAGAATTAAATTTTATCCGCCAAGGGAAGCCAATCTAGCCAAATACTTCACGGGTGGTTATCTCGCGCAGTTAATTGCTGACTCCTTGGCCAATTGGAGCTAGGCGCTGTAATCTCTAGCGAATCCAAGAAATTTTCTTCTAATTGGAACAAGGGGAAACTAAGAAATTATTTGCTCCCTCGCTGTCAACGCAGAGCGGATATGGGGCGTGTCATGCCATGTGGTCAGTGTATACTGGATCAGCACTTCCGCTTGATAAAGTGAAACAGTAGTTCTAATAAGGTACGAAACCCAAAACCAGATCAGGGGTCAGCAGAGAACTTCCGCTCCGGAATGACATTCAGAGACCTCGGGTTCTGTTGGTCATTCTCCGAAAAGGAGTGTAGGATTGCCACTGCGTTTTAAACTGAGAATCTCTGGGTTCAATAATTGGCTTCGAACATGTGCACTATCAGGGGAGGAAAAAAAGCAGCTGGGAATTTGGCCTTCGCTCTTCGAGAAGTTGTTTTGAGGTTCTGCAAACCAAGTTTCTAATAATAGTTACACATGTAAATGGAAGTTTTAAAATTAAACTCAGAAAATTATTAACATTTAGAATTAAAATATATGTGGATTAAATATTTTAAATCCAATACAGAAAATTATTACATTTAAAAATAAGGTAGAAAATATTAAAATTTAAATCTGTTAAAAAATTTGTATCTTAGTGAGAAAACAAAAGAACATTGCCATTTGAACATGGCAAAAGCCTGGTGTTTAAATTTGTTTAAATTCCTTTTTCAAATGAATTTAAATTTTTACTTAAAGACTTACTAATAGATTAACCGGATTTACTAATAGACTTTTGATTTGATGTTGTATAATCAAACACTGATAGCAATATAAGGGTTACGAAATGAAACTATTAAGTATCTTCTTCTTTTAACGATTTTTTAAAAAGAATCTTTTAAAATTATGGTTGTCAGAGCAGCTATTTAAGATTCTTTGTAAAGAATGATGATTGCTTATTTGTACAAATTAAATTTTTGTAACGAAGCACACCACTGTTTACAAAAATCTTCAAATTGCCATTGTGCCATTCGTTTTCATTCTGGCAGCTGTTGCTTCTTTAGACTTGCCGTTAGCCTATTACGTCACGAAACCAGCGGGAGTGTTCTCCCTTAAACTTTCTCGTATACTTCCCCTAAAGGATGCCGTTTCTCCTTCCCCCACGCGGCTAAAAAAATTCGAACCTATTGTTACCCAGAATCCAATGACTATCGGAAGGCTTTTCATTATAGTGATTGAAAAATATCTAGGTAAAGAATTTCAAAGAGATGCGCAACTATTTTCCTCTCTTACCGGCTCAAGGACAAACTGACGTAATTCGCTACTCCGTAATGAAATTCCGTTCCGTTCTTCCAGTACGCATGCGCGTGGAGATAACGGATTCTCTTCAAAAGTAAATTACACAGACCGACAGACAGTCAACCCTTTGACGGATTTGACCCAAAATTTTATAAGGACCTACATTCATGACGATAAAACTGTGTACCAAATTTTATTCATCTAGCTATTCAAGTTGGTGAGTTATAGTGTTCACATGACCGCGGACCTACAGGCAAACTTCCCGTGGACGGATTTTGTCCAAAATTTGATAGAAACCTACAAATTACGTGTCAAGTTCACATACCAAATTTCATCCCTGTATCTCTAATAGTTTTTGAGTTATCGTGTTCACAGACAGACAGACATAATTCGAAAATTGTGTTTTTCGGACTCGGGGAGGTCTAAAACGTGGAGATCCGTCAAAATATCGAGTTCGAATTTTTTGACGATTACAATACTTTCTCTTTGTATACTTCGTATACGAGAAAGTAAAAAAAGCAATCGAGCTTCGATAACTTCATCGCCCATGGCTCAATAAACAAAGCAAAATCTGTATTCATCAACCAGTATGCAAGCTCCCATAAACCGTCCGATAAAATCTGGCTGACAGTCTCGACTTCACGAACTACAGACAAGACGGCATCAGCAGGTATTTATTTCACAAATAGCAGACAGATCTACCAAGATCTCAAAATTCTTTACCCCTGACTCACTCCCTAGTCCAACTCGTAGCAATAACATTCCTAGAGCCCTTTCGTCCCTCGAAAATCTCTCAACAAAGGCAACACGGGTACCGTTACCTTTCTCGGGCACCGTCTGAGAGGTCCTGGAGAGGGAACCTGAATGCATTTGCTGTCCGGAGAGGATTATTAACCTTGTCCGATCGTCTCCTTGAATGGGTCTGGGTCGCCTATCTTTCACACAGGAGCTACTTCAGGGGCACACAAAAGACGAGTTACCTGAATTAAGCTGTCCCCGAGATGAAATGAGACGTCAAGGCGTCGACTGGAGTGGCGCTTTTTTTCTTTTTCCCGTCTTTCGTCAAGGATTTTAGCGGGTTTTACTTGTAAAAGAGACCGGTAAGACTTTGCTTGTAAAAAATGTTTAATCGATAATGGAGTCTGTTCAGACGATGGCATAGTCACATGACGAACGTAATTGCGTCTGTCATGAAACATGTAACTGCGCATTGGTTAATGCTGTACTTTGATGTCATTCCTTGTAAGATGTGTATTTTAGAATCGAATTGCGGCGACGCATTTAATGTATTTTATGTGAGCAGGAAATGACCCTATTCTTTGACTCAGGAGAGTTAGTTTATTTAATGTGATTTATTAGAGTAAAACCTCGTTTTCGAAACTATACGAGTAATAATGAGGTAAAGGAATGTTTATTTGAGCGCAAAATATAAAGAGTAAGATCAAATAAAAAATACAATTAACAATTCAAACAAATTCAAAAAAATATTGCAATGTTTTATTGGAGCGCAAGATGCATACGAAAAACAAAGGTAGACAAAAACATACCAAATGAGCATAAAGACAAAGAATTTCAACCTGAAAAACTGTATTAAAAGAATAAATCCATTCAAGCGTACGTTATCAAGGGTTACATGCTCGACATGGGTTCGAAAAAACTTGGGACATTTTTCTGTAAGAAGTTCGTCAAAGGAAGCTTCTTGTAACCCGAAAGATCCCAAGAGAAAGACAAAGCAAGGAATAATCACTAATAACAATTCTTTGAGCACATGAGTCTCGTTAGCAGATACAGAATGGAGCCTCCGTTATTGCCGGCGATATTCGATACAGACAGAACACAGCATCCGCTACAGAATAAAAGAATAGCGAAGCCATAATCTGCAACAGGGCCCGACCAGTGGCTCAAGGATGGGGGGCAAAAGGGGTATAGACGCCCCAGGCATAGATTTAGGGGCCACCAGGTGAAAAAACGTTAGTTCTCTTATTCTATTTTTTAAAGCCTAAGGAGCCTAATAACAAGTAGGCGAAAAAAATGCCATGGTCCTTGCACTATTTGACATTTGTTAAATCAAATTATGCCTTGGACGCCACTTACTCTCTCTACGTCACTGGGACCGACGCCGCCCGCACGGAGAGGTTAGTGTTGATTCCTGGAGATTTATATCGTCTCGAATGTATTAACATGAACCAACTATGGGTCAGAATGAAACCTATGTGGCTATCGAATTTATTAATTATCCGATATTCCGGTTTAAAAACCAGCGGGAGTGGTCTCCCCTAAACTTTCTCATTTACTCCTAACGCATGTAGAGAAAAAAAATAAGCTAAAAGGCAGTAAAACGAACAAGAACCCTCAACGCAGTGGAGAAAAAAAATAAGCGGAACGTCACACCACGATTTCCGAAGGTCGTCCAACGCGGAAGTGGAATTAAAAGCCGGCGTGATTACCAATAGGGCTGGGTGTAAGATGAAGAAAACGAAATTTGCAATTTTAATGCCTTTTTTTTCAAACGATTGAGACAAAAACTGGACACAAATCTACCATTAAGGTAAGAATGCCACATACCAAATTTCACTTATCGAAGTAAACTTTTTAAAGAAGTTATTGCGTTCAAAAGTATGCGATTATACAGATAGTCAACCCGTTGACGGATTTGGCCCAAAATTTCATACGGACCTACATTCCTAATGATAAAACTGTGTACCAAACTTTATCCATCTAGCTATTCAAGTTTTTGAGTTATAGTGTTCACATGACCGCGGACGTAGACTTCCCATTGACGGATTTTGTCAAATTTGATAGAAACCTACAAATCATTTCTTAAGATCACATACCAAATTTTTTCCCTGTAGCTCTAATAATTTTTGAGTTATCGGGTTCACAGACAGACACACACAGACATAATTCCATAATTGTGCTTTTCCGACTTGGGGACGTCTAAAACGTGGAGATTCGTCAAAATCTCGAGTTCGAATTTTTTGACGATTACCGATAGTTTCTCTTTGCATACGAGAAAGTAATTATACTTCTGATTTGCTTTTATCGACCTAAGTCGTTGATTACCGAATACTATAGAATTGAAATAATAACATGAATCTGAGGGAGAATGTCATAAATACTTCATCTTCAGAAAATAAAATGCTGTTTAAAGTAATGTATCTCAAATATCATGAGGCAACAGAAAATCTGCATGTGTGGAATTTATGGTCTAGGAATTTCAGTGCATTGTTCTATACTTTAAAAGGGATTTGAGTGTTTCTTAGAATAATGAGTATGTGAGGGTAACAAATTTATTAGCCTTAATTGGGAATATTTAAGTAATTGCTTCATTCCCTCCCCTCAAATGTTTTTCTGTGATACTAACGACAAGTTAAGAGGAGATTTAGCTCCTTTTTTGGTCAAGAAAAAGTCCGCTACTTTCGCATGTATTAAATGCATGGAGAAAAAAAAGGCACAGTTTCTAGGCTTTATCTCTGTACAGTAGTTATGAATTCTATCATCGCTTTACTTCGAAATTTACTGATGTTAAATACCAAATATTAGAAAAAGAATGCAGTATTTTAGTTTTTATTTATATTGACTGCTTGGAATAAACTTTTGTATGATTTTGTAGGGTTGATGTTGTGTACAGTCCTCAAAAGAAATTACCGCTTGGCATTTGAATCATTTCTATCTTTGAATTCACTATTATGGACATTTAATTCCTGTTATCGAATCCTCTTTAAAATGAGATTTAGTATTCCGAAATATTCGCGTTGCTGTTATTGCTGCCTTTTTTAAGTTCCAGACTGCGCTTATTGTTTAGGGGACCTCCCAAATTATTCAGCCTTCTCAACTGATGAAAGCCCAGCTTTTAACAATCGCGGTGGTTCTTGGCATTGTAATTTATGTTAAGATCACGTTTTTCTCAACTGCGCAGCCAAATACGATCGTCAACTATTGAAAGAAAGGGTTCCTAACATTTGCTCTGTAATTTTCAAATGATTAACGTTTTCAACGATGAGATTTCATGAAAACGTGACGAAGTTCAGGTAGTATGAATCGACCAATATTTTTTTTATAAGTTTTTGAATGATCGCGAATGGTTGATCGTCATCACGTGATCGTTTCCTTCCTTGGTCTGTTATCTTTTTCAGCCTTATTTTTTTTTTTGCAAAGGTAAAATATAATGATATAGTTCGACGATGGTTATAAAAGTCGATAATTCCGGTGGCTATTGAGCACTTTTATGTTTCGTAATGGGCCTTAATTATCGATGGTAATAATTTGGGGATTTTTTTTCCCTACGTTGGCAGTGGCATTTCCACGTCTTGTGTGCCTTATAAAACTGCTGCTCGAGGTTAAATGGATCGGCAAATACTAGTGATCAATTACTCAGATTAGAAAAGGTGAGCTCATTTCTCGTTTATGCTGAGGGGGTGCGAAGATTTTCGAGTTTTCGCTAAGATGGGTGGATGAAGTATGTTCTTCTTAATTAATCGAAGTTTCATGCGTATTGCATTAGGAAATGAGTCTCGGTTAAGAAAAAGATGGGAGTAAATGGAGTTGGTCATGGTTTTGAACATGCATTTGGTCACGCTCTTGATTCAGGTTTTATCGTGGTTCAGGAAGTAGTAATGATGTATCTAATGTACAAAATTAAACGCTTAGTAACATCTGTTTTGAGATTCAGTGGAGAAGGATTTTTGAATCGTTTTTTAAAGCACTTGCTGTAAACTTAATCGTAATCGTAGATTTTAATCCTTTTTATTCAGACGCATAACATTGAGTATATACGAACAAAAGCACCATTATTTACAAGGAAACAGAATATTTACATTCAAAGGCATAGCAAAATGGTTCGTAGTTGGAATTCTTTTTTTAAACATTAAACTAAACAGAAAAGTAGTTGCCATAATCTTAAATAATTTACCAAACGATGAAAATGATCAAATAAACTAAAACAGGAAGTGGATAATATAATGGCAGTGGCAACAGCAGTCTTCTTTTCATAAAATGCGTTTGTGAGAAATTTTAACATATTTATAGGCTGGCAGACTATCTGTAAATTCCGACATGTTGCAAAAATAGTTCTAAACGCTCTGCAAGGTAGGTGTTACGCTAGGCACCATTGGGCCTAGAGCAACCATACGTAGCAGGTAGTAAATTCTTGGGTTAAAAGTGCTCACTAAGAATGGTTTTTCAAAATTGTAATTTAATTTATAATTGAAAATTAATAGAAATTTTAAAGTTTTTCCTCAGTACCTTCGAAGAATATTATTGCATAAAAATTCGAAAGGATTCCGACCAACTTTAAGGGTAGGTTAGGCATACTAAAACAAATCAATTTTTCATAGGAATATATAAGCAGTGGATGGAATAGGTATGCGCTAGTTATAAAACAATAAAAATAAAGGTAATATGGTTTACGAAACCGAAACCGAATATGAAGTGTAAACATATTTAATATTATACCTGAAAAAAGCATGACGTCAACTCATTTATTTACTTTGAATTTGATTTAAAAAGAGATGAGTGCGAGTACTGTTGAACGATGTTACATTGTACGCAGATACGGAGTGTAATGGTTGTTTTTTAGTGTTCCAATAAAAGTTTGGTTGGTCTTAAAAGAAGTATTATGAATGTCAATCAAAAAGCCAACAGAAAGTAAAAATATGGTTTACAAAACTCGTTTAAGAAACGCGTGTGCAATGTTACGGTAGGTGCGCGTCTGTTCGGGAGATATTTCACGATATAAAATCATTGTTGTTCGTCCATTTTCATTAGCTCCTCAGTATACTATCATACATGCATACTGAGTATATACTCAGTATGCATGTGTGCCGCGTCAGCACTGCTGTGCAACTCTATCCTATTTTTGCTACATCTTTGACAGAATATATGATGGCCCATTTTGTTGAATGCGCTACATAACATCCTCTACACTCACAAATAACGTTCCCGTTCATATATCCTTATAATAGAGGCCTCGGTGGCCTAGTGGTAAGGTCTCGACCTCGGGACCGGAGGGTCGCAGGTTCGAAACCCGATTCCACTGAAGATCCGCCGTGTATGGGCCTGTTGCACGCTAAATTATACGTAGTGGCCGAACGTCCTCCCGTTGGTGTGGCGCGGAAGTTTGGAGAGGGGGTGCCAGCTCAGGTGTTGTCCTCGTCATCTGACCGCGGTTCAAAATCACGAGGTGTTCCCTGTGTTGCTGCAAAAACGGACGTTAATCTAATCTAATCTAACCTAACCTAACCTAACCCAATGTCCTTATAGTAAAGCTGATTTGTTTTGGTATGCCTGATCTGCCAGTTTGTCGGAGTTTATTGACCAGCCATGTATTTATTTTGCAATAGGTCTACAAGCCACACGTTCCAAAAACAATTTCTCCAAAGTAAAAAATTCCGCTTTGTTATTATAGGTAAGCACTATGAAAGGATTGCTTTCTTTAGTTAAATATCATCTTTCTGTCCTGAGTGCTACGCAGTTTCGTCGGTAAATAGGACACGCTTTCATGGATAGACCGTTATTAGTGACGCTACAGGATCAGTACTAACGAGCTTAATCCAGACATTACAATAATATTATTCGCTAAAGGAAGTTATATGAAATACACAACGCTATTGACATTTTCAATCGGAAAAGCCGTTAGCGAAGTTTATCATTAATATTAAACTAATGATGTCGCCATCATTTCCTAGCAAATGTATTATTTAAATATTGTACACGTCAAACTCGATTCTCTGATGTTTTAATTGACTGAATTCGTATATGTAGATGTCTCTTTCTGGACAATCTGAAAAATCGAAACACTTTCTTTAATACAATTTTTTTTTTTTGACATCAGATATTGTATCTATCTAGTTTCAATCATTATCATCATTTCAAAAAAAACCCGAAAAATATAAGGCAGTTAAATTTTTTAACTACTGACTTAAGAATTCTCTGTCAAATATGTAGTGGAATGCGTTGTCTTTCGAGAACAGAATTTGTTTACAACTTACTCAGGGCTTGTCATTTACAAATTACTGAATTGAAATAACAAGAGCAACGAAAAACTTGGATTGTTTCCGTTTTCAGAAACAGCAGTTTCTGAACATAAAATAAAATTTCCCCAAATTAATATCATCATTAATTCCGATCCTTTTACAATATGTTCTAAAACGGAAACCCGTATCTCTTTGTAATTGCTTAATCATGTCTACCGAAGAGATCTATTACGAAGGTTTTTATCATTTATGACCACAAAATGAAGTCATTTTGAAGAAAGGAAAAATCGATGTACCACTCAGAAAAATAATACCTGGGTTACGATAAATCGTCAATCGGCCTGAATCAAAAGGAAATAATATAACTTTCTCGTGGCCTCTCAAACGATTGATTGCTCTTGGAACCCGAAAACCCGGCACGTCGAAGAAAATGTACCTTTTTACCTAATGGAAACACTGTTTTTTTTTTTTTTCTTCTTCTTAGTTTTATCTTCTAATGCTTTCTTCTATGCAATAACAGAAAAAAGAACACTAAAAACACAAGTGGAATAAAAGAAGGAAATGCCGAAAAAAGTAGCAAAAAGAACTAAAAACAAAGAAAAAAATCGTTTGCGTGCGTCCCGTTGAGCCACATTAGTTCCATTTGTCGGCCGCTCAAAATGGCAGCGGCAGCGCTTCCTAGCGTCGGCCCCACGTACTAAAGCTACGGTGGTCTTTTCAAATAAAGTTGATGAACGTAGCTCTCAAAGTTTGCGCATTTGATTCTTTGTCGTGATATTTTTTTTATTGTATGTGTATGCGTGTTTTTTCTTTCAGTTGTATTCTTGTTACTTTGTAGAGAGGTTCTTTCGCTTTTTTTGATAAGTTGTTCTTCACGATTTTCATGTATTCATATATTGATTAGTAGAAAGTCTTTCTCCTTTTCTTTTTTTATGAAACAACGTCTTTCCTTTTTATGGTTGGTTTTCATTCTGAAAGAAAACGCCATAAAATATAAGAAGCTTTTAGATCTCAACTTGTGTGAAATATTCGCTCCATTTGCTTCTCGGGGATATGAAATATTGTTACATGCCAGCATTATCAATGAGCTGTATACAGCGTGGTATTTTAACACGGGATGGAGCAAGAATTGTATTAGAATTTTCGCTTTTAAATATTTTGTTGCTGTAATGCTGATTTTCATTAACGGATTAGAAATTTGAAACTTTCATCAGTGTTGACGAAAATTAGACAGGTTTGTTTTCAAGTGTTTAAAATACCCGAGTTATTTGTTAAAATGCCATTCTTTCATTGCTTCGGTAATATTTAACACCACTTTTGAGATTCGTGTTTAACTCATTGAAAAGAAGGCTCAACCCAAATCATACTCGTTTGTTTACATTTGGGAAGTTAAATCACGTGATCCATCAATTGCTATAGATGTTGCAATTTCTATAGCTAAATAACACGTTTTACGAGAGCCGCGCAAGAGAAATATTTCTATAGATATTTATTAATCATAGAATAGATTTTATATCTGCGAGATACATTGCTACGGAGGATAAAAATGATTGGATGAGGGTGAAAGAAGGAAAGGGAAAATTATAAGGATAATTATAACCTTTAAGGATGAAAATTATAGCGACTACCGGAGGGTTAAGTTGTAACAAATACGCTCAATTCTTCAATCCTATCGCATCTTTTCAATCAAAATTAGCTCCATTTATATCTCAATAAAACATCTTTTACACTCATTAAAACCTCTTGTTCCAAAGCTCAGGACAGACATCTTGCTTTTATAGCAGCTCGCAGTTGAAGAGGATTGCCTGGGGGATTTCATTATACGTCCGGATGACACTAATAACGGAGGATTACAACAACATATTCCTTTCAGAAATTTTCTCCCTTATCATAACATTACTTCAGAAGAAACCTGAATAAACGAACTTAAACTTTCGTCCCTTTGCGCCCGAGGGAACTTTTACGTCCCCGTACCTTTTTCTGTGAGCACTATGCTATCTTTTAGAATTTATGGAAGCTATTATTATTATTACTTTTTTTTTTTTTTTGTTTCTGATGGCTTTTTTTTTTTCTTTTTATTTCTGATATTGTCGTCGCTGTGATCGAATTTCGTATGAATAAGGCTGGCAGATTTTGGGCTTGTGTTTTTTGGTGTATGTCCTAGTATTTTGTTTCATATGTATTTTTTTATGAAGTTGATTGTTTTTGAAGTGTTTATACCTGAATTTAATTTGTTTGTAACAACCAAATTTATTAACAGCATGGGAGATGAATAATAATAAAAAAGGTTTATCTTCGCACTTGAAACAATAGACGTTTAGAAGGCTTTATTATATATATCGCTATTCTTTTTCCGGCTTGCTTATGTCTAGTAATATTATTTTTTCTGTGTAAAGATGATTTAATTTACCATATACTTTCTTCTGGGACTTGATTATTTTTCATAACACGAATTGTTAAAAAAATAACTAAGCTAAATACCGAAGCAGTATTTTAAATTTCTTTTATTGAAATTTTTTCCAGTTTCTTTATGATTAAATTTTATTAACTAGTTAAACTATCGCAAACATGACAAACATTTTTCTTGAATGTATTTTCGTGGCTACCATGTGATGGTTATGTTTTTCATTTTTGCATCTTTTAATTTTTTATTATCTATATGTAAAACAACACATTCTACTTTGATGTAACAAAGATTATTCCATATTTAGTTAAAGGCCGTAAAACTTAAATTTAAGATGTCGCAGTTGCCTCATGCACTTTTGGCTTCAAGAATCTATAAAAGATCATCGTATAAACGAGTCTAGTGTGCGGTAAATCCATCGGGATCAAACGTCCTTTTGCAGGTGTGGCGTGGAAGTTTGGATAGGTGGGTTTCGATCTTAGTTGTCGTCTTTATCGTCTGACAAAATGGACCCTAGTATGGCTTCTGAGCGGGATGATAATCCAATCAAACTTAAACTAAACAGTTATATTTAAATAAAAAATAAATTTTGGGGTACTAATTTTTTCAGTTGCCTTCCTGGTTTGAATTTTTTCAATGAACCTGCGAATTTTCGTTGAAGCCTCTTTTTGTAAAACCTGTCACTCACATTCCAACACTTTTAATTTTTCGAAAGCTATTTCGACTTCTCCCCTCTGGCTTCTAAGCAACCTCTGGAAAAAAGTACACTATCTTGAAAAGTCAGGCATGCTAAAAGCAAAAGAAATTTCTTCTTCGGGGGAAAAAAATAAAATAAATACCATCCTTAAAACCCCCGCTTCAAAAATTTTTGACTAATTACAAGCCTCGAGGTCATAAGTGCCTAACCCTGAAGAGAGTGAGAAAAAAGCGGCAAACGAAGAACGGCAAAACAAAAATTCAAAGGGAAAAAAAATCTTTGAGTAAGAAACGGCAAATGAAGAGAAACGGAAGGAAAAAAAAAAGCTAAAAACCGAAAACCGTAAAACTCATCCACTATTTCAGTTGCAGCAGTTGCAACATTACTTGCTGATGCTTCGTTGGTGGTATTTTAATTCTTTGAGCATTAACGTTTCCAACCATATTTACGAGTGCCATTTTTTCTTCAACCACCTTTTTTTTTACCTCACATTTTCTGCATGCTGGATCTTTCCCCTCAAAAAATGTTCTTTTGTTTTTTCTTAATGGAGTTGGGGTATTACTAGTTTCACGGTCTTTAATTTTACGTCCTATTGACAGATTTTCTTTGAGTGTTTATATTTAAGAAATAGTTGCTGTAATTAATGAGAACTATGGAAATGTTCTTAATGATATGCCCTAAGTAGTTGAGACACGTAATTATTATAGCGCTCCCTGATCTACGCAGTATGACGTTTTGCTTGAACTAAGCCTTGGAAAAAAAACCTTTAGGGTTTAATGTTTTTTATTTGCCTTTGTAGCAAAAAGGTTGGAAGTTCTTGTCAATCATTTCTACCTTTGGGCTATGTTTTTATGCTGGTTGGAGCATGGGTGGTCTTTCCTTTTGTTTGACTGTGATAGCCGATATTTTTGACAAGTACCGTGTTTAATATTGTGCTTTAAAAACTAGAACATGTCTCTTTTTGTTGTTGTTATGATTTTTAAAAAATCACTATAAATCTTCTGTTTCTGTAATCCGTGGAAATTTGTTCCACATTGAGATAAGTGATAATTTACAAATATTTATTGGTTTGCTTGATGTGGAAATCATATTTTTTTTAAATTCCCTTTCTTTAAACTTTTAAAAGAAATACAATATTCTTATTTGATCTTTCGTTGACGGATATTGGAGCTGTCAAAATATGATTTAGTTCTCGGCTAAAGCTAAATTTATTATAAGTTTATTTATAAATAATAGACTATTTAAAATATTTCATTGTTTTCAAACTTGCTCTTTTTATCCTTGCTATGAATAGTTTGCACGATTAATATAGTAAAAAAAACATTAAAAAGTAAGTTTTCAATACCAAAAAGAAGGAAAGTTTTAATATCTTTATTTACCACTAATGGCAACTCAAGCTGACAGTAAGGCGAAAACTACGGATTTTTTTAATAGACCCAATTAAATAATCCGTACTTTGGAGTTTCGCTTAATACGTTTCCGTACAACGTGAATTCGTAGAACTCGACGAAAAATTTGTGACTAATTTTCACACGCCTCGATAAAGTCCTATATTATGAGTGAAATGAATTAAATTCAGCGTACGCCGCTTGTAGTGATCAATTTGGCTCCAAATCAATGTGATCACTACATCCAAAATGCCTTAATAATAATACAAATCTATGGGTATACGAGGATAGCAGAAGAAACAAGCCACAAAGCATTGTTGATATGCTCTCATTGATTTTAATTAGAAAAAGAAAATCGGTACAATGTTCAGAATTGAAAGAAAAAATTCATACATATTTAATTTTATAAGCTTTTTTTTAAAAAAAAGTTATCGAGAGTAGCCTGCTTTTTTGAGTTTTCAACCATTCGTTTATTGGAAAAGCCGTTGATATTGTTCGGTGTTGCAGTGATCTTCTTAAAGCACGAAGAGCTTGCAGAGTTTCTCTTCTTCCCTTCTTCATCGTCATTGTCTTCATATTACGTGACGTCATCACATCGTAAGTGATGACTACAAGCGAACTGTTAATCACTAGAACCCGGGGATTTTGTATGTGCTTAGATACGGGAGATCCGTCCCACGCTATTTTGATCATTACAACCGACTGATCGTTACATTCGTGATCACTGCAAGCAGCGACTGCTGTAGTAGTGTTTCATAGTTTTTGATTTATTTTAGAAAAGCAAAAGCAAAACTTACCTGATTATAATATGGACAGTGAAACTGACTGCTTAAAAAAGTAACATCTCACTAGTCATATGCGCAGTTACAAATTAGAAACATGTTTCAACGTGCCTAAATTCGTCCGATTATGCATGTCCTGTATAACGTCCATTTCCTATAACGAAGAAAGTATTCCCCTCGTTATATGAGAGTCCACTATATTTAAAAATAATCGATACATTTGTAAAGATTGTGGTTTTAAATGCCAGTGAAATACATTCTACTTCGCGAAACTTTATATTTAACGTGAAAGTTGTTTCATTTATTGGATCTATTTCTATTGCCCTGAATGATGTATTACTCCAGTTATAGGTCACTCGTATCTTTTTACCTATAATGAGGTTCAATTATGATCGACTCTAGAGCCAAATGCAAAGACCAATTGTCGTATATCATTACAAGAGGTTGAAGAAACAGACACAGGTTTATAATTTTGTTTTTCCGCGACAATCAAAGGTCAAGTAACTTCAAGTTCCAAACAAAATTTAAATATGCTAAGTGCTATTTGTCTTTTTCGTATATTTTCTAATTGGAAATCATACTTAAACTATGAAACAGTGACGATACTGTATGGGGTATGTAGTTGATCATGCTAAAGTCTTCCGATATAATGCCTATTCTTTAACCACTGGATGTGTTCTCCGCTCTCTACAATATGGAGCGTTTTGTGCTTTGCTGCGTCGTATATTAAAGGGATTTAAATATGACGTCATTCATTAACTGATTAGTCGCCCAAAGATGACTGAAGTCGTTCAATCATCTTTGGGTAACTGGATCTGGAATTTGATACGAGTCCACAATTTTGGTGTTAAGACCTCATAATTCACCATAATCTTTTAGAATTTTTAGCTATCGTGTTCATATGACAAGAAAACAGACTGACCATCTCCCCTTCAACGCATTTGGTTTAAAATTTGACGAAGATTTAATTTTGGTGTGACGAGAATACATATTGGCACTAAACCTACAGATATTTTATATATATATATATATTTCTACCGATGGCGGTCAAATAACCGCTTTTCAAATAAACGATATATTCTTTTCCAGTTGATTGTAAATAATACAGAATTTAGCATAGGCAATAAAACACAAAATAATTATGTAATAATTTAAAAAATATTTATTTTTTCTGGCTTTAGGAATATACATTTTTAGAAAGAAGACTCGAAACTGATTTTATAAATTTATTTGTCGTCGCACTTTTTACAGATGAAAAGCTCTCCCGTAAACATTTTCTACAAATATATTTGTTACATGTAGAGCAAATGTTTTTGGTTTTATTAATATTTTTTTTGCAATATCCAATTTGACATGTTTTTTGTCTTTCGGAAATTGTAGTGGAATCTGCTGAAGTTTTCTCCGTACTTTTTTTTCTCTTGTTCCTGTAAATCTCGGTATTCTGTGGCAAGTTCCTCTGCCAGCTGAAATAAAAATTCTTGTCGCGATATCCTTTCTCCGGTTGTTTGCTTATATAAAATCCAAGCATTTATAGCAGCATTTTCTTGGAAAACTTAAAATTAGTAGTAAGTTTTTTCAATGTATCAATGTATTTATAAAATTTCATATATTTTCCAGCGGTCAAAAGACCACTCACGGTAGATAACGGTAGAGTGCATATGATTATCAGGAAGAACGAAAGAAGAGAGATAGATATTGAAAAATTAAGTAGTTATATATTTAAGAAAAAGTCGTGCAGTAAGTTCAAGAAAAATGAAAACCTGGAATTTAAAAATTTTGATTAAAGTCTCAAAAGCGGTCATTTGACCGCTCTGGTAGGTTCAGTGTTAATATCCATGCATCTTGCTTATTATGTTTGAGTTATCGTCTCCACATGCATACAAATGGACAGACCGACGCATAGTCAATCTGTTAACGAATTTGGTCTAATATTTGATACATATCTAAAATTTTGACTATAAAACCACACAGCAAATTCCATTCATGTGGCTCGATACATTTTTGATTTATCATGTTCTCATATACAATGATGGACAGATGGGATTCTCATCGACGGTTTTCATCTAAATTTTTGTATAGAACTACTTCAAAAAAAATTGTAAGAAATTTCATTCGTCTACCATGTTTCATTTTTGAATGATCGTGTTCACAAATAATACATGATGCCAAAGTTGTTTTATTTCCGGACTCGTGGTGGTCTAAAATTTGGGGATCGATCAAAATTTCTTGAATTTTTTGGCGATTAAAATACTTTTATTTCGTTTATAAAAAATATTATGACAGTTTGAGGTCAGAGAGTGTCTCGCACCTTACTTCCCACTCGAGAAAAAAGCTCAAAATACTTGAATACACTGTACTTGATGTATTATCTGTTTTAAAAAACTGGGGCTTAAGTTAGCTTTGTAATATAGTCTTACGTGGTTTTGCGCTGCAGCACCAGCGTAAAAGGATCAAAGCAGTTCTTTTGTTTCCGGATCAACACGTTTATTTCCTCGGTATTTTGTGAGGGAAAAAGTGATGCACTGGGAAGTTGAAAATTCCTTTCCTTTCTCCACTCCAATATCTTTTCGAATCTTTGGATTCTTTGTTTGTGTTTTGATACCATGGATCTTTGGGAAGCTATATTATTTCTCTTCGTCAAACTTGCACAATTGAAGTTTCATTTCTTGGAACTTCTTTTTAAATTGTGGAATTATATTTTTATGTAGTGCTAACTCGATTATGCAGTTAAATTTGTATGAATCGGAATGTTCTTGAATTTTCAGGTCTCGTATTTGTTTGTATCTTGCATTGATAAAAAAATTAGAAGTTTGTAAAAATTTAAAATTGATCACTTTATTTATTTTTTTGAGCGGAGTGCATTTTTTTCCGCTTTTAACATGCTTTAGTTTAACTTTTTGTGTCTTTATTTTTGTTAAAGAACATTTAACTTCGGAGATTTGAATGGTAAAAATATTTTTTCATAAACATAATTTATCCTTTTCAAAGATTAAAAAAAAAGCCAAAATCATTTATAATGAGCATCTGCATACAATTTTGCCAGAAGAAATTTGAGCCTCCAGACTGTTTTGAATTCTGTTTTTTTTTTAATCCTTGCATCTTGAAAATTAAACATTTTTAACTGATGCAATGACATCTTCAGGACTTCAATAATGAGTTCCATGAAAAATATTTATTTTGGCAGGAAGTTCCCTTTCATTAATTATCTGAAGAATGTTTGTGTTAGTTTTAATTTCATTCAAAATCACCATTCATCTTATTTAAATAGGAGTGATATTTTAATAGCTGATATAAGTGCGAAATGAAAACAAAGTCTAACGTTGAAGTTCCATGAATGAATTGCTCGCCGTGAGCAAAGCTTTAGTTTCATTCATTTACTCTTCTGCAGTTTCTCAAATGGCTCCCAGAGATAAAGCTGAAGTGTTTCTCTTGCTATCTATTTAGGATTGAGTTACTTTAATCACATGAAAGTCTATGTAAGACAAACTAGGGATGTTCAACATCAGCCTAATTTGTCTTGAGTTGAATGTTCAAAATGTACACCTACTCAGATGAGGATCGTTTGATTTCAAGTTTCTGTCTAGTGCATGCGTTAGTAACTGTTACTTCATTTAAACTGACTTCAGGTGGTTTACACGAGGCCAATACATGCCAAGAACACGCCTTATCCGCTATTTCTGAGCATGTCTGATCTTCTTCCAGGGCATGCGTGAATTTATTGGCCTCATGTAAACCCACCTTTAAACAGCATTTACATTATTAATCCAGTATTGTCGCACAAGTAAGATCTCACCTGCGCAAAAGGAGGAGACAAGCACTTGCTCACCCTTTCTGCGCATGCATGATTTTAATAGCGTGACCATACTGGTTCAATGTAAACCCAGCTTTAATTGAGTAAATTGTTTTTAATACTTATATCAATTTCTGATATATTTTAGAGGACTATATATATATTTTGTCAACTATATTTTTTGAAGCTAGTCTCATTCGGACATTTCGGAATATTCGTTTCCTGTGTTTCTGAATATTTTCAACATGATTAATTACTGGAGGTACTGAATATTTTGTGATCTATCGTATCGGAGTGTTTTGCCACTGTGATCAAAAAGTATCGGGAAAAGTTTTGTTGTTCGAGATTTTTGGAAAAAGATACAAATATGGTTTTGCAAGCTCAGCATTTAACAGATAGGCAACAGAATCAGTTTTACGGTGTTCCTCTGATTCAATCAGAACATTCCACCACCCCATCAGAGTTATTGAATTTTAACACAGCTTTTATGTTTACATAAGAATGAGAGAAAAAAAGAATTTAATTTTTGGTATGAGGGACAGTTCCTCGTAAGAGTCAAATAGGGGGGAAAATTGCTCAAGAATTTCAAAAGTAAAAGTTTAAGTAGTGAAAGAAAAGAATCTGCGTCATTATACCATAAAGAAAGTATTGTTTCTTTGAGGAAGAAAGCGTATGGATAAATGATAGTAAATAGGAATCCATATAAATGATCGCAACGCGTTTTAACATTTAGCTGAAAAACATCTTGTGACGTCTCTTACTTCCACAGTTATAAGTTCTAATTCGAGGTACCGCTTTGAGTCGATTGTTATAATAAAAAGAAACTGGTAATTGTCAAA
>BGPR01000990.1:280246-319669 GCA_013235015.1 Araneus ventricosus | reverse complement strand
CCATTTATATCAATAAATCACGGCAGAAATGATATCAGCGAAGGCCCCCGCTTTTGTTTCAAGATGGCCGAGCTTCTCCCGTTGCAGGAAATCCATCAAGACAATGCATTTATCACAGGTGTATTGGACCTGTCCATTCCTGCAACACCGTAAACGATGGTCCGACCTCAAAGGTTTGGAGTGGCCGGCCTGTTGGAAGGGATCCTGAGTTAACCGTGAGGTGAAAATTAACACTTTGTGTTACGAAATAAGTTGGGTGCAGAAGATTCTACTTTATATGATGATTTGCTCTTTGGAATTATAATGGCCAATAGATTGTGGTTCTGAAAAACTTTCTTGTCTGTTGTTTATTGCTTAAGCATCTATTTAATCTTGCTCTTTTGCCAATTGCCAATATGTGTATTAAAATGTGGTAGGAAATCCGGATGATCCTTTACCTGCAGAAGATTTATTATGCTTTGTTAGGTTGAAAATCACTTCTCAATTTCTTCTAGGAATATATTACCTATTGCAGTGGTTCTCAGTTCGGGCTGAAAAGTGATTTTCAACCCTAACTGCAACAACATTTTAATCTTAACTTCCGAGAGACCTTGTTGGGAAAACTCTCGTATCTCGGGTCAGACGGAATCTACCTCAGCCTTCCTGCTTTGCCGACAGGACTTTTTTGTTTATTTTTTCTGTTCTTGGATAAAACAACTAATAATTGGTTTCTGTAATGCAATTAGGAACTAATTACCATTTTGTGAATTTAAGGTTTGCTGTGTTAAATTGTACCTTGGAGTCAGTTTGTTGTGCAAAACTGAACTGTTAGACAGACTAATTACTGTGTAACTTATTAAACTGTAAAACAGACTAATTAATATACAAAATTAATTTTGGATAATTGGGACATTTGAATCTTTTTTGTAATATTTTACGGAAAATATTTTATTTCAAAAATGTGCGCATTGGAGTTGCACAACTGCGTCCAATTCGATTTAAAGATTTTACATTTTTCACGTGTTAGATGCATGTATTGAATTATGAACACAACCAAAACAATTTCCAACTTTAAAAAATGCTTGTGTGTGAGCATTTATACCCCAAATTTGAACTTCACTATTTTGAAATCTTGGTTCAGGATGAGACGGAAACTCTCGTCTAAACTATAGTGAATTTCAAGTCAAGAATCAAGAAGAAAAATGAAGTTTTTAAAGGAGCACTTTTTATTAATATACCAAAAATTTGAAAACTTTTTATCGACAGTATGGAAGTTAAAACAAAATTATAAAAGCGTGAGGCGTTGATCGAAACACTCTGAGTAAACGGCTTTAATCACATTTACAATTTATTTTTAATATTCATTGTGGTTTTTTAAAAACTTTATTTTCATTATTTTGCAATTTTCGTTCTTTAATATATTTAATAATTTATTATTATAAGTATATGGAATCTTAAAATTTACCTTTTATTCACATTCACTACCAGTTTACGCCTCTTTATGGAATCAAAATTTAATTTAACCCTTCATTTCCCGACAGAACTTAAAAGCACCACTTTAATCACACTTATATCTTCGTAATTTGACCGTTTTTCCTGACAGTGTTCACATGAACACGAAGAATGTAGTTCCGGCAACTAAAAGCAGATGCCAGATGAAGACAAATTAAATATTTTAATTATTAATCAAATTAATTAATTTATTTTATTTAATACAGTCGACGCTCGTTATAATGGCCACACATTATAAAGACCATTCTATTATAACGACCAGTGATAAAGTCCCCAACTGTGTTTCCCTATGCACTCTGTTATTTCACTTCCGATACAACGACCGTCCAGTGTCGTCTAATCCCAATACAACGTCCGAATTCGGAGGACACTCTTCCCGTTATTTTTCCAAAAAACATGTTTCTAAACGTAAATGACCTTGATTATTGCATTGCCAAGCTTCGTAGATGTAGAGTCTTGAGTGTTACAGTTCAATTTTGATGGGAGTGGGGAGTGGGAATTACCACTCACCACAGCGCGGAAATTAAAATAGCCTAGAATAAAAGATGTTTCAAGTGCTATTGAGAATTTAAAATGTTTTTTTGAAAGGCAAGAAAATACAGAACATTATTTATCATGTTTAACTGAAATGGAAAATTATGTTTTGCAAAAGTCACATATGCAGAAAAGACAAACCATTTCTGATTTTTTCTTTAGAAAATAAATGTTTTGTAAGTATATAACACCCTTTGTTTTCTACTTTAAAATCTGTTTCAGAAATATATTTTTAATTGATAAAATTTTATTTTTAATACCAATGATAAAAAATAATTTGAGTATTTAGTTGGAATCTCTTTAAAAATCGCCTATTTTTACGGAACTGCTGAGCGTACATGTGTACATTTTTAATTATATCCACTATAGCGACCACTCGTTATAAAGACCTTTTGCTGTGGGACGCAGAGGGTCGTTATAACGAGCGTCGACTGTACCATTTTTTTCGTCTCTCCTGGTGTTATTCTGCATTAAAATGTATCGAATGATGCCAAAATAAAATTTAAAAGTTGCTGGTAAGTTAATTTGGTAAATAAAGGGTTAAATTAATCTATTAACTGATAATTATGTTCTGGACACATTAAAATATTATATTGTGATCGGGAACACGAAACTATGCAAAATGGTAGAACTCCAATAAATCAGAAAGTGAATGAAATAACGAATACAAAAATTCAATATCTTAACAAACTTGAAACCAGTCATGTTAATAATGAAAAGCTTTTACTAAATTAATAATTAAATAATAAAATACTTTTTTATACTGAATTTGTAAAAATAAGTATGCAAACATCTTTATATCACTTCATTTATGAAGCTTTTGTATTTTTTTCATTTTTACTTTCGCATCTTTCATAAGTTTTGCAGCAGAATAAGTTAAATTTATGTGGACTTAAAATAGTTAACAAAACAAGAGAAAATTAGCGAGCCGGATTTGAAGTTTTCAGTCTCAGCTGAATCCAGGTTTCATTCGATCCATGTAGATCTCTAATTTTAAGTATATGCGGAAGAAGATATATATTGTACTAAAGCAGAGGTTCCCAGAATGTTGAATGCATACCTTTTTGTGTACGTGAAAGTAATGTTGGTAATGTCGGAAAGTTCAAAATATAAGAGATTAAAACGAAAAAGAAAGTTATAGAATTTTTTCCCCCACGTTCTTGGGAAAAATTATGTGTAAATCCGAAAGCCTACTGATGGGTAGCAGGGAAAGAAAAGCTACCAAGAACTCGGTGTTAAAGCAATAAAATATTTCATACCTTTCACGAACATAAAATGTGCGGAAAGAACATACGCGTTTAGTAAGAACAAATATCGCATTAAACTTGATGTAACCCCAGATAAGAGATTATATCTCTCTTCATTTGAACCTAATTTTACAAAACTCAGCTCTATGAAACAAGCTCAAGAATTGCATTGTAATTGTCTTCCATTTGAATAGTTGACTATCACGATGAGTAACTGTTAACTTTTATTACAAACTAGCCGCCTTCGGCGACCAGCTTGTTCGCCGGGAATGTGATTTCAGTTGAATCTTGTATCTTTTATATTCATGGTTCTCTTAACAACGTAATTTTAAACTTCAGATTGTGGTAGATATTTAACCCATGTTTTATTAGTGACCTTGTACCTGTTCTGTTCATTGCATATATAAATGTCTCTAATAGAGTCAAATAACTGAAACCTCTAATTCCACGTTGTTGGCACTATCTTCACTTTCTTATTCCTCTTTTATAATACGCATTTGATTTCAGTATTAAAATGACGCAGCACATTTTATGGGCAGCGGCATGTTAGCTGGTTTCAAATATGTTGAATAAAGAATGAAAACATAGCAACAATAACGCTTCAGTTTGTGTTTCTTAATATAAGCAAAGTAATATCTCGGATAGCTTCGTTTACAGATTTAACAAAAATTTTGGTGAAATAGAATATGAAAGCAAAATGTATTAGGATATTATCTCGGATTACAACAATGAAAGAGAAATACGCAATTAAACAATTGTTTAAGCAATGAAAACGGTTTGAGTTGCGTTGCAACAATGAAAAGTATTGTTGTAAAATATGCCAAAAATATTTTTAAAAATTTATTAAAATCGGAGAAAGCATTTTACGGCAACTTAATTGATAGCATTGCAAAGGTAATTTTTTGCACTTTCAGACGGTGTAAAAATGATTTTTGTGCTGTAATGTTTTCGGAAGTTGTAAAGGAAAAACGCCAAAATTTCGCTTAATTTTGAATTAATTAAAATTCTAGTTAAAATTTCATAAAAAGGGCTCCGAGGTGCCCATTACCCCCCCCCCCCCTCTAAAGTATGTTTGTGCCAAATTTCGTAGCTCTAGGTCCAGCGGTCTGCCCTGTTGAACGTCAATACACAGATACAGACACACACATTCTCCTTTATTAGTAGAGATTAATGCGAAATTATTTGAATGCTGTTCTTGTTTGTTAGGGCGTGGAATAATACTATTATAAAAATGGAATAAAATCAAAAATGAATCCTACAATTGTTATCAAGTTGATTCTAATCGTCTGACCCTTAACATTATTAATTAAAACTTCTTAGCGCGAGGTGATGGTTGGGGGTGGGGATAGCGCTGTGACAGTACGGGGTGTTCAAAAATAAAACGCCTCATCAAGGGGTACGGGAAGAAATGAAGGTTGAGAACCGTTGTTTTAAAGGATTAGTATAAAATCCAAAATTCTTTTTTCTGCATTTCATTCAGTGTCGTCGTGCTGATTAATTCGAAACTGCCACTGAGTGAACATGACGCATATCAGTCGGCACTCACGATGCGAGCGTCTAATAAATGAGGTGCGATGTTTCTCTAGCGGACACTCTATCAGCGAAACAATTCGTTACTACATGCAGATTGTAAAAATATTTACTATTAGTCTTGTCAAAGCGTTGAAACCTGTATCGAGATAAAATCGTTCAGCTTTCATAAGGAAATCGGTCATTCGGATATTGGTATGCGATCGTTTTGCGGACGTTGTTGATCAAAATAACCTAATCTGATTATCTTCATTGACAGAAATCTATATCCAAGAAGATTCTAGAGATCAATATTCCGGAGTTCAATTTTGCATTTTTATGTCTTTCAATGAAATGTGCTAAACTGTTTTAACTCAATGAATAAACGGCCTTATACAGGGTAACAATTGTTGAGCTATATGTAAAAAAAACCTTGATAACTTTTGAACCGTTGTGGCGAGATTCAGTTAAAACTTGGCGGTTGAATGCAGGACAATGTTAGGATTCTTTTTGAGCATGCGCACTCTTATTGTTCATTTTTCGTTGAAAATGTCGAAAGACAGCGTTTCTGAGCGTATATCGATCGTCAAGGTCTACTATTCGAGGAATAACACCCCGATTGTGGCTCAAATTAAATTTGCGACCGAGTACAAGCTGAAGACAACCGGTCCGAGTGATATAACAATAAAAAATGTGATTGAAAAGTTCGAGAGAACTGGTAGCGTCGATGTCTCGACACTTCAGCGATTTTTGCAGAATTTTGCTCTTCGTCTGCACCACGTCATAGCCGTTGTAGGCAAGCATATCGAGCATGTCATAAGCTAAATCCGAATATCTATAGTTACTTTTAAAATTTGAATAAGATTTTTGAACTCGGTAGTTTTTGAAAAATTTATTTTTTATTTCATATAGCTCAATAATTGTCACTCTGTAAGTCAAATCCAAATTTGCTTTAACTTGCCGTATAAACTTTACTTGCTATATGGAAAAGTGGGGTAAAACCGGCTAGCTAAGACTCGAAGGCCTGTTGGAGTTCAACTATTCGACATAGAGCTTGTCAAATTTTATTAAATATTCATTGTTCAACGGAGTACAATATATCTTTCCAGAAAATTCACAGTTTCGCTGTTTTATTTAATTAATGATTTTTTTTTTTATTTAAAAAAGTGAACCACCCGGTTTTACCCCATTAGTGGGATAAAACTGGGTACACATGTAAACTTTATGGGAAATTAGGAAAACTAGATTTTCAGTGGAAAAGTAGCAGACATTTTTATTTTATATGACAATTTATTAATATTAGTTGTAAAATTCCCATACAAAGCAGTTGTCTTCTTTCTCCGCGCCACTGCTGCTTTCGTGGACCCAGCTGAGAGAGTTGCTACATTTGAGTCATCCTTCTAATTTATTTAAATTAAAAAATGCACCTTTAAAATATGAATAATCAACGTATGATGTGTTTTTATCATCATTATCGGAAAAATCACCAATATTTTCTGGCCCGGTCTTCTGCCAGTTGGCGTACCCGGCTTTACACAGATTATAGACGATATGAAAAACGTAAAACAACCGCGCAACTATCGGACTAAATTCTTATTGTTTGATGGGATATAAATCCTTAGTAAACATATACTAAGCAAGAATAAATATAGTTTTTATCATTGTAATTATTATTAAGTAAGGAAAGTTTAAAAACATGCGAACATTAGAGAGGTGGCGTCTTAAAACAAATACACCTTCGCAGACGCGGTGAATTCAACAGCAACAACACGGCCACTATGACCACTTCTTCTTGACTAGTGGAGTGTAATTCATAATCTTTCCGAAAGAAAGGAGAACTAAATAGCGCCAGAATCAGAGTATCCCGTTTAACCCCTATCTCCCCTACCTCTCCTTTCAAAGCTCCAGTCAAACAATTCCAAATGTCTCATGTTTACGTTTTTCTTTGGTATATGTGTGCTTTTAATAACTAAAGAGGCTTTGTATCTTCAAGTACTTTTAAATTTAGGCCACCAGAAGCTCGGATGTCAGAACTCTGTTCACTGAAAAATACCATTTGATGAAATATTATTGTGAACATAGATGCTTATTATCCATAAAAACTACTTTTATTCTGTTGGCTCCAAGAATTCAGAATAACCCCTTTTCCCTCCAGTGACCTAAGATTAACGCTCAAACAAGCTCCCAGATTAGAATTTCTTTTGCTAGCTCTGAATGTCGCCATAAGTCTCGGAGGTAAAAATCTGTCATCTAAAATATATATATCGTCGCTAAGGGAGTACTAAATGTATATCTCATCTCTAGTTACTTTTATTCTGTGTGTCCCACTGATGAATTCACGCACGGTCTGATTTTTAAAATTTGATACTGTCTTATCTTTCGAAAACTGAGCTTTTTTTTGTGTCTCCGAAATGATTTCTGCTGGAATGCTTCTTTTAGAGTCTGTTTAAAAAGGGAGAAATACATAATTGCACCATTTTTTTAAAAAATACATTTTGTTCATGGAACTATAATTCGAAAATTGCTCATCTTTCGCGATTTGAGTTCTAAAATAAAAGTACTTCATAAAATTCTATTTTTTATGAGTTACAACTTATTTAATTTAACTAAATTCACTCACCAGGCCAATATATTCTATCGGATAATCACGTGAATAGGATAAAAATAGTGATGTTGATTTTGCAAGATTCAAAGAGAATGTATAGATGCATCGATGCACGCCAAGTAGAATGTGCCACCACTATAGTGGAAAGTTATTAATAAGAGTGATAATAATTTTTCTTGTGTACAACATATTTTTTCAGTGTTAAAACATTTTTTTCTTGTGAAATAAATTTAATTTCAGAGGAATAATTTCTTTTTCGTGTAATATATCTATTACGATTGCATTTTTTTTTTTATCAAAGTGTATATAATCCGATACCACCTTTTACAAAGTATCTGACCAAATAAAATATCTTCGTTGTTTTTTAATATCAGTTCTTTAATAAATAAAATTAAAAATAAATTTAGTAAAATAGTGTGCTATGTTCTACGATTCGAAATCTTTAAAAAATCAGCGGGAGTGGCCTCCCCAAAACATTCTCGTATCGACCCTAACACAGGTGGGGTAAGAAAAACACCAAGGGCCAGAAACGTGCGCCATTCCCTAACACAGGTGGGAAAAACGCGAGAATCGTCCGCCCCTTTTTTTCTCTTTTGCGTTGTAGAATGGCGGCGAAACCGAAACACAATTTGAACCCCTTTTTTTCAACCAATTGAAACGAAAATTGTGCACAGATCTACAATTAATGTTATCAAACCACATACCAATAGCTTGGGCAATAAAAAACGTCATACCAATTTTTATATATCCAAGTCATAGGGTTTAGAAGTTATCGTGTTAACAAGTATGCGATTACACACACACACAGACAGACAGTTAACCTTTTGACGTATTTAGTCCAAATTTTGATACGGACCTACATTCTTGATGATAAAATTGTATACCAAATTTTACCCTTCTAGCTATTTAAGTTTTTGAGTTATCGTGTTCAGATGAACACGGACAGTATGTAAATTTCGTTGCTGTAGGTCGAACAAAGAAAAAAGAACTTTTCTCAAAAAATAAAATATAGCATGCGATTGGTAGAGTCCTGGATATTTTTGGCTCTCCTGTAATATGTTAAAGTTAATTTCGATAATTTACCTCTGACGTACAGAATTAGGACACTTAAATAGTACGTAAATAAAAAAAAAAAATCCTCTCTAAACTAAACAACCGTAATAAAGACTTCAGTTTGTTTGGAGTTTATGTCGCAAGAGCCTGCTATTGGGCCATGCTTTGCTAAACGTGTGTCGACAAAATTCCAGAGAGATGCTGTAAAGAACAGCTGAGGCCAAATCTGTTGTGAAAGTTTAAGTTGAAAGTTTAAAACAGAAATTGCATGTCGTAAAAAGGTGAAACTGAACATGACACGATACGATCCAAGGTGTGGTGTAAATATCGGGTGATCTAATGTTTTTTTTAATTAAAAGGTAAGCATGAGGGAAGAGGAGGAGGCGGTCGGTGGGTCCATGTGGGTGAAGCGAAGCAAAATCTCGCAAATGCTGTATTTCAAAGCTTGGTCATTTAACTGTTGTTTGGCCAAATATCTGAACTTCAACCCCGGCGGCTCTTGAACCATGTCGAGAAATATGGGACTGAACTATTGGAAAAAAATCCAAATAATATGCTAATAAATAAGTAAAATAAAAATCCTGAATTAATGAAATAGCTATTTTAAGAAAGCGGGAAGAGATAAAGACGTATTCATTCATTCAATACCCAGAAGATCCGGCTCAACCTTAATGTTGACTCTCTGGGAAGAGAACAAGATAAAGAAGTATGAGTATATGATTGTATGGCATTTGCGTACAATGGCATATGCGTACAAATCATTAACTACCGATCAACGATCTTTTGACAGCAGTCGTGTGACTGATAAAAAACATGTTTTGAAAGAGGTTACAACATTATGAGATTTGATAAAATTTGGCATGTTCCCGAAAAAAAAGTTGGATCGATTTGGCTAATTTCCACATTATGTGTCTTATTAGAGATATTAATTGTTATTCAATGGACTTGGCTAAAAATATATGAGGAAAATCACGGCAACAATATTTTTTCTCATGCACGTAATCTCATAAATTCTACCATATATTCATCTCATAAATAATAGCAAACCTACACTGATCACCATCTAACCCTTCTTGTCGATGATCGCCGGATGACTGATGGATTGTACGCAAATACCACTGAACGCAAGTCTCACAACACCTGAATATGTTTTGTCATTGCTTTTATCCTTCCGGCTGCTAGTCGCTGGTATTGGAGCGGACGTTTGGAGAGCAGTGGGAGGGTGTCGGCCCAGGTGTCGTTCTCGTGGTCTGACCACAGTTTAAAATTACGAGGTTCGTCCTAAAAAAAACCCTCATCTTGCTTCAAAACGTGACGTTGATCTAACTGAACTGAACTGAACTTCCGGCTGATTCATCAACATTTGTCACATATTAGGGTTACCCTATTCAAAGCATAGCGAAATTCTGGAAGGGAAAATCTTCGGAACCTGACTTCAAAAAAAAAAAAAAAAAAAAAAAAAGACGGGAGGCTGTCTTTTTCAAACAGCCGCTGATGCTAAAAGCGTAGGACTACTTTACTCGCTTGACTTTTTTCCGATTTTCAATTTTTTTTGAAACTTCTGTTGTTACCCTTTATCTCTAAAATAAGACATAAGTCATGTTTTTAACATATTTAGTTACCGAGATGTAGAGGATCTCCCATACAACGTTTTTTGTGGCGTTTTGGCGTGTGAATCAAATTCCTTCCTCAGACCCCAATGGGAAGAAGATATAAAGGCGAATTAAGGGAATTTTTGATTGTGAAAGAGTTAAAAATAAAAAAGTAATAAAAAACGATAAGAAGTAAGAATCCGGTGGATGACGTCATCAGACCATTCATCCATGCAGTTTCAAAACTAGAATAGGGTTTCGGTAGAGGAAAAAGACTTTAAGGTCTGAATATGAATTTCCTCTAAGGCCTGAACCTATTAACTCTTTCACAATTAAAAATTCCCTTAATTCGTATTTATATCTTTGTACTTCGCAGTTTTTTTCCTGGATGATGCAGCACTTGCGCACACCAATTAAATTGCTTCTATTATTTTTTGTGTTTTTAGATATTCAATCCAATGGGAGGAACGTAGTCCTACGTTAAAATTAAATCTAGTTAGTCTTTCTTCAATATGAACTATTTAATTATGAGTAAAGTTCGGGACAAATACGGGTCTTTTTTTCAAAAAGTTCGGGACTGTCCTGGCTAATCTGGAATGTTTAGTCATCTTAGTTTAACGGACGTTGCACAGCTACTAAGGTTCTATTAAGTACAAATTCCTTGAGAAAAATAGCGATGGACGAAGTGTGGTCGAAATGGCACCACGTTTGCGGTTGAATTTGCTGCTGAATTCTCGAGAGGCTTAACACAGGGTAGACATAAATTATTGGACCCATTTCAAAAATTAATTAAAAAAAAAACTAATCATTTTACAACTACGTTTTTTTTAAAAATGAGAGCACATTCTAAAAAGGTTTTTTTAGATGGGTAACGCGCCGTTACGGTGGTCTTAAATTATTGAAGATGCCCCATTTTTAAGAGCCATTATCTACGAAACTATTAAAGCTAGAAGAAAAGTAAAAGCATGTATTTATATGGAATTTTACGCCTTTAATTTGTTAATTCACATGTAGTGTGAAAACAGAGTTTTCGAGATATTCAAGAAAAGTAAAAAAAGGAAATCGGAAAACGCGAATCGGCTTCTGCTGATCGTTAGTCATTGCGTCTGGAAATCTCTCTCTGTAGCAAATTTAGAACGCTGTAATGGTACGCCACCTATCTGAATTTTTTATTTGCTCTCTCATTTAAAAAACCGCAGTTGCAACATTATTAGTTTTTTAATTAATTTTTGAAATGGGTTCAATAATTTATGATCACCCTGTACCTTGAGTTGGAACATACTTAATTCCAAGAGTTTAGTTTTGAAATTCTTCATCTCATTGTTTTTCCCATTTTAACTCTTTAAAGAACCATTTTTTTTCTGATAATGGTATGTTTAAACATTTTTGAGGTTAGATTGATTTAAGGAAGGAAATTCACAAGCTTAAATGGAATTAATATTTGTTAATCAGTTCGATTGATTAAGACTGAATTAACAAATCAAGAAACCTTGTTATGATAATGGTTTAAGATAAGAAATTGAAACATCTAGGTTTTTTTTTTCATCGAAAAATTTGACGAGAATTTACGTTAATATTTTCAGCGTTATTGCTATCTCAAAATAATAATAAATTATAAATAATTTGATCGTTAAATCCACTTTATGTGGTAAAAGCATTCATTAATATTTTGTGTGCTTTCTGAAGTTATCAAGAGATAGAAGTTTTAATTAGAGGTAATAAAATAGCTTACCAAGGTCATTTAACTCTGGAGAGGTTACACCTCGGAAAAAGGTCGACGTGACGTCTGACAGACACCACGCTTTACTCATTAATAATTGCAATATTAGTTTTATTTTAATAATATCCTTTTTTATTTTCATACGTTTATCTATGTTTGACTACATCTTATGTCATTTTTATTGGGGATGAGAATTTTTTTCATCTACGCTCAGCAACGAAGTGGCGTCTGTGAGACGCCCGACAGATGAAGAATTTGGTAGTAAGTATACCCACTTCCCACGAGTTCAAAAAGGGTTGAACATAGAAGAAATGTTCAGCGTGAAAAGCGTACATCCCTTCGAGAGACTACCGTATGCGGCTTGCTAATTCCCAAACCAAACCGAAACACCTCTGAGGCATCTTGAGGATCGCATCCTTTTCCTGGAGAGAGCGTGATACGATATCCTCCTTACTGAGACATCTTGAGTGAAATCACGTGGGTGTTGAAAGGGGGGGATGCGCCTTAAAGCCGCCTCACCCCCCTCGTGATTGCGCTCAAAGATAACTCCGCATCGTGATGAAATGAGAGATTTTGAGTGATGGCCCCAGGGAGGAGGTTATTAGTCGCATTTTCACCTGTTTGGCCCCGTGATGGATGGACACTAAGTGAAGTGCATTCGAATCGTTTTGGGGGTGGCTTGGATTTTAAAATAAATAAAAGCTTTCGTACTGTGGAAAAATGTGATGCGTTTGTGGTAATGTCTTATGGTGTTTGTTTGGTTTTGCATGTACCAGAGAACTATCTAAAGAACTCTTTTTTGAAGATGGTGTGAATTCGAATATCGTGAGGTTCTCGGCTTAAAGGTGGTGGAATTTAACCTAAAGGGGCATGGGAATTTTTTTGCTCTGAGAGCATAGTTACATGTTGCTTATTTTTATTATTTTACCTTTATCTTCCTAGCTATTTGAAATCAAAGGAAAGGATGAGAAAATGCCTTTTTCTTCGTAGATAATTCTATACCATCAAGTTCTGCCAGTTATCTTGTATGGAATATAGAGATGCCTTATTCATATTACGTTCCATGAATTGCGCAATATTGTCACGGATAGGAATTATAATGGTGAAAGTAGGCAGGTTTGCTACCACAAACGTTTACGCTGAAGTTCGAATCGAAATAAATACGTGCTGATATTTATACATGTCACAAAACTTTCTGAAAGAATACACTATTGTGAATAAAGTTGTTCATAAATGTGCACATAATTTGCAATAACTTAAAGAAAACTGATTAAATAAAAATAAAAAAACAAAAAATTTTGTTCCATTTGTATTTAGATCCATAATTTCCGTGTGGGTAGACAAAATTTGATAATTTTTTTCTTAAATGCGGCATGCAATAGTAAAGCTCAAAAACGACACAACAGATTATTGAAGACAAGCCGAGATCAATTGAATCATTAGAAAAATTACTGTTGTCAATGGTTTCGAAACCTGATTACACTGAAGATCCGCCATATATGTGGGCCTGTTACACTTTAAAGGATGCGTAGGCGCCAAACATCCTCCCGTTGGCGTGGTGCGGAAATTTGGATAAGGGGGCGCCAGCTCAGTGTCGTCCTTGTCATCTGACCACGGTCCAAAATTACGAGGCCGGTCCCAAAATATCCCTCGTGTTGCTTCAAAATGGGACATCAATGTATATAACTACTACAGGCAATGACAGGTTAACTAGGTAGATACTCGCTATATCATTACGCCCGGTAAGAATCCTCAATATGATTTGGATATATATATATAGAAATGAATTATTTTAATTGAATTAAGTTTTAAACAAAATAATCGTTCTACAATTAAAGCGAAAGTTGCATAATTTCATGTAGATCTTTCAATAGCTGAAACACGCATGATGTCATTTATCGGTGATGGGGGCGCTCGTAGCTTCTTACTTACTGTCGATTTGCCATTCACTGTGATTATTATTGTTGTTTTATAATTATGGGAGTCGATGAAAATTGCCGAATGAAAATATTCTGGTACTCAGCCCCTTGGTGTATATTTGTTATTTAAATCTGTTATTTCGAGTTCTTTGTCTCTTCATAAATCAAATGTCCATTTCGCTTTTAAATAGGAAATGCTTTTCATTTTGTGATAAATTGGATAAAAGATGTAACTTTTTTTACAAAGCTTATTAGCAGTGAATACTTTTGTAACACACAGCTTTATGAGATTAAAATATTTTGCCTGGACATTTTTGTCGAATTTTGATGTTTGAAATTTATAACGTTTATACTACACGACGACCTGATGCTTTCAAATTTTGCCTGCTTTTATCGCCATCTTTAAAACCCGCCATTGGAAAAAAAATTGTTTGGATGCTTTCATGGGCACCTAATCACTGTAATTTTTTACCGAACGCTTGCACATAGGTTTAATTATTTATATACGTTTAATTATAATTTATATATATTATATTTAATGTCCATTCTAATCGTGGACATAATATATAATTCTCGACGTCATGTAGGTCATTTCTAATTGGAAGCAAATGCCTATCTCTAATTAAACTAGGCCCAATAGCTAATTTCTAAACCGTTAGAGATAGGCATTTGCTTCCAATTAGAAATGACCTAAATGACGTCGAGAATTATATTTTATGTTGTTTGAGTCCGTACTTTTTTCAGCAGTATATTTACTAAGTCTAAATTTTTATGCAATCATCCGGTCCTATCGGTCGTATTTAGAAAAATAATTTTCAGACATTAACATTTTAAACAAAACAAAGTTCCTCTTTTCTGCAACTAAAATTGACCGAGTTATGGAGTTATGAATATCACTATTTTAGATGATTTTAGACCATTTCAATGGCCACCGCTGGGAAAATTGGCCAATCAACAATTCATAGCTTCATAACGCGGTCAGGTTTGGTCAGAAGATTGGGATATTTTTCTTTAAAATGTTAATGTCTCAAGAATATTATACTAAATATGATTGATGGGATCGGGTGACTTTATAAAACTTAGGACTTCGTAATCTTTTTACCATTACATTTATTGACTGAAACAACATAAAATATAATTCTTTATTTAGAGCTTTTTCTCCAAATGAAAGTATATTTCTATCTCTAACAGTTTAATCGTGGCCCAATAATTAATTTCTAGAGTGGACACTCTGTATATTAACGTCGAACCAAGACCTAATTAAAAGTCAAAATACAACACCGTCACATTCTCCAGCCTAGAAATAGATATTTCCAAAGATTCACCTCCCGGAACCAGAAATTCGATGAACACAAAGTTGAGCAGCAGAGCACACTAGCTTAAGAACAGCAACCAGCCACCACCAAATCTTCCGTAATTCATTCGAATAACTCGCCCTTCGCATCACTGCCAACCCTGGAGCAACAATTCCATAATTCCATATATAACAAGACAGAACACAAAAATTACTTTCTCGTATACGGAGTACACAAAGAGAAAGTATTGTAATCGTCAAAAAATTCGAACTCGAGGTTTTGACGAATCTCCACGTTTTAGACCTCCCCGAGTCCGAAAAACACAATTTTGGAATTATGTATGTATGTATGTATGTGAACACGATAACTCGAAAACTATTAGAGCTACGGGGATGAAATTTGGTATGTAATTTGTAGGTTTCTATCAAATTTTGGACAAAATCCATCAACGGGAAGTCTGTATGTCCGTGGTCATGTGAACATTTTAACTCAAAAAGTTGAATAGTTAGATGGATAAAATTTTATACACAGTTTTATCGTAAGGAATGTAGGTCCGTATAAAATTTTGGACCAAATCCGTCGAAGAGTGACTCTCTGTCGGTGTGTGTAATCGCATACTTGTAAAAATGATCTCTTAAGCCCATTGGCTTATATAAATAAAACTTGGTATCACGGATGCTAACATTAATTATAGATCTGTGTCCAATTTTCATCTCAATCGGTTAAAAAAGAGGTGTTCAAATTGCATATTCATTAAAAGTAAAAAATAAATCTCCACGCGCATGCGTGCTGGAAGCAATCTCTGTGCATGATTTTCAGCGGCTTTATGACGAAAGGCTTAATGACTACTGCTTTGCTCTTTTTTCTTCTCTTTTGGCTCCTTTTTCTTCCTTTTAGCGGATTCTGATCCTGCTCGGATTATTTTATTTCTGCTTGTTTTGTTGTTTTCGTGTGTCCTGGAGAAACTCGTTGCATTCTGGGAATAGAGCAGATTCGAAATTTTTATCCGAGAAAGGGTGCTTAGAACTGACACGCTATACGAGAGTTTTTGAGAAATGAGTCTACGAGAAAGTTTAGGGGAGGCCACTCCCTCTATTTTTTTTGCCTTTCAATAAAGTTTCACACATACTCATCCAACCGACAGAGAGCCGTTTAGGTTCCGACTTCGGGGGTATGGTGTGGTGTTATGTATATTAACGCCCCGTTTCGAAGCAACACGATCGCTTTTTTTTGGGACGGACTTAAATGATTTTGAACGGCGACCAGTTGATGAGGACGAAACCTGAACCTGCACATCCTCTGTCCAAACTTACAGGCTACTCTAGGGGGAGGACGTTTCACCTTGGACAATTGGTGTGCAGTCGGCCCCGGTGCCTCCGGTCCCTAAACCGAGGCCTTACTGCTAGGCCACCGTGGCCCTCATTCTCATATGGGAGTATACAAGAAAGTCGAGAGGAGAACAGCCTGGATTTAATATATTCACAATGATTTTCTACCAAACGCTAAAATTCTACCACTAGTAGAGTAAAATATTACTAAAGTATTAAACTATTTTTAGTGTTTATATCGTGTTCTTTCTCAGACTATATAGATTTGCGGAGAAAAAGATATATGAATAATGAAAGACTGTTGGCATATAAAACCGGTAATTAATTATCCCTTAAATTAATATCTTCCATTGGTTTTCTTGAAGTTCCTAGTATATTTTCACAAGAACTATCTTCCGAAAAGGAAAAGAGGGCAATGACTCTAAATAACTGCAACAGCCGTGCAAGCTTAAATAGACTTAACCATCGTGTTGTTACCAGCCGTTTCCTTCGTCGGAGGGAACAATTGGCTGCATAAATGATCACTTGGAAGCCCCAATAGGTTACAAGTGGCGACTTCCTCCTTTTTCTGTTTTTGTTGAAAACTGATACCGAACTGTAACTAAAATCGGAACTTCAGTTGTTATTTATATATATTTTACGAAATTTTGCTAGCGACTGTTAATCACCCCTTTGAGTAATATATATATGCAAGATCAGGCTTTAAAAAGGTGAAAGGCAGTCCATTGTCATCAAGGAAGAGACGATATTTGTTTAAATCTTCTTTTATTGAGGCATCAGGCGTTATTTCTTCATAGGTAAAGTATTTCATTTTTATGTAGCTCCATGACCAGAATTCAGAAGTTTACGCCTGAGAGGCGCGTTGTTGTTGAAAGCTTACATGCTGGCGTGAAAAAGGGCAGAAATGAATGCGTGAATGCGCAGAACGCTTAAGTACCCAGGAAAGGGAATTCCCCTTCAGAAACTCGTGATTTGTAAAGAAAGTTGTAGTGCGTTAATTATGATGAAAGTGGAAGTATTTAAAATGAGGTATCGTTAAGATTATTTAGGAAAGTTAAAAAATTAAAATATCACATTATTTCACATTATATATATATATATATATTGGATTTTATATATATATATATAATTGAGATTATATATATATATATATATATAATCTCAATTTTATTCCAAATTCTAATATTATATGTTTTAAAGTCTTAATGTATTCCAAAATCACTTTTCTTAAACTCCAGTTTCGTTCTATTTCCCGCTCTGGAGGCATATTAAATCTCTCGTTTTGGCATATTTATTACTAAAAGAATATTTTAATCGCTTTCACGTGCCCACCGAAAATCATGACTCGTCTCTTTGGCGCTAGACTTTTTTCCTAAAACGCTTACGTAATTTATTAAAAATAGCCAATACTCCCTTCACTTTGATCACGTGTTATAGTGTTCCCTTATCTGAGAGAATCGGGGATTTTCTGTACACTTTTACTTAAAACTTCAACTAAGATGTTGGTATGTACGCCACTCTCTAAAATATTTTTATAATAAAGCAAATTGGTTAACAACTCGGCTGTTTTGTAACTACAACAACGAAAACATTATATATATATAGTTAAATATTTCAATTAATCGAAACATGAGTTATATTTTCAATATATATAAATATTAATCTAAAAATTAAAATCAAATTACCTTATCAATAATCATGCAAATGAAATACAAAAGACAGTTTAATTATAGACTATTACACTATGAAAAAAGACAACATAGAATTGGAATTCCAACGATCAAATGCTTATATATATATATATATATATATATATAATATAACGTATTCGTGGTTGTAGTCGTTGAAAATAAACAGGCCGAGCAAATAACTACCTCTTATTTTATTATCAATAGGAGATTGGTGGATATACGTGCATCTCCGTTTAGGTTACAAGCGAAAGTGAACAGCAATATCCCTGTATTCTCTCGGATAAGGGAATAACATATTGACACGTGATCAAAGTGAAGGGAATATTGGGTATTTTTAATAAGTTACGTAGGCGTTTCAGGGAAAAAGTCTGGTGCCAAAGAGACGCCGTCATGATTTTCTGTGGGCACGTGAAAATGATTAAATATTCTTTTATTAATAAATATGCCAAAATGAGAGATTTAATATACCTCCAGCGCGGGAAAAGAACGAAACTGGAGTTTTAGAAAAGTGATTTTGGAATACATTAAGATTTTAAAATATATAATATTAGAATTTGGAATAAAATTAAGTGAGATTATTACATATATATATTTTATTTCGAACATTCTAACAGCTTTTAAAGTTGTTAAAAGAAATGAGAAAATATTAGAGCTGAAAGAAAGCTAAAATTCGGTACCATTAGGACAAACCGGAAGATAATTAATACCAGATGATTTCGATTTTCATGGACTCCAAGAAAGTTGAATTCTATCGAATGGAATTTTAATCAGTTTCATGTTTAAAAATAATTGCTAATAAAACAATTTTTAAAAGGCACTCTTTTATGAAAAATTATTATCAAAAATCTGGATATCAAAGTAAAAATCATAAAAACGTGAAGATCTAATAGATATTCTCTATGCGAGTTGGAATTTTTATCACATCCATAATGTATTTTAATTTTTAATGAATGTTCAAGAATTTTCATTTTTATGTTATTCAGTGACTTAATTTCCTAATCGTATTGTTTCCATCTTTTCATGCGATTACGATTTTTGTTTTGATTCCCCGATTTTTTATAAACTTTTCTTCTTTTAAGTACATTAAAAAAGCGCTTTCAATTAACGAGCTTACATATGCACGAATGGACAGAGAGACGGCCAATCATTTGGTGCTAAATTTGACGCAGTTCATCAAGCCTGATGATAAATTCATGTACTAAATTTCATCCATCTACCACGCTGAGTTTGAGTTTTTGTGTTCACCTGCATACGGACGGTCCGATAAATGGACTTTAAATTAACGAATTTCGACAGAACTTGGATATAGATCTATTATTTTGGTATAATGACTACATACCAAACTTCATACGTCTAACTTGTTCATATCTTGAATTATCGTGTCTACAGACACACACGCATAATATGAAATTTTTTCTCTGTCTCGTGGAGATGTAAAACGTGAAGATTCACCAAAAATATCTATCAAAATATCGAAATGTTTGGCGATTACAGTATTTCTATACATCGTATACGAGAAAGTAAAAAAAAATAGCTGTTAGGATGCGGTTTAATGGAACTTATGAAATATAAAAACTTAAGAATTTTTTTCAACATTTTAGATGAAGCTGAAAATATCTCGTAAGCAAAATATGTGCAGTCGGTCAGTAGTGACGAATGTAGCCTTTATTTATTCTAATTATCTTATTTTCTAGTTATTCTTCCCCAAAAACTAGGCAACAACAAATGTTTGATTTTTTACAAAAATTATTAGTCAATGTTTGAGTAATATATTAGGAGGCTACCAATTATTAAACATTTATTGCCACATTTCAGACAACGAACATTGTAAATACTTGACAAACAAAATGTATGCAGTCAGTCACAAGTGACCGATGTAGCACTTAAATATTCTAATTATCTTTTTCTTTAATAATTATTCTTCCAAAACTGGATAACAATAAAAACACTCTCTACATGGGAAGTTTTCTCTTCTTTGCAAATGAATTATTTGTCATGGAATTGTAAAACAGTCTTACTCGAATCGCGTTCTACATCTTATCCTTGCAAAAAAATGAAAGAAATGTCTGTTTCCCCCAAATATATTACTTCGCAGAAGACCAAGTATTATCCAAATCGTGCTACAGAGGCCTTGGCAAGGTTCCTCTTCTTGAAATTACTACAATTCCTCTAATTCTTGACTCTCCTTCATTTTTTTTTTGGATCTCTAGTAACTATAAGACGCGGTCACGCCTACGCTATTAGTCAGTTTTTGGTTTTAAACCAACAACGTGCAATTTGCCAGAATGAAATTATAAGATGCTGCAGGATTGTTGGATACCGTAAGAGGGAGGGGAAGATTCATCTGGGTGGGTGGAATTTGGATATCAGTTAGACGAAATGGCTTTCGACTTCTTTTTTTCATGATAAAAAATTATATCGGGGTCTTCTTTGTTGGTTTTGTTAAATCCAATTAACTATCTCATACGGGAACCGTACAGTAAAAATGAAGTTATTTTATAGATAAGGATTTCGTTTGAAAAGATACTTCTGCGCTGTTTAATGAAAATGGAATTCGTTTTAATTCCGCGTTGATTTTATCGAAGGTATGAAGTTCCTGTGGTCAGAAAGGTTAAATCGAGGAGATCTGAAAATGAACTAGGAGGAGGGTTGAGGTTGCAGATTATATCAGAAATATGAGTGTTTGTGTTTTGTTCATTGAAAAGTGGTAACCTTTAGAAATGGATGTTAAGCAAACATAAAGTGTCCATTTAGACGGGTGTTTTTTGTTTATAGTTTATCATGACATTTTCGATCAGACCAATTAACCTCTTCGGTGATAAATTTTTTGAGCGAAAAAAAATATTTAATTTTTTTTTCCACGTTTTATTCATTTTTGCATCAACAACAATTCTGTGATCCAGAAAAAATAAATTCATTTTCTGTACATTTTCCTTTTGACCAAAATATTTTAATTCTTTCTACTTATTCTTTCTTCTTACACTTTAATTTAAAAATTAAATGTACCGATATTTGTTACCGCCTTTTTCTAGGTAGAAGAAAAACATTAGCTTAGAACGAAATGGTTTCTTAAACTGCCCTGCTTTGGGTCAAATATATGCTACGTTCAAAAGCTCTGCTTTAGAGGAGATTTGAGCTAATTGAAAGTTTTATTTTTTTTAATTTCTTTATTTATTTTAGCTTTTTTGGGCAAGCATGGGAAACGTTTTATATATTTTTGATATTCATTGTCAAATTCAAGTTTTCTTCAAACAACTTTCGATTATGTTTACTGTCTTATGCTAGTATTGCACTCGGATGTTTGTTGGAGTAGATGTAGTTCTTACGAAAACTTCTTCGTTGAATATTAGAATTAAAATAATTCTGAAACTAGGAAAGCGTTTACATAGTATATTTTTTTAAACATTTTTTGGAATTGTTCCTCTGAAGGTAAAAACAATTGCTTTTGAATAAATTAACAATTAGCTTAGTTATTTTTCTTTCTGGCTTGAACTATATAGAAGTAACAGTAAGAACTACCTGAAATTAACTATGCATTTGAGTTAATGCTCTTACTTATAAAATACCAAATGTGCGCTGCAAAAATTGCACGCATTTTCATTCTGTTGGGTTTTATTGAATACTTAAGAATTGTGCTTATTGCTGGAACATTTGGTTTCATAATACAGTTTAATGGCCATAAATACGAAATTTTGGAATAATCCAAATTGCACCCCGTCGCATTTTTGCTGGTAGTATAGTTTTTCATTCAGTGCTGCTAAGCTTTATCGTGATACAGTATTTAAGCCGAAAATGATTTCAATGCAGACAAAACGCTGCATTGAAGAAACGCATCTATTTTACGACATTCAGACTACACGACCCAAATTAATAGTCTAATCTTTTTTATTTATATATTTATTCAGCTAATGTGCATTTTTATTTTGCAGGCAACTCATGGAAAACCAGATTCATCTCATAGAAAAAGGAGCATTTCAAGACCTGGTGTCCATGGAAAGACTGTAAGTCCCTGTCTTCTTCTACTTTAATTGCAGACCCATCATCAAAACGCTTGTTGGCTGATTCTGTCGTGGCAAAAAGCACTACCACCCATATGGCAAGGTTATGGCATTGAAAAGAAAAAATATCTCTCCATATTATTATGAATATAGAATACATTATTTCAGCCCACATTGTCCTTGATGGTTTTAGCGAAATAATGTCTATTATCTCTCTGAAGATAGTTTTTATGGCATGTGCTTTTTGCTGTCTTCGTGAGGTTGAAAAAGCGAGTTCTTCCATATTCGCAGAATCGCCATGCTTTAAACGGCTGGCTGAGAAACGGTTTATTAATGATAACTGTTGACCTCTTGCATCGTAAATATCGTAAAACCTTCTTCTAAAGCCGTTTTTTATTTTTTCTAAGAAGGAGAAGTTATGATTCTGTATTAGAGAATTGGCATAATTGCCGGAACATAATTTACCATGAAAGGCGGCTTATCGTAATACGCAGCATAAGGACTAGAATGCAAGCAACCGTTGATGTAAATTTTTTAAAATTATATTCAAGGAAGTGATTGTTATAATTTGTTGCCACTTCTTTCAGCTGTATTCGAGCTCACTTTAGATTCTACTCAGATAAGGATGCTTTGTACTTATTTTTAATAACTTAAAATCCGTAACCTTATATAAAGCCTTCATAAATGTAGTGGATTATTTTTAATCTAAAGTTAATAGCCTTTCTATCTAAAAAATTTAATGTCTGCTGATCAAAAAAAAATTATTTGCGGATAAATTTTACCTCTAAAATAAGTTAATTTCTCAAAATATCTTTGGAAATAAATTTCTTCCCAATGATATTTTGAGATACTAAGTTAGTACTATATCAAAATATAACCAGGATATTGCTGATGAAGCAAGAAATTGCTTTTCACCAATTTCATGCCATTCGGAAATAAAATTTGTAGTCTATTTATTTTATTATTTGTTTACCTATTCCTGTCTTTTCTCACCGGCAATTCATCTATCCATCACACAAGGAGTGATAGAATCCGATAGGGCAATCAAGTAATTTACAGGAACAAGAGGAGAAACGCATTAATTCCACATTGTGGGGCGAAGGGAATGAAATTCTAAAGGTTCAGTGGTACAACTTCTGCACCAGTCAATAAGCAAAAGAAAAAAAAATTGTTGGTACAATATTAATAGCAACCCACACGCAGAATAAAAGTCTGCTGGCATGGTATCTGCACCAGCCCGTAAGCAGAACCAAAATTCTACTGGCACGGCATCTGTACCTACCCATGCACAGAAGAAAAAATTCTGTTGGTACAATATTAATAGCAACCCACACGCAGAATAAAAAAGTCTGCTGGCGTGGTATCTGTACCAGCCCGTAAGCAGAACCAAAATTCTACTGGCACGGCATCTGTACCTACCCATACACAGAAGAAAAAATTCTGTTTATACCACCCATTAAGAAAAGGTTAAGTACTACCAAATATAAGATTTTTCCGGACTTTTTTTGATCAATTGTATATCAAAGACCATCTTACCGTTCTCTAACATGTATCGAGCAGGCGAACCCGTAATCCCTCGTATCATATTTCAAAGCCCTCCTGTACTCCAAACCTAATCCATCTGCTTTCCTCAATATGTCCAAAGACTTTTTTCCACCAACCCGAAACCACTGCAAAGCAATCATGCCTTTCTTCAGGATCGGCTCTGGCATTGTTTCTTTCCTCTTGTAACGGGGTCTTATTTTCGTTGTTGGGGCTGACAGGAGGAATGATTCATGCGATTTACCGTATGTTTCCTGTTGGAGAAGGCTCGGGATTTCCTGAGGGAAACCCCTTTTGATTGATGAAGCAAGGCGCGGGCTTGAGGTGAGGATCATTTTCCTCGCAAATAAATTACCCAGTGAGAACTGCAAGGAGTTAATGCTGGATGCGAGAACTGGGTGTTTCGTCCACCTGTCTTTCTTGCGTTCCCCGGTTATTTTTTTGAAGATTTTTCCTTGGTGTTTTCTTTTGTAAGAACTGGAGTTTTTGTCATCACCCGTCATTTTTCTGTGTATTGCACTTTCTTCCTGGATCGGTGTTCTTAAGCGGGGGATCAAGCGATTGTGGGAGTCCAATAGGGATCAGTGTGGTGAAAGTCCTTGAAGAATTGTTATTTTTTCCGCAAGAGAAAGTTCATTAAGACACGAAGCTTTTTTTTCTTTTATTTTCCTGGTTTATAGACTAAAGTGATTTTTTTCAGTTAGAAATGAGTTTCTCTCTGGTTTCGGATATTGGAAAACATTTGTTGTAGTAGACCGTCGGTCCAGACTTTAAATAAGGGCCGCGGACTTCCTGGTCTTTTAACACATCAAGTACAGGACATTTTTTTCAAACTTAACCCCAGAGGTCGTGTATTTTTTCCGGCAGATATTTTTACTGCACATGGCTCAATCGGTTATTATGAAACAATTTACTGAAGTAAATTATTAAGAATCGGTGTTTTTTTAAATTAGTATATTTAGATGATTACTTATATAAATGCTAAACAGACGAAGCAATTACAATAGATCAAACGAAGTGGCATTTAAGGATGGCAAGCTGGAAACACGAGTTATCTCGTGATCCATCCGTAACAGATGGCGCGCAAAGCACTAGAAAATTCCTCATATATCCTGTCATGTGTTGACATCGAGATTGGATCATAGCGAGGATGGATAAATGTTCTTAAGAAAAATAATTGCTTAATAAAAAATAGTTTAAAAATACTTTTATTAGTGTACTAAAAAGTTGAATTAATTTTATTTTAATGATTTTCTACTTTTAAGTTTTAAATTTATTATTAGTTATAAATATTATGGAAGTTTGAAGATCACTTTCCCTCAAGTTCATTACCAGGTGGCGCTACCTATACGAAAACAAAATTTAATTAAATAATTAGATAAACTAATAATTAAGTTCTAAAAATATTAAAGTAGTGTTTTGTCATCGAAAATACAGAAGTGTACAAAATTTCAAAACTCTAGAGCATCAGGAAGCGAGTCAAAAATCGATTGCAAAATTCCATCTTTACAAACATGAAACAAATCAAGTTAAATAAAAGCGTATAAACCTGGAATAAAATTTCAAGGATTCAGCTTGTTTGCACAAATGTTATATGATAAGCCCATCTAGATATATCATTTGCCATAGCATCTTTAGTATAAAACAAAGATTAAGGAGTAAAATCAAAATATTTCAATATAGAGTAAACAGCTGGATTACATTTGAATAAACATAAAACATCGGAGGTGAATTCTTTTCAAAATAAAAATTGAAGTTCAATGACTTAATATTCCCTTCTTGTATATTTACCATATTTTCTAACCGTTTAAAATGCAAGACTTTCGCATAACAGAAAAATAAAAGCTTGTTTTTAAAGAATAAATTATGTGCACCTGTTACATAATTCGGTTGAATTTCAAAACTTTTTAGACAACAAAGTAAAATAAAAAAAAATATGCACCTGAATCGAGAAGTAAAAAAAAAGTGGTGAAAAAAAAAATGCTTTCAAATTTCCGACAAAGAGCCTTAATTCGTACTCGGAAAACATGAGAAAACTTCTGAAGATTGTATTTTCTTTTTTGAGATGTAATACATAATACATCATAGCTGTCTACAGTAATAATCCTCCGATAGCTTGTTTGTTTACGCATAAAACGTTCAAATCTTTTCCTTCATCCTTGGCCTTGAGGTCCTTCCGGCATCATTGGGAAAACGGTTCTCGCGGTCAAAGTTCCATCCATTGGGAAGTTCCCTCCTAATTACCATGCGGTGCTTCTGATGGATTCCGCTTTCTCAGAAAAATGATGATGTAAGGGAACAAAGGTGTTTGAAAAAGAAGCTTTTTTAAAAGATGCTTTTATGTATAATAGCAGATCTCATTGTTATTCAAGAAATGATCTTTTTAGCTACAAGGATTATTAGCTTGTGAATAAAATTATAAAAGTCATTAATTTTCCACGGTTGGCGTATGAAACTTCGTTATCGTTTAGCTATGTTCATTACTGATTTTTGCAAGCATCTTCATATTAACCCTTTGAGTACTGAATTATTTGAAGATTTTTATGCCCATGGGACGGATTTAATTTGTTGCTATATGGATTAATATGTAAAAGTAATACATTTTATTTGGAATATACTTATATTGGTGATATAAATATATTTTTGAAACAGCATTTTAGTTACAAAATATAAATAAATATGTAAATGAAACAAAATATAAATATTTATATAGAACAAGAACCAACTTTAAGTCTAATAATTTTGTACCGTGTGGTATTTTTCAAAATATGTCGGTAAATGCAAAGGTACCTGGCATTGTTTGCATTGCCAAGTGGTTTCTTTTCTTATTTTATGTTTATAACATACGCGACACCGTTTTGTAGGGTGTTTCTTTAATTCTGTTGCTGGAATATTCTCCGAAAAATGTGGCCAATTTTTCGCTTGCAAACGATGTGGCGCATCGCTACTTGTAGGACGCCCACGGATATTATAATTTGGCAGGACCACTTGCGCCAATAATTCTTCTTAAATTCAGATGACGAGTCAGACTCGTCCACCCTAACTTCGCCCAAGTAAGCAGATGACTAGTCTTACTCGTCAAATGTACCCAAAGGGTTGTTCATCTTCACTTCACTTCACTTCACTTTTCTAGCCACAGTGCGAAGATTTGATAAGATGTTAATGATCGATGTTCACCTATGAAATTAGGTCATGGATTATTGGAGGAATATAGAAAAGAGGAATTTAACACAATACAGAATGTCAAACTTTTTTATGACAATATTGGAACGCGTCGACCACATTCTGAAATAGCAATGTGTCAGGCCAGGAGCAATGGTGTAGCGAAGTTCAATGGCGCTTGGGGCATGGTATTCTTTTTTCGCCCCTTCACCATATTTGACTTTAAAAGCTGGAATAAATCCACTGAAACTCTCCCCCCTAAAGCCGGCCATTCACTTCTCAGATAAACTGGATATTTTGGAACGCGAGAAGGAAAAAGCCATCAAAATCTGGAAATCAGCCAAATGGCTTGTGGTGATCGGAATTCCATCTGGTCTGAAATCGGAGCGTAAACGCTGGAGTTGAAAACCTCGCTTCAGCGGGACCCTGAAAGAGGTTAGCGAAAAGAACAATGCCTTGCGTAGTTTGAAGCCTCGCTTCGAGGGTAGCATAAATTAAAATCTGCTGACTGGGGAAAAGCGAAGAGCGATTGACAAGCAGCTGTAGAGAGGGAAAGAGGATCGCAACCCTACCTTCATTCAGAGTCAGCGTCCTTTTAAATACAAGTGAATGGCGTGCCTGTATTTTTCGATTAAAATGGGTGAAAAAAAGGGCATAGGACAAATGGCATGGCCTTCCTGACAAAAGAAATGGCATTTCCTTCAAGTCAATGCCTATTTTTTATATCCTTTTCTTTTTCTTAAGGCACTGACAAAGACCCTTTTAATTTCCGACCCCATGTTCTATTACGAAAATGACTCGTTTCTGTTCTGACCCTTAAAGTTTGCAAACGACCTTTCGAGATACCCTGTAGAGTTTAATGACACAAAACCCAGATGTGGCTGTACTTCGCCATTCTGTGTACTTTATTTTGAAATCGATCTTCAGATCAAATCGAAAAACAAACACAATCTACGTAATTGCAAAAAAATCGCCCTAATTGCTTCTTGGAGCGACTGGAGTCAGAAGAAGGTGAAAGGAAGTCCCAGGATCACTCTGACGATTTGTTAAGTAGCTGATTGATGAATGGAACGTTATCTGGCATCTCGACAAGCACGGGGGTAACGAGGGGTTGTGTTTCGTAATGTCGGGGTCAAGACCTTTCGGGGACCGTTAATCGCTGTAACTCCGGAATCGTGGATGTAACGGGAACATAATTCTTACTTTAACTCTTGTTTCATGCACCTTGATGGCAAGGATCTGCAATTTGTGATAATTATGGAACTTGGCTGTATAATAAATTATTTGGTTGTGGGTTTCCGATCATTCTTTGAGGGGCTTCGGAATTTTCGGATTTTTAAGTTGTGTGAACGGTACTTTAATTTCAAAATTTCCAGTGTGTAGCTTAGTTTACTCGGGCAATTGTTATTTCAAACATTTAAGAAATGATTTGTTTTATCGTGCGAGAAAAGATACATTTATGTAACGTATCGATTAATTTATCTATGAAATTTTACAAAAGCTTTATTATTAATTAAAATTAATTATATAATAATAAAGCTTTTAATTTTAAATTTAATTTTTATTTTTTAATTTTAATTTTTAATAGCTTTATTATTAATTAAAATGCTGTAAAACAATTTAAGAATCTTTCCCTAAGCTGTATAATATATTTTTCTTATATTTTTAGTATAAGAATTAAAAATATGATTTCAAAAATGCTATTTAAAAATTTATACTAACTAAAATTTTTCGGAATAAGTTCAGAAGAAAATTATGCATCGAAAATAGTAACTATATTTATATTTTAATCAATTTTTATTTTAAAAAGTTTTATTATTTTAATGTCTGTACTGTATTTCAAAAGCAACGTGTGTGATCTCACCTCGACTCTCTAAAATGCAATATGGCCAATTTTTTTTATTAGCTTCGTCTTGTAGTAAAGAAAATTGAGTTTGTATTTTGAATTTATTCCTTTTGACCGACTGGGTGCAAAAGGAATAAGTTCTTTGTAAATGAGTGATCTCCAAGTACTCATACCAATTTGATAGAGACGTACAATTTTAGTGTCAAGACAATTCTGAGTTTCGTCTATCTAGCTTGTTGCATGTTTGATTTATCGCTTTCATATACGCCCTAATAGACAAAATGACAAACAGTCAACCCCTCGGGGGATTTGGACCAAAATTTGACACAGATTTTGAAACTTACTTTTAGTCATGAAACTTGGAAAAACACAAAACAGCTTTGTAAGTGAGTGATCTCCAAGTACACATACCAAATTTCATTTATATAGCTTGTTACGTTTTTGAGTTACTGTGTTCACATAAACACGAATAGACCTACAGACAGACAATCAATCAGTTGACGGAATCGGCCTAAAATTCTAAACAGATCTATTATTCTGATGATTAAACAGTATGCTGAATTTAATCTATCTAGCTCGTTGTGTTTTTTAGTTATCGTGTTCACGTACACACAGACGTACAGTCAGATTTCCCATTGATGGATTTCATTCCAAATGTGACATGCATCTACAATTTTCGTGTCAAGTTCACATACTAAATTCCATTCCGTCTTGAAATTAATTTTAATTCTTTCCTTTTTGAAATTATCATATTCAGATGCATACAGACAGACATAATTCCAAAAACGTGTTTTACAAATCCAGGCAAATCTAAAACACGAGGATTCATCAGAATATCGAAGTCGAATCTTTCGATAATTATAATAGACTAGCCGCCTTCGGAGACCAGCTTGTTCTCCGGGAATATAATTTCAATTAAATCTTTCATCATTTTATATTCATGGTTCTCCTAACAACGTAATTTTAAACTTCAGATTGTGGTAGATATTTAACCCATGTTCTATTAGTGACCTTGGACCTCTTCTGTTCATTGCCTGCATAAATGTTCCTAATGGAGTCAAATAACTGACCATGTCATGTAACCTCTAATTCCACGTTATTCGGCACTACCTTCACGTTTTTATTCCTCTAGTAAAATATGCATTCGATTTCAACATTAAAATGCCGCCGCACATTTTATGGCCAGCGACATGTTAGCTGGATTAAAACATTCTGAGAAAAGAATGAAAACATAGCAGCCATAACCATTGAGCTTACTGGATATATTTCTTAATGTACGCAAAGTAATATCTCGGAGAGCTTGGTTTGCAAATTTCATAAAAATTATGATGAAATAAAATATGAAAGCAAAATGTATTAGGATATTATCTCGGATTACAACAATGAAAGAGAAATATGCATTTAAATATTTGTTTAAGCAATGAAAACGGTTTGAGAGCCGTTGCAACAATGAAAAGTACTGTTGTAAATTATGTCAAATATTTTTAAAAATTTATTAAAATCCGAGAAAACATTTTATGGCAACTTAATTGATATCATTGCAAAGGTAATTTTTTGCACTTTCAGATAGGGTAAAAATGATTTTTGTGCTGTTATATTTTCGGAAGTTATTAAGAACAAACGCCAAAAATTCGCTTAATTTTTAATTAAAATTTTAGTTAAAATTTCAGAAAAAAGGGCTCCAAGACTCACATCCCCCCCCCCCTCCAAAGCATGTTTGTGCCAAATTTTGTAGCTCTAGGTCCAGCGGTCTGCCCTGTAGAGGCCCAACACAAGGACACACAGACGCACACATTCTCCTTTATTATTAGTAGAGATTATCAGGGCCTTTATCGATCGAACTTTCTGTTCGAGCAGGCGCCAGATTATCGCTTTTCATTTTTACTTTCTCGTATACGAAGCATACAAAGAGAAAGTATTGTAATCGTCAAAAAATTCGAACTCGAGATTTTGACGAATCTCCACGTTTTAAACCTCCCTGAGTCCGAAAAACGCAATTTTGGAATTATGTGTGTCGCTGAACACGATAACTCGGAAAGTATGAGAGATACGGGGATGAAATTTGGTATGTTGTCTTTACACATAATTTGTAGGTTTCTAGCAAATTTTGGACGAAATCCGTCTACGGGAAGTCTGCCTGTCTGTCTGACCGCGGTCATGCGAACACTATAACTCAAAAACTTGAATAGCTAGATGGATAAAATTTGGTACACAGTTTTATCGTCATGAATGTAGGTCCGTATAAAATTTTGGGCCAAATCCGTCAAAGGGTTGACTGTCTGTCGGCCTGTATAATTTACCATTGAAACCAATCCGCTGTCTCCACGCGCATGCGTACGGAAGAAATCGTCTGTGCTCGCGAAAGGAGCGATTACGTCAGTTTGTCCTTGAGACGGCAAGAGTGAAACCTAGCAGTGTACGATAGATGCGTTTTAATCGGTACGCATCTCTTTGAATTCTTTACCTAGATATTTTTCAATCACTATAATGAAAAACCTTTTGATAGCCATTGGATTCTGGATAACAGTAGGTTCGAATTTTTTTAGCCACGCGGGGGAAGGAGAAACGGTACCTTTTGTGGGAAGTATACGAGAAAGTTTAGGGGAGAACACTCCCGCTGGTTTTTACTGAAGTCAAAGAATTTTTCAGAAAAGAGGTGTCAAAATTGGCATTGAAGCTGATTTTCACGAGGCAAAGGCATGCAAATGGCCGATCTTTTATAACTCAAAGTGTTTAGAGAAAAAAATAAAATTCCTGTTCTATTCTTAAGCACTTCAATTTTGATGTAATCAAATTTCATGTATTTTCATGGAAAAAAATGTCACTGTAAATGTGTCTTAAAATTTCGCCTTGTTGAGCGGGAGAAAACATTATTTTAAGAACATTCTTAAAGAATCATTTGGAAAAGGAAACGGAGAAAATCTGTAACATTCGAAAATCCTTTTATAAAAACTAATTAAGGTTTAAAAAATGCATATAAGAAGTTTAATAACTAATAAAAGAATTCGTTAAAATGTTAGGTAATACATGGTAGTTAGTGCTTGCCGACTCATTTTTATAATTTTAAATAAACAGTTTTGGAAAACCTTGTTGAAAGGAATGAAGCCATTATTTAAAATTTAGCCTCTATGAACTATTTTTTGATGATCCGAGGTGTTTATGGTCCCAACCAGCTCGGATAATTGCGGTTTTGATGGCCTTTCTCTTTTGATACGTCGTTTGCGAGGAAGTAAAAATAATAAAACGATCCCGCTTCAAAGCATTCAACATGTTCATGGCTCTAAATGATAAGCTGTACTCGGCATCTGTAGTAGCGATGGGAAAAACCTACCTGTTTTAACCGAAAACTGGTTTTTTTATTTCGTTAAACAGTTGTCCCGGTTGTTTTTTTTAAATCCAATAACCGGGCAAAAAAAACCGGATCGGAATATAGGCTCGATTTTAGATTCGATTAGACTAAAATTTACCAAGTTATGAAGCTTTGAATGTCGTCATCTTTGGCCAATCACCGTCAACCGTATCCTCGAGGCGTCTGTTGGTTGGCGGATTACTGAAAGAATCTTTATGAACAGATAAATATTGGCCAATGGATTGATTTCCTGAAAAAAAAATATATTAATAAAATATTTGTGTACAAATGGCGTTTTTCTCCAATAAAAAAAAAACCGAAAACCGGTTATTTTGAGCGGTTATAACCGTCAGGTGAAAAAATATGAATAACCGAAAACCGGCTATTTTGAGCGGTTATAACCGCCAGGTGAAAAAAAATATGAATAACCGAAAACCGGTTATTTTGAGCGGTTATAACCGCCAGGTGGAAAAAATAGGAATAACCGAAAACCGGTTATTTTGAGCGGTTATAACCGCCAGGTGAAAAAAATATGAATAACAGAAAACCGGTTATTTTGAGCGGTTATAAACGCCAGGTGGAAAAATTATGAATAACCGAAAACCGGTTATTTTCGCAATAACCACCACCCCTTAATCTGTAGAATTCGAGGTGTACAACTATACTTATTTCTCTAAATCACATTACAGATTTTTTTTAAAAAATGAACTATTTTTAGTTCTTACCCAAAATCTTGTTCCTGTTTTTAAAATTAAAGTACCTTCTCCCTTTAATATTTTCTATCCCTCGCAGTAGTAAATCAACGACAACCGCTTCCTCGAGGCATCTGTTGGTTGGCGGATTACTGAAAGAATCTTTATGAACAGATAAATGTTGGCCAATGGATTGATTTCCTGAAAAAACAATATCAATAAAATTTTTGTCTACAAATGGCGTTTTTCTCCAATAAAAAAAAACGAAAACCGGTCATTTTGAGCGGTTATAACCGCCAGGTGAAAAAAATATGAATAACCGAAAACCGGTCATTTTGAGCGGTTATAACCGCCAGGTGGAAAAAATATGAATAACCGAAAACCGGTTATTTTGAGCGGTTATAACCGCCAGGTGAAAAAATATGAATAACCGAAAACCGGTTATTTTGAGCGGTTATAACCGCCAGGTGAAAAAAATATGAATAACCGAAAACCGGTTATTTTGAGCGGTTATAAACGCCAGGTGGAAAAAATATGAATAACCGAAAACCGGTTATTTTCGCAATAACCACCACCCCTTAATCTGTAGAATTTGAGGTGCACAACTATACTTATTTCCCTAAATCACATTACAGATTTTTTTTAAAAAATGAACTATTTTTAGTTCTTACCCCAAAATCTTGTTCCTGTTTTTAAAATTAAAGTACCTTCTCCCTTTAATACTTTCTATCCCTCGCAGTAGTAAATAAGCAAAAAATTAATTTTGCCGGCAAAACAGAAAACGGCGAAAAGAAACATTTCCAGTTTAGAAACTTGTTATTTTCTAATTTTTCTTTACTTTTTCCTTCATTTTCTTCATTATAAAGAGTGCGCTAGAAGAAGAAAGCGGCTTACAAATGAGGCGGCCGTAAAATTTGATTAGTCTGGCGGGAAAGTGGACGGATATTTGAACTTGTGTCGAGTTTCATCAAATTAGGAGCAAAAAATACTCCGGAGTGTAGCAGTGAACGACGACGCTTGGATTCTTTTTCAATTTTTTCTTATGTTTTTTTGTGAATAGGACGATATGAATCCCGACTTGCCTTTGAGGATTTTAATCAGATATTTGCTTTTTTAAAAATAAATACCATGAGGGTAAATTTTAATCCTAAAATATAAAATGTTTACTGCTTAACTTTAGAAGAAGAAAAATAATACGGAGGGACATTACATAGGATTTATGACGTTCCATTATAATTGTTAGGTGAATTCTTAGTCAACGACGAATGGAGATGTCGGATAAGTGAAAATGTTGGATAATTAGGAAACGAAGAAATTGAGCAATATCCCTATTAAATAACATTTTTCTCGATATTTATATTTCAGGATAAAAAGAGAAGAGATATAACGTATAAATTAATCGTCTAGATTTCTCTTCCTAAACAAAATGAAACATTGTTAACCCTTAAAAACCCCAATTTTTTAAAACTTGATTTAAAAAGTTTTTGACTTTAATTTCTTGAATAAAACATAGGATTTTTTAAAGTATTTTCCAATTTCGTTTTAAGTATGGTTTATGGCTGAAACACAGTTTGTTACCAACTGACAACACTGGGCTTTATTTCGGAAACAAATTTCCTTGATAAAATTCTATAATGTCAAACATAGATGATTTTTAATAAATAATAATAATAATAATACGGATAAGGAATTTCTTTCAACATTGTAGAATAATTGATTGATTTATTGATTAAAAAGGTTTTATGGGATTTTCAGCTACAAAGGCTATTATCCCCTATTCATTCCAAAGTTCTTTTCAATCCGTAATCAAAAACGAAAGAAAAATTGTCATCAAAAGATGGACTAAACTATTGCCGATCTGATTTGGTGAAGACAAAAAAAAAAAGGCTCCCTGCTAGTAGAGCCTCCACTTCCTTTTTCTCATTTCAGTTTCCAAAAGCATGTTTACTAAAAATCAACACTGTAGAATAAAATATGGTATTGTCAAGCGTACAAACAAAGCTAAAAAGATGCATCCGAAAATGAAAAACATCAATTTATTATTATTTTTTTTATCTGCACTCAGGCTGCCACCTATATGTTGTAAATTGATTTAATAAATGTATCAATCAGTATGTAATCTATTGGCGACAACAGGCATTAGAGCTTCAGTCTTATTCACAAGATTTTAGAAGACAGAATAGGGTTTGTTGCTTAAAAGCAACATCGGGCATTTAACGGTTAAATTAATCTATAAAGAGAAATAAAGGTAGATTTTTAACATGATTTGTTCATAGGCTGGCATATGATCTGTAAATCTCGTGTGATGAAAAAATCGCTCGAAACGCTTTAATGTTTTTCCTCTCCTTTGTTGCATATTATTGCACAAAAACCATTTTTATAAGAATTTAAAAAATTAGCTTTTCAGTGGTCCCAATTTTATTTCCGTGCCTTTTTTTTATTTTATTAAGTTTCTCAAAATTTGTTTTAAACACAGTTTTATAACAACGCTTTCCCTTTATATCACCGCGTGCAGCAAAATAGTAAGAATGTGAATAATGAACTAGAAATTTTTATATTTTTCAATGTGTAGATTTAGATGAGTAAAGTTTTCAGTTTATTACTAAATAATGCTTTAACATATTTCGAAATATTGGATTTTTTTAACATTATAATGCTTTCAGATTAGCATTCTTTCTTTAAATTGCGTGATGTTAAAATTGTTACTCTCAGAATGCAACAGCTGATGCAGTCAAACCAAATGAAGACAAGACAGAAGAATCGAGCCTAAAGTTGGGCAATGGGCATTCAAGAGAAGGCTAGCTTTGCCATTTGTCCTAAGAATGTTTTTTCTGCCCATTTTAATCGAAAATTAGGCAAAGCATTCACGTATGCTCCAAAGTTTGTTTTGAAACGAGGTTCAGAACAACGTAGAATTCTACCCATCCACACTCCCTTCCCCCACACGGAAGATTTCGAGTTTAATTTCTACCCTCGAAGCGCGGTTCCAATGTAGGCAGATCTTTTGAAGTGCCGCTAGCCTCGCATCGAGGTCCCAAACTGGAATCGGCGGATGAAGGTTCGGATTTTTAATTCTTTTGAATTCCACCACTCTCAATCATTTTCTCAAAATGTCATCGATTTTTGATCTCGATGATTGCTTTTTCCTTCCCGTGTACCAAAAATCCCAGTTTGGAAAATCGTTGAATGTCCTGCTTAAAACATTATTGCACCACTATGTTTCAGACTAGAGATTTGAATATCCTTTTTTGCTGATATTTATGAAGAGGTTATTGATGATTCTCGGATTCCGAAAGCCTCCTCGCTTTTTCGCATGCGCCAAGAGAAGTTGATTTCACCAAAATAGGGGTGAAGTGACAACAACTCCGGATAACTCCTCCTAACAAAAAAACTCCGGAAATGTGCTCATCTTGCTCCTGTTACCCGTTTCCGGAGTAAAAATCGTCCAAAAGTGCTAGTCTTGGCATTTTGAAACGATGATTATGGAAGTCTAGATTGCCTATTTGTAAATAGTTTCTCTTTTTCGTCTTTAAATAGTGAAATACTTGTCCCACAAAAATTAACTGAAATGTATCTTTTGAAATATTGAAGACGTTGTATATTTAATTACAACCGCGATGCCCTGAAAATAAAATCTCTGATCTAGGATGGGATGATTGGGGGTTCTAGAACGGATTTCGCCTAAAATCTGCCTCGTATGTGGGCTTTTTGCACCTTACTTCTGTCGTAGTGATTCGGCCTGCAACTCTCTCAGCCATGTACAACATCTGTGAAAAATTATTCATTGTCATAACTCAATTCATATTATATGTAATGTATTTTTTTTTTAAATTATCAAATAAAGTTGTTCGGGGACGTCGTTTCGGTGCGGGGCCTTGTGTCCCTTGGGGTTGGTTGGTTAATCTCTTGTTTCTGCGGACAGCCATCTAAACCGCGAAAAGAGTTCGCAAGAACTCAAAAGCGGGGCTGCCCGTAGTGTCAATGTCAATGTCGTAGTGATTCGAACATTCTTGCGTTGGTGAGGAGTGAAAGTTTGAAGAGTGAAGGGACGGCTCATGCCTCATCCTCATCATGGTTCAAGCTTGCAAGGTTCACCCCGCTGTAGATTCAGATTAAAGTTCCTTTTTCCTTCCAATTAATTTAAGTCCAACAAGGAGGAAAATGGAGAATGTCGCTTTATTTACTAATATTCAGCAAAAGGCGCAGCACAGGTAAAAGAAAAAACACAGCACTTGTATAAATAAGCAACACAAACAGACAGCAAATCACTTGTATAGCAATAACAACACTTACAATAGCACTTAGCATACCAGCTCACACTGCGGACAAAACCCCAAAGAGATTCTTCTCCCTTGTTTGTAGCTCGGTATTTATAGCCTTTACGATAGGGCGTGAGGTCACATGGACAATTGCAGAAGGATCTCCATAACTCCATTCCTAATAGAGATAGAGCGACAATTCTTGCATTTTTTGGAACCTTCATTGGTGACAAAATGTTCATCAAGGTCAGGAGTCATTGGCCTCCATTATCCCGGTTTCCAATAAAAACCTCTGTAAATGTTTCTTTCCAACCATACGATTAACAAAGCAGAGAAGCGACATTACATTTTTGTAACAATATTTATAAGACCGCGGTCGTTGAATGAATCGACATTTAAACACCAGATATTTTAATTTGCTAATAGGTGCTTTTAATCATTTTAGTTTGGCTGCAGTTCTTAAAGACGATTGGATTCACGCTTTATTAAATTAGGTCTGTAGTAATTTCTTTAATTGGTACTTGGAAGAAGCATCTTGAGAAATTGAAAATTACTTGAAATTAATCATCCCTGAAAAACTTACTCTCAATATGGATAAAAGCAATTATTGTAACTATAACCATTTTTTAAAAAACGCTTTTGAGTTTGACTACTCCAGAGATTTAATAATTACAGCTCAATTGCATCAGATAAATAAAAAAAAAGAAGCATGGTTTTAAGTGAAAACTTAATAAATAAGTATAGTCACGTAACTTCAATTTGAAGAAATCTTAAACATTTTAAACGAAAAGAGCCACGTTCGGAAAATATAATTATATTACGAAAAAATGTATCTTTAGAAGTCGTTTTTCATTTTTTTTCCCCTCTAAGAAAATGAAATAAAACATTTCTTAAAGAAGCAGATTTTTTTGGTCGCAAAAAAGCAAGATTTAATCTTCTCCAAACGTTGTTCTTATCATTATGAATTGATGATTTTTGGAACAGAATTCCTGCTGAATAATTTAAGCAAATGCATCTTCAAAACCGAAATTATTAATCACCTTGGAGAAATAAACTCTTAAGGGTTTTTCCGAGAGATTTATGCTGTCCAGAATAAACGATCCCTGGAATGTTTAGCAGTTTATTAATGAATATCTGATGAAGTCGTCTGAGCAAAAAAGAATTGCTGTTTAAAATTCTTGCTCCTTCAAGATAAAGCACCAAGAAAACATTAATTTAATTAAATTGCAACGTTGAATCTTTTTAGGAAATAATCTGAGGGATGAATGTATGCGGCGATTTTGTGCTAATTGTGAAACAGGTAATAATTAATGATTTTCATGAACTGTTGTTGTGCTTAAAATTGCTGAATATTATTAAGTTAGAACAATTCTAATTAATGAATAAAAGATAGTGGAGGACGAATTTTTAAATCCGTACGCTCGCGCAGAATAAAATCAAATTATGAATTTAAATATCTTTGAATGCTACTTTTGATAATGCGTGTGTTGCTTGATCATAAATTTTTGATTTAATTAATAAATATTTGTTTCGGCTTCCTTTTTTTCAAATTACCAATTCGTCAACTTTTCTCTTTTTTAAAATATAAGCAGATTATTTTCAATTCCGTTGTTTAATAACACTTACACGCGCCAGAGGTATAGCGACGGGGGGACAAGGGGGGGGGGGTACAGATGCCCCGGGCACCATTTGTAGAGGGCGCTATAGGGACAAAACTATAGTGCGTATATGCCACTTTTTAAAGTGAAATTTCATAAAGGGGCGAAAAAATAATGCCCTGGCCTAGGCGCCATATTAACCCTTGATGAACCAATGATGACTGGGTTGTGAAAAAATCATATTATGCCCTGGGCGCCAGTTATCTTCACCACGCCACTGACACGCCCCCCTGAGTTCTGTTAGATAATACGAGTATTTTGGAACGTTTAGTGTTTTGCTTTCTCATATACGAAGTATACCAAGAGATAGTAATGTAATCGTCAAATTCCTTCCTCGAGAGTTTTATGAGTCTATGTTTTAGCTCTTTCCCAATCAAAAGAAAGAAACCATTTTTGGAATTATGTCAGCCAGTCTGTGAACCCGAGCTAGACATGTGAAATTTAGTACAAAGTCTCTACACCAAAATTGTAAACTTTTGCCAAACTTTTGTCAAAATCCGTCTACGGGAATGATCATCTGTCGGTCAGTCTATTCGCACGTGTGTGAATACGCTGATTCAGCAACGCATCTACTTAGATGAATGAAATTTGACACGTGGTCTTTTCAGCATAATTCTGTACGTGAGAGGTAAACTATCTTAAGTCCAATTTTAATGCTTTTATCGTATTTGAATTATCCTGACCGCATATCCGGATGGGCGAAGGGTCTCAGCTGTGGGTAGAAAAGACCGAAACATAACCGCTCTCAGAAAATAAACTAAGCATTGTAATACACAATCACTTTATTTCTTAAATATTTCTGCTTCACTGTTCACTATCTCAATTAGAATGAATCGGTTGTATCTCGATTAGAATGAATCGGTTCTATCTCGATTAGAATGAATCTGTTCTATCTCGATTAGAATGAATCTGTTCTATCTCGATTAGAATGAA
>BGPR01000990.1:244335-280236 GCA_013235015.1 Araneus ventricosus | reverse complement strand
TATTCTCAATTAGAATGAATCTGTTCTATTCTCAATTAGAATGAATCAGTTCTATTCTCAATTAGAATGAATCAGTACAAGAAGTTCTTAATGAAATGTTGAGACAGAAGGCCTCGTGGAAAACATACAAAATGTAACACAGTCTTGGGTGGTATAGCTCGGTTTGTAAACGACAAGCTTGTCGTTTATTTAATATCATTTTTGATTTAAATTATAGAGATTCTTTTTTTATATGTAAAACTTAATAGGTTAATTACTTTCGTATATTTGGATAGTATTCATTTATCTTCACCGTCTGCAATTATTCTATTAATTTAATTAATTGCATATCTGCTGGCGACTTTTCAATTAATTTGTCCATCATGTTCAATCAATTTATTTTTATGTCCCTATTCATTCGCCGGAGATCTTCCGGCATTATTTATGACAACTTATTTGGAAAGATGATTTATCTGCTATAACCCAATCAAATTCCTATTGGATAACGCTATTTCATTTTAGCAATTAATAAATGATTTATCTCTGGTGGTCAGTCTGCTTATCTATCAGTCGTTATTTTTGTAACTCAATCAACGCCGGTATTTTATCATCCAGCTGCCTCAGAGATTCTTACTTTTATTATGTCCCAAATTATAATTTATTTTCCATTCTCTATTGTACGTATTTTTCTGTTTTGTTAATTAGGCAAATTTGAGTTTACAAAAGACTTCTATGATTTGAGTTGGTGTTTTTTTCTTTACCTTTAAAAGGATGAAAATGTTTTCTCTTTATTTTCATTCAATAACTTTAACCCATTTACGAATATTTTCAGATTTTTATTATTTTTTTTTTTTTGCATGTTTTCTTCCTTTTATGGAGAGTTGCTGTAATGGGACTCTCATAAAAGGAAGAAAAGACTCTCATAAATGGAATTTCATAAAAACTACGAGAAGGAATAATATCGGAAAAGACTTCAAATGTAATTTAGCAAACATAGAAAACCCTTTTTATACAAGATTTTGACACTGAAATTCGAAAGAGCCAAAATGGCAAATTATCAGGTTGGTATCAAGCAATTGTTGTGCCTGCGCAATAGTTTGCAATGACTTTCATTATCAGTTGTATAAAAATGGTATGTGGAATATAGTATGGTAAAAAAAACAGTTATGTATATTTAAAATGGTTGTGAATTCAGATATTTAATTTAAAATTTAATTAAAATTATGTTCGATTCCTATCCCTTTTAATCACCTCTTTGATAGTGGAGTAGAATTAGTTTTTATTTCTATTCTATTCGATTTGAAATAAAGCATTTGCTATTATTTACTTTCTGCCGATACTATCTTGACTAGAGTTAAAGCCAATCATCTCATCAAATCGTTTCTTTTTTTGTTATCTCGGCTTTACTCTTTTAATCCTAAAGAAATTTACTGTGAGCGTTGCGTGTTATGTTTCATGAGTAAATTCATTCATAAACTAAAACTTCAAAAATTGTTACTTTCACTATTTTTATGTTTAAATGCTCACATGCATGAATACGCAGGGTTGCATTTTAAAGGACTAATCTCTGGAATTAAATGATATTTTTATGTTTGATCTATGAAATGTGTCAATCTCTTCCAGATTTCCTCTGTTATAGATAGGATTATGATGCAAACTTTCATCTGTACGAAAAAAAATAAGGCTGACTAATATCTTTTGTTCTCTTATGTTTAGATAACAGTGAGTTTAAAATGTTATTCTTCAGTTATATCACGGCCTATTTTTAAATTAGAATTACCACATTATTTTAGAAATGACACAACATACTTTACCCTGGAATTTAAACCATGTTCTTATTTTTCAGTCTCTTATGGAATAAATCAGCAAATATTTCATTTTTCCCTTCAATGTAATTCACCCATTCTTTTTATGTTCTCCCAAAATTAATTTCGTCACGCACCAAATCTCATACCATCCAATAAATAACTCCAACCGAGCTCGATGTACCACTCTCTTGCTATTCCCTGTACCTTACATAACAGAAATTTGTACCTTTGCACATAAATTAACCGTTCCCAGAAAGAAAAAGGTGCAGAAGACGGGTCCCATCTGAATTCTTCTCCAGCATGGATAACAGAAACGCCAGAAACGTGCTTCAAATATGAACGACCATCAACACTGGATGGCAGAAACTTTTCATATTGCGAGCAACGATCCGATCATAAAATACCGTTTCACAAGAACGCTGAAGCTGTCATGATTCTTATGTGACGCCTTATATGTAGGGCCGGCCCGCGAGCCTGACAGTTATTAAGATTTATTAGGTACCAAGTTAAAGATGGTGAGCTCGGGTCCTTTTTTCTCTTCTGTGTCTGAATTATGCGGTATTATGTTGCGAAGGGACGGGTTGGTGGTCTTCACCCCTTTGTCTATTGTCTTGGGTCTTCCGAGTGTGATGGGCGAAAGGTTTGCTTAATTTAGTTGCTGCTCTTCGGAATGTTAAGCGATGCACAAGTTTTGGATATTGGGACGATGAAGAATATTTTGTTTTCTGTCTCCCGCCTTTTTGTTCTGAGTTGATGAAAACAGAAGTGAATTGTAATATCGAAAGTATTGAAATGTATTTTGTATTTGTCTGAAATCAAATTTTAAGTTCATAGAAAATAATGATGAACGCACTTGTAATCTTCGAAGTCAAATAAGTGAAAAGACCCCCAAAACTTCGTCACGTTTATATTTTTGAATGAATTTTATTTTCAACAGACTTGCATCGTGCAATACCATATAAAAAGCAAGAACCCTTCCTTTTTAAAAAATGATACTTATTGAATTGAAGCATTAATATGAATAGGTATACTTCTCAAGTCGAACAACAAAAAATTAAAGTTGCTCAAAATCTAGAATCGTACAGCATCATTAGAATACAACATTAAGAAAGGAGGCGGGTGATTTACATCTGAATGAATGTTGCCAACGTGAGAAATTAAAAAACAAACTAGAATATTAGATATTTATTTTTGTAATTAAAGCTGTCGATAGTTTTAAAAAATAGAAGTCTGGAGTTCAGATTACAAAAAATGCACGGAAATACAAAAAGATATAAAACTTTGAATATTATATAAGAATATTTATAGAATTGTTAATGCGAGGAAAAATTTCGTTCTCGCCATCTAGTAGAAAATTTCTAATCTAGCCAAAAAAATTTTAAGAATTCATTTAAAAAATAAATGTATCTATGATTTCCAAAACTCAACGGTTGCTTTATTTCCAAACAACCTTACAATATCCAACTTTCTTGGCAAAATTCGCATATTCTTATTTTCGCCTTTTTGAAGTTCATGAGGTTTTATATTCTTAGTATCCTCTGATTTTATCACATGCTTTCTGTTTAGTATATGCCATGTATGCCTCCTTACCTTTAAAAACAAGCCATATTTTTCTATATTCATTTATTCTCTTATTTTACTACTAATATCTGATTTTATTGCATATTTTCTATTTTCATCTGCACTTAAATTGTAATTATTTATTCATGTTTAGTTAACTCTTTAAACTCCAAAAGATCTAACCTCTATCTACAACTGATGATGACTTCGATTTTAGAGAAAATTAAACGCGAGTCAATGGTAATACAGTCCGCATACGAATTCTGGTTACCATAAACCCCAAAATCAAACCTGCTTATTTCCTCTACATTATTGAATCTGATCTTCAACCAATTGTTTCTATTTATGGAAAATAAACAAATTGTAAATCCACTCATGACACGATTCACATTGTCTTAAAAGCATGTTCTTCACTCAAATTACGCAAGTACGGACTACAGTTTTAAAAACCATAAAATGTTTCAATTTGTTCTTTTTCCTCCTACTGAATATTTTTTTTATGTCAGTAAACAATAATCAAAAATCATTACATTATCCTATATATATCGTTAAGGAATTTTGTAATTAAATGTCAATGCCTACTTTAATAAATGCCAGAATGTAATTTTTCATTGGTTTTCTATCAATGGTTTTGATTCTACCGAACATCCATCATATAAATGGAGTTGGTACCAAAACTCTGATCGTGGGTTATGAAAGTTTCGAGAATCTGAAGCTGGTTATTGTGTTTTCATTTTGCCCAATGTTTCAATCTCTAAAAGCTATAAAACCTTATAATGGCCGCTAAACTGCATTTAAATACTTTTTAACTGTATTATAAGCTACTTAACACCACAGCATACCCCCGAACTCGGAGCCAGGGCGGCTCCCTGTCGGTTGGTTGGGTATGCGTGAGACTTTATTAAACAAAGCCAGAGCAAAAAAAAAAAAAAAAAGATTACAATTTCTATAAAAAGATACAAAAAAACATGACATTTATAACAAAAGAATATAATATTTTTTTTAAAGTTCAGTCTTTCAGATCGTTGTGTTGTTGCATTTGAGAGGGTCGTGCCCTGTGAATGGAAGAAGAGAGAATATGAGTACATAGGGTTAGTTGGGTCTGTAGCTAGTTGTTGTCGCCATCTTTTGGAAATAAGAGTGTTTCGTTTTCCGTGATGAAGTGGATGAGTTTTCTGATTTTCGCCCTAGAATTGTTGTTGTTCATGACTCTTTTCCACCAAAGTGGTTCTAGGTCTGCTGACGGTTTTGTTAGGTGGTATGACGTTGTAAACAGGCAACTTGTAGCATAGTGATTATAAGCTACTGATCACATACTGTAATATTTTTACTATTTGAGTGTTAAAGCTACTACCTTACATTTGGCGACCATTGTAGCAAAACTGGCGATTTTACATTTAAATTTGACGGCAATAAAAGACAGGACTATAAATCTAAGTAGCATTTTCCTATCTAGAGAAATGGTGAAACTACAGAATTTTACTCAAAAATACTAGAGTTATCTCAACTTCAAATTCCTAGATTAAAGAGCATGTGATGAATCTTGTCTTCAGCTAAAAGATTCCTGATGTAATTGGGGGCGAGTTTCTCTAGTTTTTTATTCTTTTTTTATCATTGGCTGAAACTACGAAGAAAATCTAATTTAAAATTTGTGTTCTTTTAGCAACCAAATATTTTACCGTTTGGGTGAAATAAGGACTATTTAAGTGTTATTTGAGTCATTATTAAACCTACGGCACAAACCTAGTTTCGTGATCCTACAATCGGATTTCGATTCTGACGAACAACCGCCATGTAACTTGACGAAGTGCTAAAATTCTGATGTCGGGTTAAATAAGTTTGAAAGTCGGAAACTGCCAGGAGTGTTTTTGTCATCTTTGACTTTGATACCGTGACATGCACCAGTTTAGGTATGAGTTGTACGGAAGAACAATATTGTTACAGTCATGGAAAGTCGCTTCCCAGCAATGCAAGTCTTATGGTTGGGAAGAGAGTTTTACAAGGTGAAGCATGGAGTGAACTCAGCGACTCTTATGGCACGCATGACCTTGGCGACAAACTTGGAGACCATTTTGGCGACTTGGCGACAAATAGATGATTCCCGAAAATGCAACCCTTTTTTCGATATTTCTATTAGGGGCCGAGATCCAGGTTTTTCATGAAAATTCTATGTGACGTCACGGCCTATCGGGGAGAGTATATAAGACCGCGTTTGGATCACGGATCGTCTTTGATCGACTGGTTACTTCACTTTGAAGCGTGAACGTCTTCGGAGTTCTATCCGCTGTGTGAGCTAATCAGCTGATGAGCTGAGCTGTTATTGTCGTTACTAGTTATTTGCTGACTGTTTGTGCTGTTAGATATCAAAGTGCTGAACTGTCATTATCTGTGAATTGTTGTCTATTTACATTGGTAATCTGTGCAGGGACTATTGTTTCCTGTACCTGTGCTACGTGTTTTCCTGCATATTTGTAAATAAACCTTCATTCTCCATTATCCTGCGTGTTGGACTGTTCACACCATACACCCACGGTAAGATTTTGTGCAACAATATGCTCCCCAAAAGCATCATGCTCGCTCCGATTTGCCTTCCTTATCCATCTAGTTGCTTATTTTTTTAACATAATTTACATGCACCATGAGGCCTTCACATAGTTTTACATTATGATGATTGATTGCAGTAAATAGATAATGGATAAATAGTAATAATATTAAACAGAATTTACAATAACGTTAATAAAGAAATAAAAATAATAAAAGATAACTGGAAATATAACAGAATAAATAAATAAAAAATAATAAAAATAAAGAAAAATGTATATATATATACATATATATATATGAACATACAAAAACAAAGTAAACAAGACATATCGAGAAGCAAATCATGAATTAAAAATTCATTAATTAAGCAATACAACCAAAACTAAAAATCTAAAGAAATGAAAATACTATAGATACCAAGAACAAAAGTTAAGTTTAAACATTTAAATGTTAACATGTAAAAGACTCTGTTACTATCAAAAATATTGAAAAAGGCAATCCAATTATGTGGAGTTTCAACAATTAAGTTAGTTGCTTGGCTTTGGACAGGTTAAATTAATTTTGCTGTACAAACCATCCCTGTTATTAAAGTTGTTGAAAAAACAGACAGGGTAATTTACCATAAAATGAAAGAATTTAGAAAGAAAAATCATACACTAACACTAAAACATCACTATATGGAAAGTACTAAAATATATGTAATACAACAATATATTGCAATAAAAACAATAATTTTTTTTATTTTATACATAAAAATATGTATCTAAAATGAAATATAAATATATATATATAAATTTTGTAGATAAAAAAAAATGAAATGTAATTTGGTATAAATGTAATGCAGGGAAAAGAAAGGAAGTAATTAAGAAATCTATATAAACATAGAAAGGTGAAAAAGTTTTAGATAATGAGTTTAAATTTTTACCAATTCGTTCTTGGAGGACCATTAATAAGAATGTCGTTATTCATCACGAATTTCATGACATCTTTGAGTCTTTTTCTGGAGCGGCTGTTTTTCAGAATTCCTTTTTCTCAATTTATTGATGTTAAACATCTTTCTTCATCAGTAGTTTTTTAAAGAACTGTTTTTATCATCTGTCCAAAAGTTATCGATTACGATGTGCATCTCTGTATAAATATTTAAAACGCCCGTTGATCGAATAAACCAATTGGAAGAATTGAAATTCACAAACTGTATATGATTAATCCATCTCTCTTTATTATTTTTTTTATTTATAGATTGAATTGATTAGTTCGATCTTCTTTAAGATTATTTTCAACACATTACCAAACATAAATTTCTTCATTTTGTATTTCATGACCAGCGGGGGTCACTGTCCCCTAGTTTGGATTCAGTGATTGCCTGTGGAAGTATTTTTCTTGGTGGTTCTCTATGTAAGGCTTTAGTTAGAACAGTGATGGCAAACCTTTTTGAGAAGTAGGTCGAATTTTGTTCATTATGTTCTTAATACTAGCCTGTGGGTCACTAAATCAGTGGCGTCACTTTTGAGGATGTGTGTGTGTTGTAAAAAGGGTAGCAATAATACGGAAACACCAAAAATTTGTTTATTTTTATATAGTCTCTAAATATTACGGTCATATTCCGTATTCATTATTTTAACACATTTTACAGTCAATTTCCAAGTTCATTTCTGCTGGTAGATTTTACAAAATTCTTTGAGGGAAAACAATTTTTCACACAAATAATGTGGACCCAAACATCATTAAAAGAACATTAACAAGTTCCTTCATTGATATAAAATTGTTTGTTTGAGAATATATTTTATAAAGTGGACATTAGATATTTATACTTTAATTTTTAAATATTTTTAATTGATTATCTCTTTTATGGTACAAAAAATAAGTTGGTAAAAATCAAAGCATGGGTAATTTAAACAGTCTTCCTGGGTCAGACACTGACCCGTGGGTCATAGGTTCGCCACTACTGAGCTCGAGAAACAAACAAACCAATGAAGTGGGTTTTTTTAACTCACGTGCATTGTGTTAAACTGGGTGTTGGATTCTGTTTTCTTTCCATTTGGAAAGAATGCGCATTAAGTATGTAGTTAATAGTTTTAGATTCTACAAATACAGAGTTTTGTATTTTTAGCGGCGAATTCGATACGTTTAAGATTCTCAAAAATAAAATGATTGCTATTGAATCGGTTAAAACCATAATTTAACGAAGATATAAAAATTCGCTTTTAGTTGGGTCTACTTAAAATCCAGAATTCTATAGAAAAACAAGCAAAACTTGTCTTGCCGCTTCGCATCATTTTCGTTAAAATAAATAAATATAATAAAACTAGTAATTAGAATTCAAAATAGATTTTCTAGGTTCCAGAATTTATTTTTAATATTTTCCTTTGATCTAAAATTCTGTATTCTTTTTGGTTGTCGGAACAAATATATAAAATTCATTAAATCTGATCCGATAATTTTTGTCGTCTTTAAAAACAAAAAGGAAAGCCAAAACATTCTGATTGGTTATTTTCTTGAAATATTTTGTCTTTTACTACACAAATAAACATCCGTAAATATAAACATAAAAGCTTGAATACATGAATAGCCATTTTAAACATGTTGCCACTTAATTTGATTTTAATTTAACATCTACTCTAAAAATGTAAAACCTATCAATCATGCCTAAAACAAACAAAATTAGCCTTCATTTAAGTAATTTTTTTAATACCTGGAAAAAAATGGCGATGTCGCCGAGACTACATAGCCATTTTGCAGAAAATTATTATTTTTAAAAAATATTACCATTAGGGAGAAATAATAAAAAAATATAACTCATTATTCTTCTAACTGTAATAATCCTGAATTCTAAATAATGCATTCCTTTTTTTTCTTTCGAAAATTGTTCATTATAATTCTTGAAAGGATATTGTATCTTTTTTTAACCAAAAAAGTCATACTGGCCTATTTAATTGCATGACTACCCATCATTCCAAAATCTCTTTTAAGAAAAAAACATAAATAATTTTTGCAACAAAAGCAGCGACCTCAGGCATTCGGCATCTGTTTTTGTTTTCGCCGAAGCCAAACGATTTCAAGTTTGTGGCCTGTTCGGAACAATTCTGATATTATGTTTCTTCATATTCTCACTCAAGTGGAACGTTCGCTAAATGCTCGTCTTGTTTGTTGTTAATAAACTTAATTGTAGCTGGTTTTCTTACAAGCAGCAGCTGTGTTTGTTGATTGTGCATTCATCAATTTATTGATAACGACTGAAGGAGAAGGTTGTTCAATTAATTGGAGTTCGTGTTTTGGAAAGCAATATTTCGAAGCACTATCTTTTGATTTACCTTGTATTCAAAGATTGCGTGCATGGTTTCTTTACTTTTTTTTATATGCTGACTGGTTTGGTTTATGTAGGGAGGTTTCTTATTAATTATCTTGTGCAATTATTTCAGTGGGTTAAATAGATAAATATTTTATTACATTTTGGTTTTTCGAAATCGAAATAGGATATTCTTAAATTATTTACTCAATGATTTGTTTGTTTTATATGAAATACGTGTATAAAAGTAATATAAACCAAAATAAAAGCCTACGACCTGTTCCTTATTCCTGATGTTAACTAAACCATTTAGAATTGATTGCAAATTGCCTTTAGTGGTTCTTGTTTCGTGAAATTAAATTTACATTATTCGATTTGATTTGTGATTTCGTGATAATTTGTTTCGGTTTCTAAAATATTAGTTTTTATTTATTGATCCTATGATACCATTTTATGTTTAGGAATTATCAAAAGAAAGTTTCTAGATTCAGATTACTTTTAAACTCTCAGTTCACATTTCAAATTTAGGAGCGACCAATTTGTCGTCAACTCTATTGGTTTAATCAAGCCAAGATCCCAGCATCAAATTTTCAGAATTAACCAGCAAAATTAATTTCTTCATCAACGCAAGGGGGACATACAGAAAATCAACCCACGCGACATTTCCTCACTTTCTATTTATTCTTTTAGCTCTTTGCTCCCATTAAATCTTCACTAAACCAGAAAAAAAATCAAACGTAATACTAATAAAAAGAAACCTTACAAAACGAAGCAGAAACTTAATCTCTCTATTGAAAAAGCATGATGAAATGAGCTCCCAATGAAAGCAGCAGAAAGACAATAATAAAAATCGTCATTCATTCCATTCCATATTTTAACTTTGGGACCTTTTTTCTTATTACCAGGCTCACGTGTTAGCCTACACTATTTATGTCTTGACAATGCGTAGGAAAATGTTAACCAACAATAAGGATCTCTTTTACATACGTTTCGCGATTAATGAAAGAGAGTTTCTAGATATAGATTATTTTTAAACTATCAATTCACACTTCAAAGTTAGACGCTTTCACGTACTAATTTGCCATTAGTTTAATCAAATGATCCTGAAACGTTGCTTTGTCATTACTTCCGAAGAATGTTCCGACAAACTTAGTTCTCCACACAAGCCAAAACCTAACATCAGAATTTCAGTATTAACCAACAAAGCTCAATCCTTCACCAGCAGCAAGGGATACAACAAATCAAACCACGAGACATTTCCTCACGTTCCATTTATTCTTTTAGCTCTTCGCCCGCCATTAAATCTTCACTAAACCAGAAACACATAAATAAATGAATCGAAGAAACATAATACTAATAAAAACCCTGAAAAAAAGGAGAAACTAAATCTCTCTGTCAAACAAACGACATGGAATGAACTCCCAATGAAAGCAGCAGCAAAAAGACAATAATAAAAATCGCCATCCATTCCATCCTATATGTTAACTTTGGGACCTTTTTCCATATTGCCAGGCTCACGTGTTAGCCTACACTACAAATTTATGTCTTGCCAATGCGTAGAAAAAGGGCTTCGGCAAATTACCCGTAAGGCATACGGACCCTCCATATATTATTTCGCAGCCCCCCCTCCCCGGATTGGACTTTATTTACACACGAGAGGTATTGCTGTTGGTTTTTGCGAGATTCCATTAGGTCATCCGGTGCAGGGGGTGTTCCCTAGGTGGGCATCAAACGATTCATTGGGAAAAAGAGAATCCATTTTCTTGGCTTTTTGTTTGGAAGATGTTTTTTTATTGTAGGGGAGATGAATAGGAGTTTTCTTTTTTTAGGGGGAGCAGACGATGAAGTTTGATGGTTTGTCGGTATCATGCTTTGATATCTTATCGGGTTCGCGTGCTAGTGGATTGCGGCTAAACTTGAGAAGATGGCGTTTATGGGGAAGATGTACTGCGGTGGTCTGGCTTTTTGTCGTTGGGAGATCGGTGATGTGTTTTGTAGGATTATTCTATAACTTTTGGAAAACAAACAAGAAAATATTTATTTCTGGCTTTTACTTTTTGCGCGGAATGTTGAATGGGAAACGATATATTATTTACTGCATTTGTTATGGAATCGCCTAATGTATTTTTTATGCGAAATATACGGCGGTAATCGAATTTTTAAATTGCAGCTGTTGCCGTAATGCACATATTAAATGACGTGATTTTTACTGGATGTATTCTCCCTCTATTTTAATGGAATTTTTATGTCTTTTAAATGGGAAGAAAACTTCTATTCATCTGTCCTATAAAATAAATAAATAAATCAATATTAATAATAACACATGTATACCTTGAAAACAAATATTCTAAAAACCCACAAAATAAATCCGCCTTCGCCCCTCCCTACAGAATCGTGTTATGCTTTCTTAGGAAACACTTCCATCACCTTCTTGGAGGATCTAATGATATAATCCCTTTAAAGAAAAATAGCCAGTTTTGAATTGCTTGCTGATTGCATGGCTTCTTATTGTGGATGGCGACATTTTTTTTTATTTTGTATCGCACAAGACCAATTTTTTTCAGGGTTTAAACATATGTAAGCAAAAACAATTTAGAAAAGAATCTTGCCATAATTGCCTAACAATTTTAATGAAATCTTTTATTTTTAATTGAATTTCGTTTTATTTACAAGAAGGTGAAGCATGAATTAATTTTTTTTCTATGAAATGATAATGAAACATATATAAGTACAAGGAAAAAGATTGCAAAAAATAATCATCAGTGTTTCATATTTATTCAGTGTTTCTTAGGCCCGGTGCACACCAGCCGATTTGTGTCGTTGAGCAGTAAAATATAACAATAGGAACTCCCATTTCCCCTGTGGAGACACAAAGGGTACACGTGGGTTACTATTGTTATATTTTACTGCTCAACGACACAAATCGGCTGGTGTGCACCGGGCCTTAGACATACGTATATGAAGTGTATAAACGCAGTAAAATTAAAGAAACTTCTTTTATTTATTTAATTTCAACTGACTCGGCTTTTACTAAAAGTGTATAAGGCTCATAACAACCGGTGGGAAAGATTCACAACATAAAATTGCAGAATAATAGATAAATAATAAAGAATATGGATTAGAATTTGGAACGTAATTTAAAGTATTTAGAATAACGTGCAGGGGGAATTCAGAACAAAATATATATAACATTAATTTAGAACGCAACATATAAACGCTCGAATAATTATTCCTATATGATTGTGAACATGTTAAGAACAAAAAAGTTCCACAAATCAAAAATGAAATATTCGCAAGTTACAGTTGAAATAGAAAGATTTTTTTTTAAAGGTGAGCAGTTCGTCTTAAGGCACTATGTGTACCGGTCAGGAATGCACATTTTAAAATGGGAAAAGATGTTCAAAGCAATAAATCCCACATTAATGTTTTCTTATTATCCATGATATTCTAATAAAAATATTGCATTACTGAAATATTGTGACAGAAAAAAAGCTAAAAATATGTTTGATATGAGCCCTACTCAGCAAAAGTAAACAAATGTTTTGATACGAACTCGATTTCAATGATTCAACATTATTCTTCTATGGCCCACTTAAAAGTTTGTTGCAATTTTATCTCAAAATAAAGAGCAAAGCAAGCAACTTTATCTCCATGCTTACATTTATCTCATCAGAAAAATTCTAAAGATATAAAGTACTCTCTCCTTAAGAAAATCAGATCAAGGTCGCTGCACGCTAAATTAAGTTAGATCTTTTTATTCGTCCATCGCATAAATTGTCAAAAATAGTGAGGAAAGAACTCATCTTACTACTGTAACCGAACCCGTTAATTCAAATATCATGTGGACACCAAAACGAAAAACAACAGAACAGCTTCTGTGGTAGGCATTTGCTTTTTGAAGAAGAATCAAATCTCGGCTGCAAGGACAAGGCATGGTCTATGATTCACGATAAACGTCACAGTGTACTAGTGTGTCGCGTATTGTTCCAACTTTTCACTTATTCGCAACTTCCGTCAGTCGCGAGGAAATATCATGTGACAATGCTTAATGCGTCGATGGATAAAGTATCTATTGTTAACGGGAGTTGGCCAGGAACTTTCGTGTGTTCCGTGCTCTTTCCGCTCTTATCTTAAGGTGCGTATACACTTGGCGAACAGAACATGATTAAAACAGATAGTTTACGATTTGCTGTGTGTTTGAGGAAATTTTTCAAGACGAACAGATTGCGTTCCATAGAAATGGACGAATGGGCATGGAATCCGTCAATCATCGCCGTTAATCACCGATAGCGGAGGGTTTTTTGAAAGGTCTGGGAGGGGGGGAAGGTGTTGAAAATTTATGACTTGGATCATTTTTACATACGTTTCGAATCGAAATGAGAATATTTTGTTTAGTCTCACAGGATGTTGGAATAAATTATTCTCATTACGAATGCATCTGGTTCCATAGAATTGCGCGAACAGCGTACACTTTGAACCCGTAAGTCATCAGCTCAGTTATAGAGGAAGGATCATAGACTAAAGTATATGGGAAGGATTCTTAATGGGGGGGAGGTCTTTGGAAGCAAGTTGAACTTGGCAAGAAGAGCATGGAAGACAATAAATGCAATGCGATTAATTTAGAGAATTATTCAATTTACGCTTGAATTAATTGAGTAGGCAACTTTATTAGACAGAAAAAATGTGTTAAAAGAATAATGGAGATATATATACTTTTACAATATATTAAAGAAGTAATTGCAATTAAATACAGTCCAGATAGCACTCTCCAATTTGAATACGCCACTCTGTTTAGTAATCAGGGTTGTATGTTCAAAATAGCAAAATAAGGTCAAACCTGCTTTAAATTAATATCAAAAAAGGACAAATTTGAAAATTAATTAGAGTACCTATTTCCTCGCTTTTTATCATTAGGAAATTGCTATCTTTTATGGAAACGAATCCTACTAGATTACAATATGTACAATACTCTATTACAAAACCAAAATTTAAGTGAAAAAGATTCCAAACATCTCCATAAAGGATTTGCAAAGAAGACATTCTGTTCTTACCCATGCAGAAAGATATGGTGAAACAATGTACAGTAAAGCGGCGTTTATACGTTTCTCATTTATATATCGATTATATTTATAGGTCGTTTCATCACAGTCCCGATGCATTCGTATTATGCATTGTAATTCATTTCGATTATACGTCTTTTCATTTATTCGTCATTTTTCGTCAGTCCCTTGAAAGGCGTATAAACGGTGCTTTCATATATATCAAATACGATTTAACCAAAAATGTTCTATACTATTTTTCAACTTGATTATAAATAAATAAAAATTTGTTATTAACATAATAAATCACTAATAGTAAAAAATCTATTAACATGAATAAAATTTTCATACACATAATAGATGGTTGAGTTTCAAAAAATTATAAAAATTTCAAGAATGTACTGTTCATATTTTCGACGTTATTTAGCTAATATCTAAATACAATGCGCTGCGTTGTTCTATATATTTTTAACATTAACATTAAAACGTTCGATACGTATAAGCTGTTAAGAATTATACCCTTTTTCCTTCCCTTTCTCTCTAAAAACCCCTAATGCTTTCCACTTTCGTGTTGAATTTTTCTTTAAAGAATTCAGTCATGAAAAGAAAGGAATAGTCACAGCAAAAGTGATTCCTTATATGCTATGCAAAAACTCTAACAGTTCCAGCTAAAACAAAAGCATCTTCACAGTCGCAGTGAATTTAATAGCAACAACACAGCCTCTGTATATGGCCAGTCTTTCTTCTTGACTAGTAGAGAATAATTCTGAATCTGTCCTCTAGAAAAGATAATTAATGGAGCCAGAACCAAGGTATCCGGTTTTACCTCACTCTCACATACGGAATTCAAATTTTTGAATAAGGAAACTCACGTTGGGTTAATCCAAAAACAAAACAAATCGTATTTTTACGAGACCCGCTAACAAAGTATTAATTATCGCACTATTTTCCCTTTGATTTCAACAATTTTTAAAACAATATTTTTTTTTATGATTTGCAACAATACTTTTCATTGTTATAAAAATCAAACTAATTTAATTCTGTTATCAAATCGCTTAATCATGTAAATATTTTTTCTATTTTTAAAGCTGTGGTTAACGAAGCTTTCTTTCTTTGATACATAAACTCCAAAGTAGAATTTCACTTGCACAGTTTTAATATTACATACATTTTTAAATGTTCAACTAAAACCTCATTCAGTGAAATGGTTTTTACTTTATTTGATAAGACTTGTGAAGTGAAATATTTTGTTGCACCAACTTCAAACTGATTCTTTTTAAGTAATAGGAAAAAAATATTTTCGTTTTACTTTCTAATTACCGATTAAAGCTTTGATAAGCTTTTTGATTTCGCTATTATTGTGCTTCAGGTTCTTTTCTGTTAGCCATTCTAAACGGCCTCAGCGGCATAGCGATAAGGTTTCAGTTTCGGGGCCGGAGGGCTCCAGGCTCGAAACCCGATTCTCCAGAAGATCCGCCGTGCCTAATGTCCCCCCGCTGTTGCGATGTGGAACCTTGGAGAGGGTACCAGCTAAGGTGCCGTCCTTGTCATCTGACCACGGTTCAAAATGACAACGTCCGTCCCAAGAGCCCTCGCGTTTCTTCAGAACTGGACGTTAATGTAACTAAACTAAATTTTAGACATTTTAATTTAGATGAATTTATAATTGGGCCATGACCATAGATATTTAGTTAAAAACACTTAATATTACAATTATTTCGAATTTATACATTTTAGTCTTATCAAACAACAAAAGTAAAATATTAATAGTGACGCATTTCGAATTTATAACTTAACCAAAAGCAATTGCAGTAAATGAAGTATTTATTTTCGTTTTACCTTCTAATTTTAACTTTCATGTCAATTTTCGCAACCATTATAATTTGAGTCTCCTTCGTTTTAGATATTTAGATTAAGAAAACATGAAAATTTGGCTATGCGTAGACATTTAGTTCAATACACTTAATATTAAAAAAAACACTTAATATAAAAATATTCAAAAGCAGAGTTGAAAAAAATTAATCCTTTTAGCATTAATTTCAGATGGCATAAATTCATATTTTTAAAGCTAATCTTACAATATCTTATCAAACGACAAAGCTGACATTTGAAGTACATATGCGCTCCGAATTAGTAACTTAACTAAATTAAATAACAATTGCAAAAACGAAAACACTTAATTTCGTTGTTCTTTCTAATTATATATTTTAAGTTTCATTTTAATTTCACAATCATTACAATTCAGGTCTCTTTGGTGTTAGACATTTTAATTAAGGAAAATTTCACCATGCGTAGATATTTTGTTCAAAATTTTTAATATTAAAATGTTCTATCTCAGAAGCGAGCACAGAAAAAGTTCGTTCTTTTTCGCATTAATTTCAATTTTTATATAAAATTCATATTTTTTAACTTCATCAAACAATGGGGAAATTTTAAATAAATATGTATTATGAATTAGTAACTTAACCAAGATGACTAGCAATTGAAAACTTATTATATAAAGCTAATGTTGTAAAAAAATTATTATCAAGAATAAAAAAACTAAAATTGTTTAAAAAATATATAATATTTGTATTCTTTATATTTTATAACTTATATTTTCCTTTTTCCATGGAATTCTTTATTCTCTGTTTTTCGCGCCGGTGGAAGCAAGAATATAATCTTTTTCTTACACTGGGTCACTGATACTTTTATTTCCTCACCTTTTTCTGTCGGGAAACCTTCTTTTAAGTTTTTTCTACAACGGTCCGGATACGAGAGAAAAGGCTAATTTCTGTAAACTTCCATTAATATGAATATGTTTAGTTCTGTCCACTCTATAATTACCAGAGAAAAGGCAAAAAAAAAAAAATTAAGAAGCACACGCCTATCTAAATATGATCTTTCAAGTTCGAAGCAGATTCGCCGTATCCAGCGAATAGCACATTAACCCGTACCAACTAGAATAGCGAATCTCTTTGAATTCGTCGATGTGCCGACAGTTTTTGGCTCACCGCCAGCAGCACCCTGACCGTTCGCGGGGAATAAAATAACCCGTCTACACTTGCGAGCATCTGTTCACAAACGATTCTATTCGGCGTCTGCTCGCAAGTGTATACGCACCTTTAGAAGAATGGTGTCTTTGTGTGATTTCGTTCATCACCATGGGGGCTTTCAATGCAGGAACTAGTTATGTTTACCTTATAGGTTTATGGTGCTTAAATTTCTGATGTATGAAATTGTAGGATGTTTAGGTAATAAAAGGAAATTCAGTTGTTGTCAGGTGGTAAAATTTGCCATTACAACACAATATAGAATAAAAAGAGTTTTTATAAACGTGCCTTTATTAGTGTACTAAACAGTAGTATTTTTTTGATTTTATCATTTTCTACTTTCTAGTTTTTAATTAGTTGATTATTATAAATATTATTTAACCCGAAATTAATTTTTTTCTCAAATTCATGGCCAGCTGGCGCAACTGGCATCGACTCAACATTCAATGAATTTAATCTGTTAACTGCTAATTAATAGTTGATGAAAAATATTAAATAATGTATTGTCATCGAGAATGCACAAGTATTCGAAATTTTTGTAACACATTAGGAAGTGAGTGAAAAATCGATTTCAAAATTCCTCCTTTGCAAACGTAAAACAAGTTAAAGAAAAGTTTAAAAAAAAAAAAAAAAAACAGTGGCTAGAAGATGGCCAAATATCGGTGATTTGCAATTCAGAACATGGTAAATGGTAAAACGAATGAAACAAAAGAAGAAAAAAAAAAAAAAAAATTGAAATATCAAAACTAATGTCTCGAACAAATAGACATTTTTGACCTTGGAATTCTACTTCTCACTTGTCTTATATGATTAAGCTGATAATTAAGTGTTTATGGCAATTGTTAGTTGGTTGCAGTCCTGTACTACTTGCAATTCGTAAATAGGATTATGAGTTATTTTGAAGACGATTAAATTATATTCATACTAGAGACTGTTCGACTATTTCCCACTATCGTCACAGGTTTAGAACTTTTCTGTCTCATTTGTTCTGCCTTGGCCTAAACTGCGTAACACAGTCATCTGACGCTCTTATTATTCCCAGTTTTTTTCTCTACAGTTCTCTGAATAGGGATGCTTTAATTCTAACTACACATTATTTAGTGTTAGTATATGCTATATTTAGTATATGCTTTCACATACCATAGCTCTAAATATTATAAGAAACTTTAGTTAAGATGCGTACCTAAAATTGACAAAATATCAAAATAATATTTTTAAATGCTTACAAACTTTGTGCACATTTTTCTTCTGATTCTTTAATTTTTTCAAAGTGCAATGTTTTTATTTACTGTTTGTTTTATAGAAATAAATTTAAAATTTCCATAAGCACCACTTCTTTTCATAAACTCTTGGGTCTTTTGCGTATACAAATAGAATATAGTTAAAATTATTTGATTGAAAATTTCATAAATTTTGGAGAGAATCAATGTTAAATCGCATGCTGTTTCAGCATGCGAGGTCTTAATTATCACAGTTACGAAGAGTACGAATTTTAACTTGGATCATCGTTTGCGTGAAATACAGTTTTAAAAAGCAATGCACCACCTGTACATTTCCAACTGTTTCATTCCTTGCCCTTAAAATTTAGGCTTAAGGGCAAGGGCACAAAACGTAAGAGAAAGTAATGAGTCACATTGCATGCAATTTTAAGTACGAAGAAAAACGACATCCAGATATCTGGTATCTATAGGGACATGCTTTATCCACGTAAATCCGTGTTCCAGTCATCCACCTAATCAGATTTGCTCCCTGTCCTCCCCTTCTAAAGCACTTTCAGACGATTCTGCATTCATATTAATTAAGTTCCCTGCCAACCCCTTCCAGCATTCGCACCTTCCTCCACATTTGACAAATTGCTCCACTCTACAAAATTAGCCATGAGATTCTACGGAGAGGCACCCCACTCCCTCCCCAACCGAAAATTCCCTTACGTCAGTCAGGTGGACAAATCTCTTTTGGGGGCCGGAGCAATGTGTTTTTATTACACAAGGTCCCTCGTGTATTGGGATCCTGCAGATTTTACCACATGCCGCTGTGTCAAGTGAGGTGGTAGGGAGACTGGATTGCTTGTTTTGTTTTTGGCAATAAGGTCCGGGGCTATGGCCAAGTCCATAGATGGGAGAATTGCCAGGACCTGACATTGATAAATCCATGGTCTCGCTTACTGTGATTACAGAAGCGAGAGGAATCGTGTATTTATCGTGTTGGTATGCCACCCCTCCTGTGTCCAAACCAATCCGAGTTGTAACTTTCCCCCACCATGTTGCAGCTATAAATCGAGTATGAGCGCTTTGATCCGTGGAAATCTACCGTCTGTCGCCATTAACATCGAATGTCAAGTAATCTGGTGGTGGTTTTTATGTTTGTTTTGCTCAGACAGTATGTTATTTACTGTGAATTCCGGTGGAAATATCACGCCCTAGTGAGTGGAAGATGAATTGATTTTCCTTTTTTTTTTTTTTCACCACCCTCCTTTCCTTATCTTTTTGTTAATCTAGATCCAGTGACAGTTTGAATATCAGTGTTTGTTTTTCTATACGCAAATCCAATAAATTTTGCTAGATATGTAAGAATACGTTTAGTTTATACAGCTCATTGAGAACTTTATTAAATATTCACTATAAACAGTTGCCTGAAGCAGTTTGTCTTGATCTGATAACATAAATTTTCAGCTACGAATTGGCTATTCGTCACGATATTCTCATGTCGTGAAGAATTGTACTTGTTTTTGTTTCGGCATTTTGGAAAGTCATTTATACACCTAGGAATGGTAGATTCTGACATTGATAAATACACAGTATTGCTTACTATGATTACGGAATGACAGGACTTGTATATTTATCTTGTAAGTGCGGCATCCTCTACTGTGTGATCTATGCAACTTGTTTTCCTCTTGTTTTTATAAATCTGAGTTACTCAGATCGGGTTGTTTTTGTTGGTCTGCTTCGACGAGTTGTAATCCAGCCACGAACTCAACTGTTCATATTTTTCTTTTGTAGCATTTTTGCCTGATTGTTTTTTTATAATGATCTTTATTCATTGAAATTTTAAATAACTATGACTTCTCCAGTTTCATGAATCTAGTTATACTTCGACACTTGAGGCTGTATTTTCTAAATGGTTCTTTAATGTATTCGTCAAATAACATTAATCAGAGGTAGAGATCTGCATGGTTCGGATTGCAAAAGAAAGTCAGCGCCCACCATACATTTCTGGATGGATGAACATTGTAACGTAATCGTATATTCTCGGGTCTGCCTGGCAGATAATCGAGACTCGATAGGCTGAAAAACAAAAAGAAGAGTAAATAAAACTTTACTATTAAAGTAAGATAAAAAAAAAAGATTAAATTACAAGAGCATCAGATCATAACTTTCTTCGGAAGTTTCCTGATATGAATTGAAGATTATAGCTTGATTTGGTAGATTTGTTTCTCGTTTTTTTTGTCTGTGCAAAGCTAATGGCTTTAGGCTAAAGTTCAGGCAATGGTTGGGACTAATTTTGTCATTTTGAGCCCTGGTCAAGTGACAGAAGCGACACTTGAATCGGCATCCTTTTTTCCGAACGAGTTATGGTGGCTTGATGGTAGAGGCTCGGCCTCGGAACATCGCAGGTTCGAAACTTGATTCCACCAATTCCACTATCGTAAGCAAAGCATCCTAACGTTTTTGTGGAGGGTGCCTGGGATGCCTCATGAAGTGTAGTCTCTATTATCGAACGTTAATTTAATCATGCGAAATTAAACATATGCTCCGAACTCTGCCATTTACCAAATGTATTGGATTTTCGACCATTTATTTAATACATATCAACTCTACTTATAAGTAGATTGTGTAGAGGAACCAGAACTCGAATCTGATACTCCGGCCATATAGCCAAGGGTCTGCTACGAGATCATTCCAGCTGAGAAAATGCGGGAGGGGGGTCCTAAATTTTTCTAAGCAGAAGCATTTTGCTATATAGCTAACAAGATACGTCTCGGAACCTTAATTCGTTTTTTCACGGAAATCGGTCTTTTCTTCCAAACATAAAAACTGCAAAAATAATTCAAAATAATATTTTGGAATTAACCTTCTCCCTGTCGAATTTGCTCAACAAAACTGTTATAAAGAGTAAAAAGTTTTAAAAACCTTTTTGTTTTTTTCTATAAAGGGATAAAAATATCTTTGACAGAATAGGATGTTGAACCGTGAGTATCTGCCCTCAGAACACAACAAAGGTACTGAAGTTTTAAGTTTTTAAAACATATTTTTAATTGACGTTTTTCCCAAAATATCATCACATTTGTTGGACCGTGTTTTCAATTATACATAATTGTATAGTTTGTATAAATTATTTTTGTACAAATTATTTTTAATTTACAAGATAATGTACTTCTCTCTTTTAAGTAAACTATAAATACTTTTATTCAGTATTAGCTAATTACTTTTTTTCTTTTCTTTCAGGAGGCTAAACAACAACAGGCTAAGGAGTTTGCCAGATTTACTGTTTTCAACAATGCCTAATTTATTGCGACTGTAAGTAGTTTGTTATGATATCACTAAACAAATATGCAGAAAAAAGAATAAGTTAAAAGGATTTAAGTGCATACGTTAAAGGTCAATACAAATATTTAAAGACAAATAGAAATTTTTGTAAATGTCGATTGTGAATTAACTATATTGAAATCGGAAGAAACCCGTTCAAACGCAAAGTACAATTCTAAAAACTTTTAACGTAATCATTTCAGAAGCTTCATCTTCCAGTAACTATCCTCCTCATCATTTTTCGATTGATATCAAAGTAAATAAATGAAACCACAGTAGTATCCTTGCAACTAATATTTTAAAAAAAGCAACTATAAAAAACGTTTGCAAAACAAATACGAGTCTGTAGCTCAGATGAACAAAACGAATCCGATTTACAATCGCTGTGGTTTATCGAATAGATCCACAAGAAAATTATGGGAAAAAAGATTCTAATTGTAGTCTTATCATTTAAAAATTGATATTGCATTCATAAATAATCGTCAAGATTAGATTCAAAATGACCGCAAAACATATTTTAAAGAAATAATTTATAGCATATATAAGAAATTCAGGAACGAAGTTAAAAAGGTTAAATAAAAATGATAAATTCCGAAACGTATGTTCGCTTAAGATAAAACTCTCGATTTGTTAAAAATCTTTAAAACAAACAAAACACAACAAACAAACCTTTAAGAAAAATAATTGAAAGTGAGAATAGTTCAACTGGAAAAGCAAATCATTAAAAAACAGTTTAAATTTGAAAGAGATTTTTTTTTAATATTCTTTTCATTCTTATATTACGGAATTCAGTAATGGCTTTGTTATTTAAACATCATTTCATTTCGACAAGTTCAGTATGATTTTTTATTTTGTGCATGAAACTTTCCTTTTTAATATGACTGATTTTTCTCTTTGTTTATTACGCAAGTTTTTCTTTTCACTTGACTTTTATGATAACAAACATTTATCCATACTTGGTTTACCTAGAACCTTTGTTCCAATTCAAAAACCGAATAAGTCCGAAGTATCCACTTGAAATAATCTGTTTGTCAGCTCAATTCACAAAACGATTAAATTCTTCCATTCTTATCACATGAATCATTCCTTACTATTCTTCTTTATTCTTTGTTTTCCAACATATTGAAAGAGTTATTGCCCTCAACACGAAAGTTTTGCTTGCGATATTTATGATAATCTGAGTCTGGGCATAGTTGAAATCACCTTCTTTAAAACTTAGAAGGCATTATGCTTGAATTATCAATAAAGCAGGTGTTACTTTTGTTTTGCTTTCAATTGTTGAAAATTCTTTTTTTTGAATTTTTGTTCTGCTTGATTTAATGTTTTGTTGGAACTTAAGAGTGAACGCCCAGTAGGAATGTTCTTGAAAATTTTATTATTCTTTTTTGTGTCTTCTGGTTCGTTGTAAATATTTGTTTTTATTTAAGACAATTCGTTTATTTGTTTGAATTTTTTTTCCGTTGGACATTTTTGTTCATTTGCCATAAAATACTTACTAGTTAATTGTATTTTCGAAAAAGTTCTAAAAAATTCGTTTGGTTCCACCGAAAAAGAATCCCTATTTGTTTTTTACTGGTTTTGGTTTTCAGAAAGTATTCAAAACTCCGTTTAATTATCTCTGTTACATTTTTATACTTTTTATTCTTATGAATTAAAAGAAATTCCTTTTTTTTTTCTTCATTTAACGAGAAAAAGTGTCTCAATTAATGTCAAGAAATCAGGCTTAATTCGCACAGAGAATTCTTTTGTATTTAGTTTAATATTTTTTACTCGCTTCTTTTTCGTTTATCTAACTTCACGGAAATGTGTGCTTATTTTTCGTAAATATCTCCTTACAAAAATACATTAAATAAATTAAAGGAAACTAAAACATTGTTTTTATACTCATTCTAATATTCTTAATTTCGCATCATTTCGTGTTGTTCAAATTTTTTCTTTGAATGAAAATGGTAAAATATCTGTTTTTCAAATGAAATAAACAGAGTTTGATTAATTGAATAAAAAAACGAAAACGTATCCAATCGAATATTCTTTAGTTTTTTTAATCAGAATTATAAAAACGGAACTTAATTATTCTCTAGGGAAAAAAACATTTATTCTGGAAAGGAAATAGGATGTGAAATTAATATTTTAACTCTTCCTTATTTGCCGGATGCTTATGTATTAATGCTTGCTTATTGGTGCCCGGATTTTTGCCGCCATGATTTTCTTTCTACATACTGTAGAAGAGATGAAATCCATAGAAAAAGTTCTTTGTCTTCTTTCAGCAGACTATTTTTTTAATGGTAAAACTGCCCCGTGACTTTATCATCTCTTTCCATGAAAAGAAATTACTTTTGTTTACCTTTTAGATACGCAATAGACGACGAGAAATTATTATTCCATCTCATTTGAATAATAATGGTAACTTCTTTAGTAAAGCAGATGTTTAAACAGTATGAATCATCACATATTACGCAAGCGCAGTTCTTATTTGTATAATTATTTTATTAAAAAAGGGTAAATGAACGATTATAACTTTTGTTAGCCATTTGAAGCTCGAGCCAAGCTGTTCAACATGACGTTTCAAGTACTCTGTCACGGTTGCATTGTTTACATTTAGGCTATAAAGGTGATAGACTAAATCAATCTATCATCTGACAGCTTTTTTTCCCTCCTTTATATTTCAGTCTCTTACTTATGACGTGAGACTAGATTTGAAATATCGAAGACAAACTATGCCCGCTTTTCTCTCCTTTTTAATTAGAAGACGCATTCTGTTTCGGGGTGTGTATTGTTTTGATTGAACTAAGAGACCAAAGTCATTTATGATTCCTCTTAGCGTTATTATGCGACTCAAAAGTTATGAGATAATTATAGTATATAAGTTTCAAAATACTACAGTTCTTTGGGCAAGACTGACTCATCAAAATCTGCGAAAGTATTAATACATAAAATAACCTATACGAAACATCGAAAATAAAAACCGTTTTGTTAAATTTTTCCTTTTAAAATTATGATTAAGAAATTGGCATCTATATTTTAGGGCATTAAAAATGTCATTCTTAATGTAAAAACACATTCCAGGTCAATTAGGGAGTGGCATATCTAATCAGATGAAGGAAATGATTCTGAGGATCGAAATTATTTGATATAAACAGTGTAGTTGTCAAAAATTAAGCAGTGCCGGAACGCTCTAACCTGATAGACAAAAACCGCACTGTTTTAAGGAGGTTTTTACAATTTTTCTCATTTATTTTACGAATTAAAAAAGGCGTTCCAGTGCGTTCCGTCTCCACTTGATTCCTGGGTATAAAATTTTGTTGATGTGATAAAATGGAAGATATGAGCTTATTGCGGTGACATATTTTCACGGACATAGTTAATGAAAACGATGATCCAATAACATATGCTATTTTCATTTAAGAATAGTTTGAAATCATTCTTCGATAGTTGTGAAGCCAGAAAGGATTAACATACTGTATTTTAAATAGAAAAAGAACTGGGTAAATTAAATTTAAAAAAAAGATTAGACTGCATATTTTGTCTTTGTGGATACGTAAGCAATTGTAGATACATTAAGCCTTGAGTATGTCCACCACGTGACACCCATCCGGACCACTTTTCAATATACAGTAGAGCCTAGGAATCCGAAATTTCGGATAATCCGAACATACTTTTTAAAATTTTCTTAAAGATTTTTGCTGACAACTGAAGGGAAAATAACAATTACGAATCGGAAACAAAGCTAATGTTTATTCCTAACTTAAAAAAGTATTCGAATTGGTCGTTAAGAATGAATACAGCACCTTGATTGATACAAACATACTTGGATATCTTCGTTTTTACCTTCAACTTGTTACTCTACTGCATTTGGTAAATCAAGATTATTTTACCGAATTTCCCGGAATCCGAACAAAGGTCAGCCCCAATTAGTTCGTATTCCCGGGGTTCTACTGTAAATAAATAAGTTAAACTTCTCTTTCGGTCATTGGGAATGCTGGAGGAAGAATCACCGATGATAAAAGAACTATAGATATTACAATTTAACTGTTGTTTATCTTCTATTCTGTGTAATTATTGAGCCAAAGCTCTAAAAGTATCTCCTATTACAACTCTTATATCTTAAACATAAGATTGGCTTGAAAAATGTAGTTTATTATACGGAGAGAGGTATTGGTATTTGTTCGGTTTTGTTTTAACATTGATATGACTACAGTAATACGAAGAAATAATGACGTATTGACGTCATAAATAATCTCTCCAAATGTAAAATAAAAAACAAGTTATTACCATGAAAAGAATGATAAAGTAAATGAAAAAATATCGTCGTTCTCTGGGGAAAAGGAAGACAGAGGGACAAAAGAAAAGAAAAAGGAGACTCGAACTTCTGGTCCGAAACATCGTAGCATGTTTATGGTTGAGGCTCTACTCCTCTGTCTTTATGCTACTTGATTACATCAGTCATTCCATTTTGTTTCTAATGACTTTTACATCACGCAATTTACAGCTTAAAAACATTGTTAATAATGCATCGACTGTAATATCAGGAACGTGGTGACCAGGGTAATAATCTATCAATCATGCATGAATGTGGTGAGCTCAGTTTGCCGCACTCTTCTCTACCTACGTTTGTTTACCTCGGAAGTTTCCTTTCTTGGAAAATAAAAAGGATTACGACTCTATCTTTCCGTGCTACTTTAAATCCCGATAAGACGTGAAAGGTCGCTTAGCAGTGCCTGGGTGGTCCTTGGAACTCTCAAAATCCATGTGTGTCTTAAGTCCTCCGAAAGCTCAAAACTTAAAAATGCACTCCAAAGCGTTGGTCTTCTAGTATTTTTGAGGAAAAATCGATTAAATCCCTTTTCGTGCATTTCGTTGAAGAACTGTTGTTTAAAGCCTGAACATGGTTATCTTCTCATGCGCGAAGTATAAGTACAGTAAAGCGCCGTTTATACGTTTCTTATTTATACGTCGTTTCATCACAGTCCCGATTCATTCATATCCATTTCAATAATAAGGTACTTCGTTTACACGACGCAAAGCTCCGGTTATACGTCGTTTTCCTCTTTTCTAAAATTTCTTATTTTCTAGTACAGTAGGGCCCCGGTAATCCGGACGAATTCAGGCGCATGGACGTCCAGATTAGCGATATTTCCGGATTAGCGAGGTTTTTAAAAAATAACGTAAAATACTTTTTTCAAAAATTGTATCTATAGGTACTATGGTATATTTGTATGAACTAACATTGTATGGATGAATTGAATGAACATGATATGTACAACATAATTACTACATATGTAAGTGAATGAACATAATCAGTGTCCAAGAAATCAGTGATTTTTTTTTTTTTTTTTGCTCAGTTGTTCCAATTTTTAATTCAAATGCGCGGTCTCTTAAATGTCTGAGGAGCATATTTTCGTGTGCTTCAAAATTTTGCTCTTCAGCCCACTGTAATGAAGTGAAGTGTTGAGTACCACCACAGCCTCAGAATGAGAATTTTTGACGGGGTGTACAGGGGTGACGTCGTTGTGATCATCATCTTTTTCTATTATCGTCCTGATAATTTCGTTGTCTGTTAAAATTTCATTTCGAGCCAAACTGTCGTTAGCTTCAGCGTGGGCTTCGGTATTAGACATAGGGTTCGTGTTTTGTAATTGGTTAATGAGTGATGCAAGCTGAATTTCTTCACTTTGCACATTTTTTTCAACTTCAGAATCAATAAAATTGGGAAGCAAATTTTTCCACGACTTGTTGATCAGCAATGTAGACACAGACGCCCAACTGTTAACAAGACTGAACACGACATCTTTTAAATTTACATTTTTCAGTGTTTTTTTAAGTTTTCATCGTGCACAAGATCATTGAAAATGTTCGTAGAAGCAACATTTATCATTCTCCATGGACCGTCCGGATTACTGAGGGTTCCGGATCAGCGCGTGTCCGGATTACCGGGGTTCTACTGTATATGAACTGTGATAAAGATATCATGACTTTGAAATTATTCACAGTTGGTGAATTAATAGAAGACAAATTGCCTGGTGTTAATTTAAGCGATGATGAAGAAGCTATTCCATTTTTCTTTAAAGACGCTATGGACTGCGTTAAAAAACTTCGAACTTATTTCTTTTGTCGAAAGATAGTGAAAAAAAAACATTCAATGGTGTATTCATAATATTGTACTTCATACTCGCAGACAATCAGTGCGTCAGACGACGGTTAAAGATTTTCTTAGTTAAACGCCTATCTGCATACACATAAATCGTATATATATAAATAGTACTCAAGATATGCAATAGAGGTATAATTTTTCTCACTGTTTGTTGAAAGCTTAATTTTAAAATTTAATTATTGATTTCCATATAGTATGCAGTAATATACTAAAAAATATCTTAAAAAGTTTTGAAATTAGTATTTTAAAATGAATTTGCAGTAATAGCATTAAATTTGTAATAATGAAAGTTTTTATTAAAATTTCGATTATGCATCTTTTTACGCCAGTCCTTTGAAAGGCGTATAAACTGCTGTACTGTACTTGAATCATCAAATAATTTGACCTCGCGCTTTTCATGAATCTGCAGGTTACTCACCTCGCTGAATGCGGAGAAATAATTTTTTGAATTACGTTTCTCTGTCTTCTTGTGAACACGATGACTCAAAACACGGAATGATCTCGAAATTTGAAATTTTTGTAGAGCTTTTGACTGTAGACCAAAAGTAATGTTTGATCTGTATTGAATTTTGGACGACTCTTTTTCATCGGGTTAGATGTTGTTTTCTGTCCTTTCTGTGTGTGAACAAGAGAAGTGGAAAACACAACAAACTTGATAAATAAAGTTTAGTATGGGGAATTGACAAAAATTATACATTTGTATCAAATTTTACACTTAGTTGATCAACGGGAAGAAGTCTAGGGCTTTTCACTACATCACGAAGCTTGACACAAAATGTGCCATATTGTGGCGGTATTCGAGAAAGATGAGGGGAGAACTCTCTCCCACCTTTTGAATATTTAGAGGGGAAATCCATCTTTTGTTTCAGTCCTTCCAAATAATACGGATTATATAGAATACTAGCTGATCCAGCGCAGAGCATCTGCGCTCTATTATATGCATACAATTATTTTCCTGACGCTTCTAGAGTCAAACTGACGATTCAGCTCTCCAAGAAAATTCACTGAGACAAAAAAGTGCGCTAAGTGGTTTGTGTATAACAGAAAAGTAGCCAATGTACAATCTTCACAATAGTAAATTCCATAATGAATTTGTGAACGGAAGCGATTTTATCTTCGCTGACTTCAATTATTTTGACGTTGATCTAAACGTTCTCTGGCCCACCTAAGCCCATATACTTCATTTGTAATTGATCTCTTTTGAATCATTTCATCCAAAGTTTCATTATACAGTAATGTGAATTCTTCTTCAACTCAATTTTTTTTTCGAGAAAAAAGTTATTTTACACCAGAACGAATATAGTAATAGGTTATAACTATGAAGTTATACCTAATATGGTGGAGGTTACCGGTTTTCTTCTGTAAACAAACCGATCGCTACCATCGGCAAAAGAGAAATTCACCTCTATTCTGTTCCACGTACCTTGATATATATAGATGCCAAAATATGCAAGTACTGAAACTCGTGCATCTCCACTTTCCACTCCAACTTCCACTTTCCTGTACAGAAAAAAATCTTAATAATTATTTAATTTACCCGTGCAAATTCATTGATACAAATAGGCGAAAATTTGAAATGAATTCTAAATGAGTTACAAAATAAAAAAAAAAAACTTTGCTTCATTTCATAAAGAATCAAAAAATAGAAGAGCAAACAATCCATTTCATTGGAAATCGTTCGCATGCAAAGCTGTCTTGATGTTTTTTTCCTTTTCGTGACTAAAATTAAGTCGCCAAGGCTGTGTCAAATTTTGGACCAAATCCGCTGAGAGGTTGACTGTCTACCTATTAGTGTTTATAGAAACGCGATGAATCAAACATGCAACAAGCAATCAATGCAATCGATTGATGAAATTTATTATCATTCTTTACACAACAATTGTAAATCTGTATCAAATTTTGGAGCCAATCGGTCAAAGAAAAGAAGTATAAATGCGTACTCTCTTCTCTTCATAATACGACGAAGCTAAACATAAAACACATCATGTTGTAGAAGTATATGATAAAATCGAAGAGAGAACACTTTGGCTGATTTAGTTTAGTTATATTAACGTCCCGTTTTGAAGCAACACGAGGGCTATTTTGGGACGGACCTCGTCATTTTGAACTGCGTCTATATGACGAGGACGACACCTGAGCTGGCATTTTCTCTGCAAACTTCCACACCACACAAGCGAGAGGACGTTTGACCCTGTGATGTATTTCAGCATAATATAAAGAATTTTAGCGCCTTCTTTATCAAAAATAATATATTTATTGGACGTCCACCACAGCACAAACATGTAAAACAGACACATACGCTTACATCACAAACGTTACACCACTCTTACGTCGAATTCCAAGTTCAATTCATTATTCTTTTCTGTTGCTAGGCAACGTCAGCAAAAGAGAAATATATCGTTGCCACACTTTTTTTATAACCTTTAGTAAAGAATTATGCCAAACGATATTTTTAATTAATTTCTTTTTCAGCCAAACGATATTTTAAAATTAATTTCTTTTATGACCAAACGATTTTTTTAATCTAATTAATTTCTTTCTTTAAATATTTTAATAATTCGACAAATATATATTTTTATTCGTAGCGGATATTACAACTCCCTACGTATGATTTAACGTGCAACAAGTCCACATTACACGGCGAATCTTCAGTAGAATCGGGTTTCAAACCTGGAACCCTCCGGTTCCGAAGTCGGAACCTAACCACTAGGCCATTGCGACCCACTGTCTGATTTAAGATTAGCTAAAGCAGACAATGCATCAGTCTGTTCAAAAAATGCGAGTAAGATAGTAATATACAGTTCTGAATCTGTGCAACTCAAACGCCCATACGGCACTAGAGAAAGAATTCTTAATAGCTGTTTACCCATTCAATTCATTGATATAAACAGGCAAAAGCTTGAAATAAATTTTATCCGAGTCGACGAAATAAAGGAACCTCACTTTATTTAGTGAAGAATCAAAAAATAGAAGAGCAAACAATCCATTTATTTGGAAATCGTTCACACGCAAAGCTGTCTTGTGTTTTTCCAAGTTCCGTGACTAAAAGTAAGTCTCAAAGGGTGTGCCCCGAAAATGGTCCTCGGGATCTTCAACCATTTTCTTTTCAAAAACTGCGCTGTTTTTCTACATTTATTAATTCAGCGGTCTCCCTGCCCACGTGCGAAAACTCGCACAAGTCCGCTATTGGATTATAGGAACGGTTTTTGATTTTCAACGGGTAATTTTTCACCCAAGTCAATTGTTCGTGTAGGCATTAACCTTTCTTTTAGTGTTTTTGGAGCTAATTTTGAAATCAATTGTTAGCCCTTGTTTCGGGCGGCCTTTTGTGTTTTGACAGAAGTGTGCCTAATGCGGCGTGAAACGTGGGACTTTTAGTATTCACAAACGCAGACATAGAGTCTGAGTTTATTTTTTTTCATCGGTTTTTGCAAAAATTGAGGTTCGTCTGGTTGATGTTTAAAATGCATACGATCATGTGAATTTTTATGTATTTAACAAATATTGCCAATTTTATGCTGTTTCAGTCAATAAATGCAATGCTAAAAGAGTTACATAGTCTAAATTTTGATACAATCCACTGATCCTATAAGTCATATTTAGTAAAATATTCTTGATACACTACCATTTTAAACAACAAAATTTCCACTCTTCTACGACTAAAACTAACCGAGTCATGCAGGGCCAGATTTCTCATAGGCCCAACCTAGACCATGGCCTAGAGTGCAGCAAGTCAGAGGGATTGCATATACAGAAGAAATAACAACCAAATTAAAAAGTACTGAAAATTTCATATAATTTGCAGTACTATTTTGAAAAGTCTGTATAAAATACTGCTTTTAAAATTTTCATCCATATGTATTAAATGAAAATTTAAGCAGTGCATTTGCGCTTCCCATCTCCACAGCTTGTGTAGTCCTGCTCTGTTTCAGGTAAAAAGTATTTTTCTTTTCTCTCACACACACTCGGTATAAATTATGTGTTAAACAATATTTTGAGAGTGGAAAGAGGTGCCGAATGATGGTACTTTGGCCTAGGGTGTAAAAACATGTAAATCCGCCCCTGCAGTTATAAAGCTTTAAGCATCGCTCTTTTAGACCATATCAATGGCCACCTAGAGGTAGATCCTCCAAAAAGACGGCAGCTCTTTCTCGAGGTGGCTGTTGATTGGCTTAAAGTAGTGAATTTCAAAGTTTCAGAACTCGGTCATTTTTATTCGCAGAAAAGTGTATTTTCTTTTCTCTCACACACACAGTGTAAACCATGTGTTAAACAATATTTTGACAGTGGAAAGGGGCACAGAATTATGCACTTTGGCCTAGGGTGTGAAGTTGTGTAAATCCGCCTCTAGAGTGATGAAGCTTTAAGCATCGCTCTTTTAGACTATATCAATGGGCGCCTAGAGGTAGATCCTCCAAAAAGCCGGAAGCGCTTTCTCGAGGTCGCTGTTGATTGGCTTAAAGTAGTGAATTTCAAAGTTTTAGAACTCGGTCAGTTTTAGTCGCAGAAGAGTGTATTTTCTTTTCTCTATCACACGCACAGTGATAAGTGTTAAACAATATTTTGAGAGTGGAAAGGGGCGCAGAATTATGCATTTTGGTCTAGGATATAAAGACGTGTAAATCCGCCCCTGGAATTATAAAGCTTTAAGCATCGCTCTTTTAGACCATATGAATGGCCACCTAGAGGTAGATCCTCCAAAAAGCCGGCAGATCTTTCTCGAGGTGGCTATTGATTGGCTTAAAGTAGTGAATTTCAAATTTTCAGAACTCGGTCAGTTTTAGTAGCAGAAAAGTTTTTTTTTGTCTAAGATGTTAGTATGTTAATAATATTTAACTAAATATGACCAACAGACTGGAACACTGTATAAAAATAGACCTCGTAATTTTTTTATTTATTGACTCAAACAACATGAAATATCATTCTTTGCGTCATTTAAAGCATTTTCCCGATTAGAAATACATGCCTGTCTTTAACTGTGTAGAAATTTGCTATTGAACCACGACGGGAGTGGACACTGTGTATATTGATGAACAGAAAAAAGCTACAATAAAGCTTCACTAATATCCTTTTTTTCCTAATTCAAATTTTAGAATCGCTTTGAAGCCTCGTCGACAAGAGAAATGGTTGCCATCATTTCACAACATTCATCACATTTGATTAAATGGAACGGCACCATCTATCTCCATACAGCCAGGTTACAACATCCATAAACAATTTCTTCCTTTTATTGCCGTCTTGTGTAAATCACCGCATTCTTCTTTGCATGTCCTCCATTCTTCACACACCTCTTATTTGCATTAGACTGCAAGTTCCTGCTGCGAGGTACCAGAGACACCCTTCAGCGGTTTTCTAATTCTCACTTCATTCAACATATAATTAAACGCCAACTCCAGCTGAAAGTATAATATGTGGATATTATGTTACCATAAGTGCATACACCGAGTGCTCGTTACCTGTTTATGGGAAGATTGATGTTCTGTGTAGGAGTGATGGTGAATTACTTGCTTGGATTTTAAAATCTTCATGAATGTTCTTTATGAAGATTATGATTCATTTTTATTGTTAGTTTCTAAGTGAATTGAAAAAATTCATTTAATTTTTCAGCGGGTGGTCATTTTATTGTATTTTGATGGATTATTCCTCAAGCATGATCATTTTAATGGTACTTATTCTTTTTGGATTGATTCTCGTCTTCTCATCATTTTTGTTTAATAAATACTGTGGATTCACGTTATGTGACGTCCTGTCACATGACGAACATATCATCTGCGCATGTCATTTAATACCTCCATTCATGTTGTCATACCTTTTTCCTCTTGCAAGTTGCGCAGTGAGTTTCAAAATTAAATTGGCACGCGCATAAGACGTGACCAGTTCAGCATGGATTGATTTCATTTACTCTTCTTTGAGTCGGAGTTTGTTAAAAAAATAATAAAACCAGTTTTTAAAAGCACTCTTTTATTAACGTATTTCAAAAGTAATATTTTTATTTTAATTATTTTCTTTCTGTCAGCTTCGCTACCAGGTGGCGCCACTTATTTAGAATCAAAATTTAATTTAATTAGTCGATTAACTTGATAATTCAGTTCTGGAAATATTAAAATAGTGGTGGAGAGAATACACAAATGCGCAAAATTTCACAACTCTAGCACATCAGGAAGTGCTCGAAAGATCTATTACGAAATTCCATCTTGACAAACATAAAACAAATCAAGTTGAATAAAAGTACTTAGTTTAATCGCAAATTCTCAAAAATGCGGAGTTTTTTGTTACATCACTCGTAACCTGCAGACATGTCTTAGTAGGATTTCATGAATAGAGGCGTGTTTTATATGGGAATATACGTGAAGTTAGAATGTTTGATCAATGAAAAATAAGAATAATGAATGCAATATGGTAAATTTCTGAAAAATACCAACAATGCTTGAATAAAGTATTCCCCTGCAAATCCGAAGTTCTAAGTTTTTCCATGATTTAACATGAACATAAAAAGAAAAACGCAGAACCTTATTTCCATAATGAAAGGTTATGCTGCGGAGTACCATGCTCAATTAGATTTTCATTGAAATATCTTCTTTGAGAAGCTTTTCTCTCTAATCCGCTTTTGAGACACGAAATCGTATTGCGAAAGTCGTTATCCAAATTCCTGAATTCGAATATTTTCAATTCGAAAGTCAACTTATCAAGCGAAACTCGTCAACAAATGTTTTGATTAGTTTGGAATAGTTCAAACGATGAGTAACTGAATAAATTAATAATACCCGAAAATTGTTTTTAAAAGTAGCGTAATATTATTTATTATATTATACAGCTATTTCTTCTGGTTGGTGGGGCAGATTTTATTTGAAAATGTAGAATAAAACCGAAAATTCTATGAAAATATGTTGTTCCTAAACGTGATTAATGTTGTCAGTTTAATTTTTTGGATGAAATAAAAATTATTTTACACATTTAGTCTTCTCGTGTAATGATTTGCCGCCTCGTGCATTGAATTCCTAAATCTGTTGTATTTAAATCTGTGATTAAGTCAATGCAGCAATAAATTTAAAAGAAAACCAACGGGAGTGTTCGTATTCTTCGTTCGTTCTTTCTCGTATACTAAAACAATATGGCGTCTTTTGTTCATTTCTCTTAGTAAGAGTCTGTATCTCCGTGACCTGTCACATAGGAAGTGCCAAAGCCCACAAGTGAGTCACGTAGTCACGTGCAAATGAGACGCAAGAGTCACTTAGCGCATACTATCACAATATGGCGCTTTTTGAGATTCGTAATTGATGAAGAAAACAGAGTTCGCATTTTGGACTCTTCCTTTTCACCGATTGAGTTCAAAATTTGATGAATGTGTGCACGTTTGGTCACAAAACCACTTACCAAATTCCATTCTCCTAAATCGTTGCACTTTTAAGTTATCGCATTCACATTCACTCGAATATAAACGTTCGCAGACGGTCAACCCGTAGACGGATTTGGTCCAAAATTTGTAACCCATCTATAATTCTGATGATAAAACATACACTAAATTTCATCCATCTAGTTCTTTGCATTTTATTTATCGCGTTCACATGCACCCAGTAAGACAGATACACACTTCCCGTAGACAGATTTCAACTAAAATAGGATAGGAATCTACAATTTTGGTGTAAAGACCACACGCTATATTCCATCCATCTAGCTCTTTGCGTTTTTGAGTTATACGTGTTCACAGACCAATCGATCGACAAACATAATCCCAAAAATAGAATTTTCCGTTTCTAGGTTAAATTTTTTGACAATTACAATGCTTTCTCTTTGTGTGCTTAGTATACGATAAAGTAAAAAAAATCACATAGATATGCTTATTTCGAATATATTTAAAGTTTCCAAATAGTATGTGACGTCTAATCAGGTTAACAAATTCGTAGGTCAAGGTTTTAAGTTTCTTTTCTATTGAAAATCGGCATCGAATTCGGAAAAGTTTTGCAGTCTGTAACAAC
>BGPR01000990.1:230458-240768 GCA_013235015.1 Araneus ventricosus | reverse complement strand
CGTGCTTCGTTCAGTTACGTATTGCTCTTTATGTGCTTTTTTTGATGAGGGTGAGATAACATCAACGGTTGTTGGTAACAGGGCAGTTTGTTAGTAAAAAATAATAGAAACATTTTTAAAAGAGTTTTTTAGTTGTAAACTATATCGGACGCTGATAACCGTCTGTTCAAGAATGTTTAGAATTAAAAATTAATCCTGCAAGAGATGAGAACGATATGAGTATTTTTTGACAATACCTCAGAGATTAGAGATGGACTTGCTATCAATAAACTGCCTGATCGGCGTTCTGTGCGTAAAATTAAGATTTTAACAATTTCTTTTCAATATAGTATCGTGTACGAACATTGGACTCAATGGCCATCTTCATCATTGCATGGGTTCATAAATTGACAAGCTCTCTGTAATTCCGAGCATAGACTAGAGACCTTTAATTTTTCTAAAACTACTGGATAAGCTAAAATAATATTTACATCTGATTCTTTAAATAATTTTCTAAAAAGAAAACTTCAAATATCGGATTTCATTTTTCTTGAATTGCATATTTTCTTATCCTTTAATTAAAAGAACTACTGTACAAAACTTGAATAGTAGAACCCCATACTGATCATAAAAATATCTAGACTTTATTAATAAAATCAGTTATTATACAGTGGAACCTTTTATTTAATTTTGACGTTTATTGATCAGATTTTCTCTGTTATCCTGAATTTCCTATATACATAATGCTAAAATATCGTCTATAATTCGAATTGATTTGAGTTGATTTAAAGTAAAAACTAAAAACTATAATAAGAATCAATCATTTTTGTTTCTGAATTGTTTCAGTTAACTACATCAAACAATTTTTTTTGTGTCTTTGTGATTGTAAGTGAATAATTTTTTTAAGGCGCTTAAATTCCTTGAGAGTTTTTGCTGCTGTACAATCCATTCAACAAAACCAATGAGAAATTTCTTATTTGCTATTAAAAGAACCTGGAACATGAAGATGTGTATTGCATTTTCATTTGACTAAGCTATGTTGTGCAGTTGTTGCATTAAAAGTTTTTTAGACTACTTGTTTATTAAAATTACTTACTGATTGTTTTAATAATAATGTATGATTTATTACGACAATTAAAAGTTAAGCTTTACTGCCATTCTGAGATTAAAGTTATCGTTTCTCTAGATAGACTCGCATTTAGACCAGTAATTCTTAGTTCAATTTTTGAATTTTTATTGTGGTCCCGTCAGTTTCAATGCCAAGTTCCATCGCAACCGGTGCTAGCAAAAGTTAATTAAAAGCTTTCATTGAAGAATCTTAAGAATTAAGGACCTAGCTGAAATCGATCGAAATTTTGCTAATTTTCCAGAATCTCAATCCACCTCACCAATTCCTCGTTTCCCAAATAGCTCTTTCCATTCCATCAGCCAAGGCCAGCACGCCCCTCCTCCATTCCTATCAATAATCGGCAAAGCAATCATCAAAATAGATAACTTCCCATTAAAGCGACAAAATGTCTTCAATCAGCCCAATTTAATCACCGCACGTTACAATTAGCAGTAATTAGCGAAAGATGCCAAGTTGACGGTAGGGGGGCTTGAAAGAGAGAGGGGGCAGCATACATCGTCAGCGGTTTTGGAAACTTTTCAGTTTTGGGGAGAAAAAAGGAAAATAGTCAGTGAATAAAACCAAAGAGAAAATTTCGAAATCTGTCGTGAAATGTGCTATTACGAAGCGTTTAAAATCCGCCAGGGCAAAGTTAACGAGGTCTATCATTAGGTTCTAGCGTTAAGGGGGGAAATGGCGTTTCTTTAGGTGTTATTGGCAGTTTTCAAGTCATTAATTGCTGGTTACCGATGCGGTTATCAAAGAAGGTGTCGTGTTTTCAATGGAGATTCGCCCCGCAAAATACTGTACTTGGCGGTACGTGTGAAGAATTTGAGTTATGTTCTCAAGCTAGAAGTGCAGGTGAGATAGGTTCAAAAATAATCTGTCTGTTTCCGCGAAATAAACTAGCTGCCAAAGTGTTGAAAAAAACTGGTAATTTATTAAGAGCATTGCACCTTGTTGTATCCTGAGGTGTGTAATCATAGCCGTTTTGTTATCTATTATCGTTACCAAATGCTTCATCATCATTCAGTAACAGATTTGTTGCGCAACAAATCACTCAAAATGTTGCAAGAGATGCTTAACTCAGAAATGTTTGATTAAATAATAGCTAAGAGCACCACCTGGAAGTAGTTTCGCACATATAATTTTAAGTTTAACAACTGTACTAGTAAACAGTACCTTTCTTTTGGTGAATTTTATTAAAATATTATTTATTATAAACCGTGCTATATAGTCCCATTATGGAAATCTGTCGTACTGTGCAGAATAATGCTGGTATTAAAAGAAGCACCTCCAATTATTTCTTGCTAGTTTTTAAAATGGCAAAAGTGATGAAACTAAGGTAAAAGACCTATTATGTTTAGTTAAAAGCTTTACAAGGATAAAATAATAAGCAGCATTTTACTACCTCAAGAGGCATATTTATTCATAATGCTCTTTATAAGGTACAAAGTCACTGGTCTCAATATTGCTTTAAAAAATGTTTTCTTTTAAACGTTCAAAAAAGGTTAATAATTCATCAATATTAAAAGCATTTTTAAAAAAGCGTTTTTTTTCTTAAACGCTCTGAATAAGTTTACAAACTGATAAAAAAGGAGCGAAATCAATAAAGCCATTTTCAGAAAAAGCGCTTTTCTTTTAAACGCGCTGAATAAAGTTACAAATTAATCAAAAAGGATCGAAATGAGTAATGAAAACATTTCCAAAAAAAGAGCGTTTTTTCTTTAACGCTCCCTTTAACATTAAAAAATAATCAACAAAGAGCGAAATCATTGCTTAAAATATTGCTCAAAAAGGAGCATTTCTTTTAACACGCTCCTTTTAACATTAAAAAATAATCAACAAAGAGCGAAATCATTGCTTAAAATATTGCTCAAAAAGGAGCATTTCTTTTAACACGCTCCTTTTAACATTAAAAACTAATGGAAAAGGAGCGAAATCGTTCAATACAAAAAAGGAGCGAAATTCGCTCCGAATATTTCGCTCCGCGGAAGGATTGTAAAACGCTCCGAAAGGACGATGCACTTTCAAGTACGGAAAGGAGCGAAAATTCGCTCCATCGGAACGAATTTCGCTCGTTTGGTTTAAGACTATAGTCTTAAAACGTTGACAGTCGTGATGTTAAAACATTTGACCCCTTGGCCACCTTTGTTCTTTTGTGAAAATTTGCTAAAAGTAACATAAAACTTTAATATGTTATAATTTTTTTAAAAATCTAATTTATGCAACAAAGAAGGTGTGATAAGTGCGAATCACTGGTGAACCACGCAGCCTCAACAGACTTTTTTTTCTGTTTGAGTTGGTAGGTGCACATGTGATTCACACTAACAGGTTCAAGCTTGTAAATTTATTACATTCGTACAAACAGCTATAGGCATTCGCTGTTTTGTCCAGTACAGTACAGTGGAATTTACTTTAGTAATAAATATTGTTGTAAATTGCCCTAATATGGAAGACTACCAAAAAGAGCAACGTTGTTTAGAAGGCCTTGATGAATGAAATACTTTCTGATGCTGCTTATCAATAATTTCAGCTTTCGTTATTTACGTGTATTTGTCATTTTTTATTACTTTTTTCAATTTTCGGAGACAAAATTATGATTGGCACATAACTTGAAATTAATCTAGCTAAAGGAGTGAAATTTGGCGTATGGTTTTATCACCAGAATTATCGATCTGGATTCAGTTCGGATCAAATATGTGAACGGATTGATTGACTGTCTGTTGGTATGTTGATGAACGTATGTAGATGTAGTTGGTGTGTGCATTCGTATGTAGATGAACGAATAACTCAACAAAGCAACAAGCCACATAAATGAAATGAAATTCGGCTTGTGGCTTGACATCCAAATTGTAGACCTACATTAAGTTTTTTATTCATTAGGTCAAAGGGAAAAGGTACAAAATGCATACCCGATTTTCTTTTTTGTGCAACGAAACTTAACACAAAACGCAGTATACGGAATTTAAGTCTTAGAGACCGGGAACAAACTCCAGGCAGTCAAACATTCGATAGAGTTCTGGCCGTTAACAAGCAGAAAGACGGATAATTTTTTAACACGATTACGTATAGAACATACTAGGTTTACACTTCGTCACTTGCTGCTCTGAGAAAGCGCACTATTGTGCTCACAATGTAACTGTACTGTTTGTCTATCATATATTATCTGAAGGCCCGAATTTTAATTCCTAACGTTTGAATTTCTTAAAAACTACCACAATTTCTGTATCCGAGTTAATTGGAGAGACTCCTCATATTTATCTTTCTGCTTACTTGAACTCAGTTGGATTTTGTTCTCTTATATAAACATTTTTCAGTTCTACTAAAAAGATTTTCCATCGTTTTTTGCACATATGTAGTATAATGCTTTTATATTGATAGAAATTTACAATTTAGTGTGGCGCAGTATAGTAATTGTAATGGCTCCTGCTTCTAAAAAAAACCAACTCTATGAAAAGTTCGAGGGGAAAGCACTCTTTCTAGTTTCGACTAAATTACTGTAGCGACTTTTTAAAGTAATTGAGGTTAGAAAATGGCAACTATTAAAAGAGCGAACAACTATTTCTTTTAAAAATGGAAAATTTTACTTATTGTGTTTTCATTCTGAAGTATGAAAAATTTGTTTGATCATTGCAATTCGTAATTGCGTTTATAATTCAACTTTCGTTTAGATTGTACGATTATTTTTAATTATGCTTGCTATATCCCAAACTTAGCATTATTTTCATGTTTGGAATTTTGTATTTAAAATGAAAAATTATGTTTCAAACTAAGCTCCTGTTTTTCTCCTTCTTATTACTTGACATTTTCTCCAGCTGCTGTTAACGTTACTGAGAAAAACATTAAGTGTGTGGCTTTTCAAAACAGTAATCTTCCAGGCAAAAATTACGTTGATTCTCAACGCTTTTTTACAAGCATTCAGGCAACTTGGATTGAAATAACATCGTTTTATTTATACAAACTTAAATTTTCTAGAATTATTTTATATTCAAGATGAAATGTATAGCTGTTCTGTTTTGAAAACACTGCTTATTTCCCCCTTTTGTACGCTTAATTTAGTCGTTAAATTGGGAAAAATTACCACCAACAGACGAAATTGTTTACAGAAGGGCTTCTTCAAATAATGTTATATAGTGTTTGATGCCTCGCCGTAAGTTGAAGCCATGAATAACAAGAAAAATTTTAGATTCTTCTTGGAATTTCCATAAACGGTTCCTAGAATGCAATTTATGAAGAAAGAAAGAAGAAAAGGTTCTTCAGGCGATTTTTATCTTTTTTCGTTTGTGAAAATAATACTACATGCAGTTTTAGAGGGAGAAGAAAAAGAACATGACAGTTGAAATTTCTTTAAGTACTGAGCATTTTTTTTTTTAAAAAAAGTACGTTGCTTGAAGTATGAGAGTAATATAGCGAAAAGCAAATAAATACGCAGCAATAAATAAACATGTGTGAATACTATTTCTTCAACAGACTATTATTTTATTTCATATTTTTTCTTTCGTTTTAACTATGTGGTTGTGTTTTCTGCTCTAAAAATCTAGACTTTTGTTTAAAAAAGTGACTTTTTATAATAATATTTTGAGTCTCGGGTGCTTTTGAGCGGAAAAGGGTTTTTCGAATTCAGTTTATTCTCATTTTTAAAAGAATATAAATAAAGATCTCAAAAATAAATTATTTTGACTATTCAAGCTTATTCGCGTAATGATTAACACGGGTAAGAAATATATTAATTGCTAAAGGGAGAAAATAAAAACAAAAAACAAATATAGACAATTTTAACTAAAAATCAAAATCGATTTATCAGAATTTTGTGTGTGTGTTTGTGTTATGTGCGTTTCTCGCGTTTCTATTCAGTGTATTTTATTTATTATCCATCGGTGTGGTGCTTAATTGCTTTCTCGTATACGAAGTATACAAAGAGAAAGTATTGTAACCGTCAAAAAATTCGAATTCGAGATTTTTACGAATCCAAGTTTTAGACTTCCCCGAGTTCGAAAAACACAATTTTGGAATTTTGTCCTCTGTGAACACGGTAACTCGAAAACTATTAGAGCTACGGGGATGAAATTTGGTATGTGATCTTTACACATAATTTGCAGGTTTCTGTCAAATTTTGGACAAAATCCGTCTACGGGAAGTCTGTCTGTGTTCATGTGAATACTATAACTCAAAAACTTGAAGAGCTAGATGGATGAAATTTGGGGCACAGTTTTATCATCATGAATGTAGGTCCTTATTAAATTTTGGACCAAATCCGTGGAAGGGTTGACTGTCTGTAGGACTGTATAATCGCATACTTGTAAAAATTATATCTCCTAAACCCTTTGGCTTCGATAAATAAAAATTGGTATGACGGTTGCTAACACTAATTATAGATATGTGCCCGAATTTCGTTTGTCGGTTAAAAAAAGGCGTTCAAATTGCATAATTAATTTTTCTAATCCGATTATCCAAACGCATGCGTACTAGTAGCAATCTATGTGCACGCCGAAGGATTACGTCACTTTGTCCTTGAGCCGGCAAGAGTGGAAGTGTGTGCTAGATAGGTTTAATCGCTACGCATCTCTTTGATTCTTTGCCTAAATATTTTACAATCACTATAATCTACAGTGAAAAACCTTCTGATAGTCATTGGATTCTGGATTACAGTAGCTTCGAATCTTTTTATCCACACAGGGGAAGGGGAAACAGCACCTTTTTGGGAAAGTAGACGAGAAAGTTTAGGGGAGACCACTCCCGCTGGTTTTTTTAAAGATACATATAATACCTCTAAATTTATCAAGCGGTGCGTGTGATGAAAATCTGGTGATTTTTGTTGATATATTTTTACGCACTCTCTGCAGGATAATTCAGAAGTCTGGAACAACTCTAAATACCTATAATACGCGAACGAACTAGAATATTAAAAGATGCCGTTTGGCATAGAAAGGATTGAAATGAAACCATTTTGTTTGCCATGAAATCGGAACTTATTAGTATTGTAATTTACGGTTAAAATCACCAGATGGCTCTGCAGTTTTCGGAGTGATGTGTTACATATGATTTATAAATGATTTTAATATGTTTCGATTTTCATCTGACAGCTGTATTCCTGACTGGAGGTCGACACATTGAACATTTTCAAGCCGTTACTCCTCTCATTATTTTATTCTATGTATTACGTAGATCTTCCAAAATCATTTGTAAGCTGTATTTCCATTAAATGCTGCTTTCTTTACAAACATACAAACAAAAAAATATGCAAATACATCCGTCTATCTTCATTTGTTGGCGAATTATTCATTTTTAACGTTTCTCCGGACTTCTGCATCATTTTAAAAAGGCATTTTCTTTTACTTTTTTTTTGTGTCACTGTGTTTAACTTTGTACCGTTTGTTAGGGAAAGAAAGTGACTATTTGTTTAAAAAATGGAGGTGGGCATATGAAAAAATATGGATTTCGAGACCACATGTGACCTCGCTTCTGTCCACTATAAAATATAACGTTATTTGAGATAGCCCGTGCAACGCCGGGCCACGCAGCTAGTTTTGTATATAAATTTCCATTTGTTTTATAAGAACTCTGGCGTCAGAAAATTGTTGGTTCGATAAATAAATAAATTTGTTTAATATGAACTAGTTAGTATGACATAAGGGATTTATCTAAACATACCAATGACATGGTATTTTGATAATAGTTGATGGATAATATCAGTAGTATCCAGGTCTGGTTTTAGCTGATTGGACCAGTTGCTCTCCGCTGCTTAATTGTCCCCGCGCCAGAGTGCAATCCACTCGGAAAGATTAATTTTACTGCGCGACTAAAGATCAAAATTTACCGAAACACATTCAGGGTAATATGTAGATAACTTACAGTAATATTGATTCACCATTTCACAACATGGTGAATATTTAAAAATATATAAGGTTGCTCACAATATGGGAAGTGATTTTTCCATCATATTAACAAACAATCGTTTTCATTTACAAAACTTTTTAATGTAAGTTACTAAATTATTTTAATTAATTCAGTAAGTATATGAAATATTTAATCATATGTGGCTTTTTCAATTTAGAGATTATTCGATTTTTTCTCATATTTTTGGGTAATATTCAGAAAAATTCTTAGCCCCCCTTCATTTAAATAGACAAAAACTAGGTTATTAAGACATCATAATACAACATATAAGGTGCATGCGCCTTATACTCTGTTAAACGTCTTTGGTGGAACAAAAGGTTGACCAAAATTGTTTTCATTTGGGTCCCACAACTCCTAAGGCCCGCGCTGAGTTGCAGCTTCAGTTACGAACAAGCGTTCCGTGGTTCTCCTATAAAAATTGAGAGAAGGAAAAATATCCCTGTTCGTTGAAGTGTCTTCCATTTCAACTAGAATCAAACCACTCTTTTTTAACTATTATTAACTTAGGGTGCCAAGTCCCCTTAAGCAACTGAAGCCGTCTGCAAATTTTCCATACTCACTAGACTTCGGTATGCTAAAGGCAAATTAATCCTGTTTACGCTGAATATTAACTGTGTACTTTCTTACTGAAAATTGATCTTTAATAAGAATCTGACTTCAAAAAGTTAAAAATAAAACTGGTTCTCTAATAAGTTTATATTTCCGTTATTTTATAATACCCTTGAATAAGTGTAATTTTAATTAACACCAAAAATACTCATCCATAAATGGACTGATCAATAGAAAAATGAAATTATAGCACAATTATGAGCATCTTGCCTTTCAAATCCGATAAATTTCAGAATAAACCGCATTGTTTAATGAAACTTAAATTCTTCTTGGAAAAGGAAAATCTACTATTCCTACAAAAAATTTTTTGTATCCCTTCCTTCAGTTTATATGGTTTTTCATTAATTTTTTTCTTAAACTGTTACGCTCACGGATCGATCCTTGTTTAAGGCAGACACAATTACCAAAAAATAGATAAATAAATAAAAACCAAAAACTGATAGCCCGAATACGTTCCGATCAGATGTCTCCACCCTTTCTCCATTTAAATTACTGCATAACGGAACGTCGTCTGCAAGGTGGTTGTTGGGGGGAGGGCAGGGAAGAACAAAAAGTTACTACCAACCAGTGTACCATCTGGTCCCCTCTATTTTCCAACTCCACCAGCATCCTTCATCCCTACCTCCGCGCCATCCTCTAGAAAACTGAACATGACACCTAATTTCAGGACCGAACGGACGATTTTCCGCGTCGCTTGACGCATTCCGAAAGACCCTCTCGAACTCCCCCTCCGTCTTCGATATTTCCGCCCCCACGCACACTAATGCGATGGAAATGATCCCGAATGAGTCAAGATCCGATCTCCACCCCTCCTCCGCTCCCTTTTTCCTTCCTCCTCAGAACCACCACGAGAACTTTCGCGCCTTTTCCGCTTTCTCTCTTTCTGGAGAAGGACACCCCTTCTCCTTTGAAGCCAAACACTCTCGGTTTCCCATTCCTTCCCCGATCAAGAAATTGTTTCGGCCACCCCTCCACCCGCAATCGGTTTTTCTTTTGCTTATGTTCCAGCCCAACCCTTTCTGGAGCACTTCCTGTAAGGAAGGGACGTCAAAATATTTGCCACCAAACGGAATGAGATTTGGTGTCAAAGACTGAGAGGAAGATGTAAAACGGATCGAATGTAGAATAGGACTGGAGCGTTTTGGAAGTTCTTCGTGTGTTTGTTTCCATTATTCAGTCTTTTGAGTGGCATATAAAATTATTTCTAGTACGTCGTGACAACAATAAGGAAATTATTTTTAGTGTGCCAGGGTTATGCAATACTGGGTCGTTCGATTATTCAGTCTTTGGTAGCGCATATAAAATAAGTTATTTTTAGTAAGTCGGAATAATAATGAGAGAATTATTTTTAATGGACAAGGGTATTAATGAGAGGATAATATTTAGTGTGCTAGGTTTATAATAAGGAAATAGTGTGCCTGGGCAATAATAAAGAAATTATTTTTAGTGTGTCGGAATAATAATGAGAGAATTATTTTTAATGGACAAGGGTATTAATGAGAGAATAATATTTAGTGTGCTAGGTTTATAATAAAGAAATGGTGTGTCTGGGCAATAATAATGAAATTATTTTTAGTGTGTCGGAATAATAATGAGAGAATTATTTTCAATGGACAAGGGTATTAATGAGAGAATAATATTTAGTCTGCTAGGTTTATAATAAGGAAATAGTGTGTCTGGGCAATAATAAAGAAATTGTTTATAGTGTGTCTGG
>BGPR01000990.1:209302-221128 GCA_013235015.1 Araneus ventricosus | reverse complement strand
TTTTTCTTTCGGTTACCCCTTAAAAACCCAACCCATGCACTTTTGTAGCCTTTTAACCATCACGTGGTCTCTTAACTTCTCGCCGCATGCAAAAACGCAGCAGGGGAACCCTTTGATAAAACGTATATCTCTCGCTATCTCTTAGTTAAGTGGTGTTACAGAGGCCAGATACTTCACGTAAAAAGGGTTTTTAGGGTCTTGTATCAGATGCGAGAGCCGGTAGCTGGCGAAGATTACATCTTTGCGCGCCAAGTGTTGTGCTCGTAAAAATTTTTCCGGATGCGTTTGAGACGTGTAAACAAAATTGATCTCCGGTCAGCGTTTTTAATAGGGCTTTCGTGTGCAATTTTTTTAAGGTACTTTTGTTAATCTTGGCAGCGGTTAGGGATAAATGTCGGGAGTAGTTTGTTGTTGATGTCGCGACTTTTTGACGCTACATAGGGGGGGGGGGAATGAGGGGGCAGACAATATTAGGGGGGTGCGAATTTTTTTACACTATTTTTTGATTACAATTTGATTTTTAACATTCCTTTACTTTGTTTGTCGTGATGCCTATTATAAAAAAACTTCATCAACGAGCGTTTTTGTAGTGAATGAATCATTGCCATCACTCATCCCGGGCAGTGGCGTATGAGGCGTAAGTGGCGTATGAGGCGTGCATTGATTTTTTCTCCCCAGTAGTCACTACTGATATACTCAAAGTAAATAGCTTTGTTTATGATATTAATTTTTCGCCTCACATTATATTTTGCTTTAGAAATCAGTGGCATAGCAAAGGTCAGTGGTGCATGGAGTATAATAGGATTTTTCACCCTCAGTAGTCATCAGTGACATAGAAAGGGTAAATGGCCCCCATAGAATAGTATTATTTTTGCCACCACCTCGTTACAATGACTGACATTTATTTATTTCACTGAAATGTGGATTTGTGAAGATATTGATTCTTCCGACGTATTCGATGATTGATAAATTCTTGATATTTTTTTTAATTATTCGCCTCAATAATAGGATTTTCCACCCTCAATAGTCATCAGTGACATAGCAAGGGTAAATGGCCCCCATAGAATGGTATTATTTTTGCTACCACCTCGTTACAATGGGCTTTTAAAAGTGACATTTATTTATTTCACTGAAATGTGGATTTGTGAAGATATTGATTCTTCCGACATATTCGATAATTGATAAATTCTTGATATTTTTTTTAAATTTGAGTATATGCAACTTTAAGTTTGCTATTTTTAATTTTTTTAAGATTAAGTGTTAACATGAATTTAAAAGTTGTAATGTCTTAATTTTTTAGTGTTTTCACATTTTATTTTTTGTCCGATGTTCATTTTGTGTCATGCAGTACTGTAACTTGAGTTTTTTTTCTGTGGTGTACATTTTCTTTAAATAAATATTTTGCCTCCGTGGGCATCAATATCTCTTGTCCCTCGTCACTAAGCCATTGTTAAAAATTGATATTTAGGCACTAATTATTTTGTTTTCATGCCCACCCAATCGTAACTACTATAAAGATCACTGATTCCGGTAGAGACATTCTGCTTTTAAATTTCCGTTACTAAATGACCAAAAGATATTAAATAAACCTATTAATTTTTGGTAAAACTTCTGCTTTAATTATATTGCTACGCGTATTGCGCATCAAAGGATGACGAAAAAGGGATTTATTTATTGAATTTAATTTAAAATATAATGCAGAATTATTCATTCATGAGCTTAGAAGACAGAAAACGCAGTAGGCTTCCTAGTGTATGTCCACGAAAGTTTATTTATCCCACCCTGTCGAAGCATTCGGAAATTTATGACCAAGTCGAGCGGCAAACCGGTCCTAAGAGACCAACCAGGCGAACAGTCCGTCTGGAGCCCTTTATCTTTAAGAAAATTTAAAATAAATAATAACACATTAATAGTTCAAAAAAATAGCAATACATGATAGAAAAAGAAAACAAAATACTGAAACAATCTGCAAAAAGAAAGAAAAGAAAAGAAAATAGAGAAATTTACACTTGAGCAGCGTCAAGAGAGGCTTTCGGCACTTTTTTTAGATAATAGTTCTTTAGAAGATTTAGCGTTTTTTAATCAGAGTCCCATTTTGCTAGTTTATTTTCAGAAAGATCCGGAGAATGCTTTCCTAGTATATAATGAAAACATTTCAGCAACAGAAAGTCTAATGCTTTGGGGCGCTTCTATGAAAACAAATCTGGATCCGATGAATTCCTATAGAGCAAACTCGATTTCCACATAAGTATTTATTGCCTGTAGTCTTCTATTTCAACATATCGTTTATATAACATTTTTAACATAGTCTGAAATCTGTTGCGAACGAGTCTTGCCAGAAGGTGCCGCTGAAAACTTGTTAATATTTATTTGAATCCTGATGCATATACATTACTCCACAATAAATATACATTCAACATTCTTATTCACTTGAATAACCCGCAAATAAATGCGAACAATCCCATCCATAAAAGATTGAAGTTTTTTACCCCATAAAACACTGCTCCACAAATGCATGAAATCTTTTTCGTAAACATTTTAAAAAGATTTTAAAAATATCTAACATAGACGGAGAAAAAAAAAAATAAACCTCCGAAACCCAACTTAAAGCTGGGCCATTCGATTCCAAACCGTCCTATCCGCTCCCTAGAGTAACTTCCCCCTGCCTTAAGAAAACATCCAACATAACCACCATCAAATACTGGCTAGAGCAAATACAAAAAAGCATACATTATGCATGTTGCCATACAGCGAGTCCCTCTATAAATGGGCCCGATCTCAAAACTTCCCCTCTATCTCCAAAACCCCTGTCTGTCTCGAATAGTTTTTTCTTTTCGGCAAACCCATTTCATTCATATTTTATCTCATTGCATTCTCCCCTACTACTTCTTCTGGAATCTGCTGCAGTTCCAGATATTTCTAGATATATATAACGCGATCGGGAACTGGAACGGTCGTTCTCAAATGTTATTTTATTTTAGATTTTCGAGGATGTTTCTGCCACGAGACGGCTTGATAGCTTTTTTTGTGCAGTAGCAACCAGAGTACATATAGATATTTTGGGTTTATTTAGTTCATTTCTTATTTTGTGTGTGTGTGTGTGTGTTCAACTTATCCATGGAGTGTTTATGTACGGAAAATTTTAGAGTTGGAGTGTTCCTACTGTTTATTTTTTCACTTTGTTGAAGTTGGGTTCTCAACTTGAGATGGCGAATATTAGATTGCGGCCAGGCAAGAAATTTTGCTTCGCGTTTCTTTGGAGTACGTTTTTGACACAGATTTTATGTTGGCACGCAATAAAATCTTTTCCATGTTTAAGAAAAGTTCTAAAATGTGTCTTTTTTTGTCCCCTTAAGCAAATAAATAGGTAGCATTCTTTTGAAAAAATATCGCGCTCTATTTTATTCCTCCCACAGTGTAGGTATTAAAGTGAACAGACTCCGAAATGATATTAGATAGAATTGATTATAGATTTTTGAGGTATAATTGCTTTCTGGCATTTTAAGTATATGCGATTACGAATTTTGTCGGTAGAGGAAGGTGGGATAAAACCGGGTAGTTAAGATTCGAAGACCGTTAGAACTAAACTATCTGACATAGAGCTTGTCAAATTTTATTAGAAAATTCATTGTTTATATTCAAACATTTTCCAGAAAAGTCATAGTTTCGCTACTTTTTTTAACAATGATTTTTTTATATAAAAAATGTCAAACCACCCGGTTTTACCCCAATAGTAGGGTAAAGGGTTACACATATTAACTTAACGGGAAATTAGGAAAACTAGAGTTTAAGTGGAAAAGTAGCAGACATTTTTGTTTTAAATGGCAATTTAAGAATATTATTTACAAAATTTCCATGTAAAGCAGTTGTCTTCTTCCTCCGCGCCACTGCAACTTTCGTGGACCCAGTTGAGACAGTTTCTACATTGCATCCATCCTTTTCATTTATTTGAAGTAGAAAATATATCACTAAAATATAATAAATCAACGTTTGATATGCTTTTTTTCGTCTTCACCGGGAAAATCATCAATACTATCTGTCCTGGCCTTGTGCCACTTGGTGTAGCCGGTTTTACCCCGAGTGAAAAGGTTATAAAAAACGAAATAGAGCCACTCAATTATTGGACTAAATCCTTATTGTTTGATAGGATATAAATCCTTAGTAAACATATAATAAGCTGGACCAAATATAGCTTTTATAACTGTAATGATTATTAAATAAGGATAGTTTAAAAACAAAAGAACATGAGAGTTGACGTCTAAAAACAAATAGAAGTTCACAGGCACAGTGAATTCAACAATAGCAACACTGCCACTATGGCCGTTTCTTCTTTTTGACTAGTAGAGTGTGATTCAGAATCTGTTCGCTAGGAAGGAAAACTGAATAACGCCAGAATCAAGGTACCCGTTTTTACCCCACTCTTCCCTAGTGTAATCGTCAAAAAATTCGATCTCGTTATTTTGATGAATCTGTACATTTTAGATTTACCTAATTCCTTGCTACAGCAACCAGAGTACATTGATAGGATTTATTTAGTTGTATTTGCTCATCTTATCTAGGAAGTGTTTAGGTACGAAGATGGTGGGTTCCTAATGTTTATTTTTCCTCTTTAAATTGAGTTCTTTACTTCAGATGGCGACTATTAGTTTTTGACCGCCACAGCTTTCAGGCAAGAAGTTGTGCTTTGAAGTACGTTTTGATAGTACATATCTTATGTTGACATTCATTAAAACCTTTTCAATTCTTAAGAAAAGTTCTAAAATGTTTCATCTTTTTTTTATTTCTTGTATTCACCAAAGAAATATGAAGTGTTTGAGTAAATATACCACTCTCTATTTTATTCCTTCCGCAACTGTGTACAAATTATTATTTTTTGAGGAACTGTTCAAAATCTTATCCATTGAAATGTTTAGGAATATTGATGCTATTTTCGATACTGGTTACAGCTGACATTTACTTAGAATTTTAAACAAATATTCATTTAACTTGAGCATCTACGGTTGAATAGCAATACGATATAAACTGAGTACAAATTTTCGTGATTTGGCTTGCATCACCGTATGAAAAATACTGTTCTTTTCGGTAACTGTTTAAAAGCTTAGCATACATATTGCCGTAACATTTCATTTGGGGGCGGGGATGCCATACGGGAAAAGATTATCACACAGATGAATATTTAAAGCGTTCCAGAGATTTGCCGGCACAAATTCCTTAAAAAATTGCACCCGCGTCCAAACTCATTACCTTACTCTCCCCTTCCTCCTATATAGCCACTGTACACCTACATTTCTCAATATATTATAACGTGCCCCCCCCCCCTCACTTCTTCTAAATCCAACTCATCTATCGTGACCCACCCCTTTCCAAAAATTAATCCTTGCGGTCTTAAGGGGGGGAGGGCCCTTGCCGTCCAAATGCATTATACAAACACGGGAGCAGGGGTGCACATGTGCCCTCTCTCTCACTATGTCTCGATTACGGCTTGCCAGTTCTACGTTATATCACCCCAGTGAGTCATTGGCGTGCAGGGTTGCAGTTTTCACAATTAAAGAGAAGAGGTCTTCCGCGCCAATGGAAGCTGCCAAGACAACTGGTGAGAATTAGCACCGGCCAGTGTGAGCATAAAACGTGATTTAAATGCCAACTGAGAACGGCTCGCCAATGTCAGTTTGGAATTAGAAGATGGCTTATCCGCGCATTAATTGGAGGACGATATTTTATGATGTGTGTTCTTAGTTTTGTTTTTGTGGATGAGCGTGTAGGAGGCTTGTGCCAGTTCGATTAAAGGCATGCAGGGCCAGATTAAGCCCTGTAGGGTCCTTGAGCAATGCAAGTTTTTGGGCCTCCCTTGTCGCCTTACCAATTTCAAAAATCGGATATTTTTTTGTTGATTGTAATTTATTCTGTATATAACAAGTTTTAAGTAGCAAATTTTGAAAACTTAACAAACATTTAATTGCGCGCCACTTTCAAGAAAGTTGATTTCAGTGTCTCGTGTATAAAAAGATTAAAATTTGAAAATAATTTTAAACAAAATAGTAAAAAAAAAAGAAAATTGTGAAACTTTTTCTACAGAACTAAATACTATTTAATTATAGGATCGGAGATTTTTTTTTAATGATAAAGCAATATATTTTTAAGAATTATAAAGCAATATTAGAACTAGCAGAAGGTAATTAATTAGGATTGTTGTTAGAATAATATTCCAAAATTTTAACGATACTTTACTTAATGCTAATTTGAATAAACTCGAATACCCAGTCTCTGTAAGTTAAATGAAAGTACAAAATTAAATTATTCTGAAAATACCGTGAAAAAACTCCTGAGGCCTCGGGGCCCCATAGGCAGTTGCCTATATAATAATCCTGGCCCGTCGGTATATGCTTACCCAAATAGCACGAGATGCTCTACAATATTATAATATCTTCACGATCTTGTTCATCATTCAGAATATCGAATAAAATAGTGGTGATAACGCGCAATATCTTGCGCTTATTGGGTATGTTGGGGCTGAATGGCGGTTGAAGTAAAGAGACGCTGGTAGTTTTAAACCTTTTATAATTAAATCATAAATAGATCTTTGCTTATAAAATTCATTCATATAACTTATTATATGTAAAACATGGGTTATCAAAGTATTTATAAGCATGAATTATTTAAGCAAAGTAATGGAGCCAATTAATGCGACGTCGTAGTCGTATGACAAAAGTAACTACGCATGTCACCAAAACATTTATCTACATCAATTATCGTAGATGTGTCTGTCGTTAATCCCTTGCGCTGTGTTTAAATTTCGTGTTAATTGTTTGAGTAAAAGAAACGCGTTGTCGCGTGCATTTTGGGTGTTTAAAACGAAGGAGAAAGACAACTGTCTCACGAAAACTTTTTTCAAGTGTCTACGTAACAACCCTGAGTGATCAAAAGCATGGACTGTGAAAAATAGAAGATTATTTTATAAGACATGGACAAAATAAATGTGGAAACGAACAATAAAGATAGGAAAGCAAAATTTTTAAATTAGTCTCACAAATGCTCCATGTGCACACTTCACACACGATGGCACTTAGCAAATGGGTGATGGAGGACAACACTGAAGCACGAACCATGGCATTGAACATTATGTCTCATCATATCTTTGAAATCCGATACAGTTTGCGAATTCTGCTTCACATATCAGTACATGTTTCGTAGCTTTTCACCATCTCCCACATGCTGAATGTCATCATGTGTGAAGGTAACCACCTGGAGTATTTGTGACATTAATTGAAATGAATTACTTTTGCGTTGTTTCTGTCTTTTTTTTATTGTTTCAACGTTTTTTTGTCTGCGTCTTATGCCCATTCTCTTCGTGCTACAGGTATCATTAAAATATCATTCACGTTTTATTACTTCGCCGGTTGTCAGTTTTTACATTCAATCATCTAGCAACGCATAAAAGTGGATTTTGCCTTTTAGATTTTTTGAAATTCTTTCGCTGTAACCGTAACTGTTAGAACTCTTTTTGTTTTCTTCCCACTTTCGCGCGCATGTGTTGGAATGCCTATATCTAACATTTCATTGAAATGCTTTGATCATTGTGGCCGCTGGGAGCTGGTATATCGGCAAACTTATTTTATACATGTTCTGTAGGGACTACGAAGAATATTTTTCGTGCATAATCGCAGATTCCTTTGCAACCCGGTTCAGGAGTAGAAAAAAGTTAAGGAAACTTTTTTGAGTCGTCGTCGTTCATACCTAAACCACAAACGAGTTCTTAACTATCATCTAAAGAATATTTCTCAGAAATCTTCCGAAGGGTATAAGCATCATATCCATACGCTATCAAGTTCAGTTGATCCTTATCAGGCATATATCACCCACCACCTGGGTTTAGTAAGTCGAATCTTTGTGTGGGGTGCACCTCTTTGATGAACAACAACAGCGCAGTTATTCGAATAATAGACCGTTGAAAGCTTAGTGGCGTAGCGGGAGTAAATGACATACAGGGATTAATATGACTTATTCGCTGCCAGTCTTTATGTGAGGTTAAACAACTGTAATTGGCGTATTATTATTTAGTCCTCATATTTTGTTTTAAAAAGTGGCATAAATGTCTTGCCTTAATGTCGCCTTAAGACTGGGGCACGGGGTATTTACACCTCCTTGCTCCCGGACAATACGCTACGGTAAAAGCTTTCTCAGAAAGCAGCGTCTGCTCTTGATATACCAGGAAATTCTATTGCTCACCCAGTTTAACGGACAATGGTTGCAATTGACATTTATACAACTGGACTGTCTGGTGTGGTGGTGAAGTGGTATGTACCTTTGATGGAGTTTGTTTCATTTTCAAATGCTGAAAGCGAGTGATTTTGCTCTCGTTTTTTTATCAGTTGCGATGAAACAGTAGTAGAACCTAATTAAAGAATTGAATTGTATTATAAGTGCAACTTGGCTTATTCTAACGTCTTATATTCGAATTATCCGGTAATTTGTAATTTTTTTCTAATCCCTTGGCTTTCTCGTTAACATAATATTCAAATATCGTCTATAATTCGAACATATTGTGGTTAATTCGAAGTCAAAATAAAGTTGCAGAAAATTGTTTATATTTCTAAATTGCTTTCATTAATTAAATATGCCCGCGTACTTTGTGTCCTCAATAATTGAAAGTGAATAACTTTTAAGGCTCTTCATTCACTTAAGAAATTTATTTCTGCACTAGCTGTTACCCGCGACTTCGTGCGCGAAGAATTTGAATTGTTAATTTTTTTTTTAAATTCACGAATGTAAATGTTTCTTTACATGTTGAAATTGGAAATTAAAAGTTTTGACGGTTGATAATACATAATTGGACGACTAACAGGAGTGTCTGCTGTTATAGTTAGGTAATTTGTTTATATATCCTAACACACTTTTGTATACTACGTTTTTTGTTTTACATTTTCTGTACGGATGTAGAGGTTTTGTGGGCTGGATACACGTGAACACGCCATATATAGTTGCCCATGGGAAAAATTCGGTTTTTCCAAATGTACGCCTGCCCCTTTGAGTGTCTTGCCCTGAGTCTCGCAAATGCTAATTTTAAAGGGAATTGTTACCTTTTGAACTTGGATGGTAAATCCTTCGGTATTATCAGAATGCGTGGAATTAAAATAATCTCTCCTCTCGCCATGCCTGTCATAACAGTAGCTCCGAAGACATTTGGACCTAGGTGTGTAATTTGTAACCGTGTGCTAATACGCAGTCTCGGTACATCTAGGTTACGTATCAATAGTACTGGCACACCGACTTTTAATCTCAGCTTGTCGGAAGGTACCCCTGACAATCCTAAGGAGTTGAAAAACTCTGCAGGATATGATGTTACTTGTTATTGCCCGTTAGCGTATCTACAGATAGATATTCTGTAATACCTCCCTCCATTTGTGCCATTTTTTTTTTGTTTATCTGACCTAAACTTTCATTAGTCAGTACCAAAATTACCGATTCAACAACCATTCTCTAATCCTCATATTCTCCGTTACTGTAAATTACATCATTGTACTCAATGGTATCATCAAGCACTTAAAATCTGTGGAATATATCATCCACCGTGCTATATGTCATCCGCTTCTACCATTCAAAAGAATACATAAAACAAAATATATCTTCGTATATTTTCCTTTAGTTATAATTAACATCAGGTTTAAATTTTATTCTAAAAACTCTTGCAGCTATATCAAGCCAATTTTCATCGAAGTCGGTTTGGTAGTTTGGCCGTGAAAGCGTAACAGACAGACCTTCAGACACACTTTCGCATTTATTATATTATAAGGGTTAAGAATTTAGGATTTATTTCTTGGGAAACGCAGGTAAAAATTACAGATATTAACTGCAGCGATTTTTTAATCTAATTAAATAAGCTTTAGAATTATTTAAGAACCAATGAAAACATTGCTAAACGATATTTGAAAAAAAAGCACAGAAAAAATAATGGTAAAGTAATTACACCGTTGCCTAACAACTGAGTATAATTAAATATGCTTTATTTCAAAATCGTCTGCTTGTCAACTTTTTATTAAATTTTGAAAAATTATAAAAATTGAAGGAAAAATGTCACAGATATAAAATTGGTATCATTAAAAAGGTAAAATTTTGAAAGATGGCATAAAAATAATTTTCGGGGATAATTTACTCCGAACTTACAGCGGAAAAATGGTTTCGGTTAGTTTTTAACTAACTGACTGTTTATTTAACTTTCGCGCTTTGAAAAGTTGACAGTAATCTTTCCCTTGTCTTAATTAATAAGAGTGCAAAGTTTGGTTGAAATCAGTGCTGTTGTTTAGGAGGAAATGTTGAACATACAAACATACACACCCACAATGACTTTTATTTATATTAAGATATTATATTCAATCCAAAAATCAATTGAAATTTCTCTCTATTTTAAAAAGATTTGAGCATGTTTGATGTGAACTGCAAAATTTATTTTGAAAGTTTTTGTCCAATTATTGTATTCAAAGATCTGTGTACTATTTTTTTCTTCATTAAAATTACCCGCTTATTTATAAGAATTTTTTTAATATTAAATTTTTTAACTTTAGTTATTATTACTTTATTTATTAAATTGACTTCTTGTTCATTTATTAATCATGTAGTATTATTAAAACTGTTAAACATTAAAAATAAATCTTTACTGAAATTTTTAGTTTAAAAATTTGCCGTTTACTCTTGTTACACTCATTTTTTAGACCCAGCTTCTCTTAATTCGGATTTTTGGGTAAATCGAATTTTGATTGTGGGCCTGTCATCTTAGTATTAGCCTTCTAAACAGTGTAGTTTTCTATACTAGGTAATAAGATGACCCACTTCTATTTTGGGGGAAGCGCTGTCGTATTGATTCAACTACATGTCCATAGAACACTTCGGATGTTAATATATTACCTTCCATTTTTGTATCGAGTTATAACGTTTATGAATGGCTTAATTTTAGCTTATAATTTTTAAAATTACATAATTCGATGCACCTATGGAGGTCGGGCAAAACTGTTGAGGTATTAACCAAGTTCCATCTTATGTGCACTGTAGGTATCGCAGAAAATGTTACCCGTGAATAATCGCGGAATCTTTTTCACAACCGGAGTCGGTAATAGATGAATCATCGTCCACTCCTAAACCACAAATGAGTTTTTAACTGTTATCTGAAGAACACTTCTTAGAAAATCGTTCAAGAGGCACAAGCATCGCATCCACTCGCCATTTACTTCAATTCATCCTTGTTAGGCATGCATTGCCACCTTGGTCCAGTCAGTCCAGTCTTTGTGTGGGACGCACCTCTCTGATCCACAAGAGCGCGATTAATTCGAATAATAGGCCGTTGAAACCTATCTCTGAAAGCAGCATCTGCTCTTGATATGCAGGAAACTCGATTCCTCGCCCTGTGTAACGGCCATGCAGCAGAAACAGCTTCCATTGTGCAACTGGACAGTCGGATCTAAACATTGTAGTAATCGGAGTTCCGCTGAACGCATTATCTTGAAGTGGTGTTTATCCCTGATAGAGTTCGTTTGCATTTTCAAATGCTGAAGGGCTGATGATTCTGTTCCTATTCTTTTATTTGATGGCGATGAAACGGCGTTACAGCTTGTTCCAGTATTGTATTTTGTTTCGAATGTGGATAGTGTTTTAAATTATTAGAAGTCTCGACGATTTCAAGTTGCGGTTTTGAGTTGCGTTGTTCAAATACACACGAATAGACAGACTCGCAGAGAATTAATCCGTTGGGTTTGGGTCCAAAATTTGATGCATATCTACGAATGTAATGATAAAAACTATATGCAGAATTTCATTTATCTAGCACGTCGCGTTTTT
>BGPR01000990.1:119930-201048 GCA_013235015.1 Araneus ventricosus | reverse complement strand
GAAGGTTGGGGGAACCACCACGAAGATGACACGGAGTTACTTCGTGATATAATTAGCTGTTCTGTTTTCAGAGGCGCAGAATTGCTTGGAAACAAAAGCTGAATATTCAGAGGAAGAAATTGTTAGGAATTAATATTTAATTCATAGTCATGTGTTATTCATCAAATACACCGCGGCTCTTTAGGTTTGGAATACATTAGGGCATCTTGTGGGGTGAATAACGTCACTCTGTAAGACAAAGTACAGTTAGGTCAGGCTTTCTTGACCATTTTCCTCTCGCAACTCCATATCAATGGCAGAAGTGCCTCTTTAACAAACATTATCGGGAACCAATCACTTTCTTAACTCTTTGAACCCGGCTAGAGTGAGAATTCAAGTGCCTCAAAAACTGGAGTAAATTTTCATTCATGAATTCAGAATGAAGCCCTCCCTTTCTCTACAGAAATTCCCTCTGTTGCGCGATCAATTGTCAACGAAGAAAGAAACTAATTTTCTCCCTCAAAATTCACCCAGGTGCTCGAAACCACCGGAGTCCGGCCGGTGTCGAATGAGGCGGTTTGAGGCGGGATAGGGCTCACAGGGTTAATGGCTTTCGGTTTCACTTTTGAATTTAAGTGTATGCAGTTTGCGATGTGGAATTGAACCAACTCCAGCTGAGGCATTGAAATCCGTAGTGGACCAATCCGCAATTTTGGTTAAACTGAAATAGGCGTCATTTTTTATAAACATTGAAAGTGATCAAGTGTTGCTATGTGTGTGTTCTAGGGTAGTTAAACCTCTTTTTATCCGCTCTGATTTTGAAAGAAAGCATATTTTCCATTTCAATATGTTCAATATGCATATATGTATGTTGCTTAGCTCAGTTTAGCGAAAATTGTGGATTGATCCACTCTTGCTCTCAACCCCTCGATTCTTTGACCACTCGATTTCTTATTATGCAATAATTAATCTTAGAAATATTGGAGCATTTGAATTTTTTTCTGGATTATTTTGCAGAAACAGCTATCTATACCTCAAAAAGCGTATTTTAGAGTCGGTACCCGTATTCATAAATGCCTTCAGTTAATTCATTAATTAAGCATTAATTAATTCAAAGTTAATTTTAAACTCTAAATAATATAAATGCGCAGGGAATGATTGGTGATTCTCATGCAAAATGTACATTCACAAGGGTGTTCGAAATGCAATTATTTTGTAAAATAATTTTGTTATCAAAACACGAAAGTTTCTTTTCTATTACAATTTAGTTCAATATAAATAAGATCAGAAAAAATAATGCTTCCAATGTATAAATTTGCAAATCAGAATTAACTTTTCTTCGAATGTCTTTTGAAGGAACTTCAGCAACATTTGAATTATGTATTATCATATTGAGAAACTTAATTTAAAGGAAGTCTTGTTTCTGTAGCTACTTTTTGTCTCGCATCCAAATAAGCTCCAACACCAAGAAATTTGCATTACTATTCATTCATTCAATGCATGCAAACTTCATTTCTTATTTTGAGTATTTGTCATTTTTTTCACTGCATTCCTTCAAAGGAAAACGAAATTTTTCTCATTTGTTTGATCATTTAACCAAAAGCTTTCATCAGATTTGTAAGTTTACTGTTAGAAAAGGAAATTCCATTAGCTCGGAAATATTATTATTTGGTCGTGTTTTCGTGTCCTATCGTGTTTGCGTTTTATGCGTTTTGTTTGTTTACGCGACTTAGAAACATTAGATAAATACATTTGCTGGAGTCGCCCATGTTTATTTTGTTTTGCGTCAATGTTTACGGCGGAAGCAATTTGAATATTTTATTTGTAGGGGGACCTTCTGTTTTGATGAAATTATGCGAATGCTGCTTCTTCGAGAAACCCCCGAGGGTAACATAGCTTTTGAAGATGTTACCTCCAGTTTATTAATTTATATATTTTTTTTAAGAGTGGAATGCGCATTGTAAAATATTATTATTCTCACTTTGAAATTTAATAGAATCAACATTTTCACCGTATTTGAAATATTTATTATTAATTTAATCTTTTGTTGTTTTAAAGAGTCCGATACGACATTTGGTATGTTATTGTTAAATATTAAAATATTTTATTCTCTGTTTTCTAAATAAATAAGATGCATTCATGTATGACTGTCCTTGGTATCGTAAAAAAACTACATCGTTACATCTATTAGATCCTTATATGAAAAATACTGTACTTATTTTTCAAAGATTGTTCATTTATGTATTTAGATAATTTTATTTTTTAGATAAAGATATTTATCTAAAAAATGTATATAGAGGATTTTAGATAAAGATATTCATATTCCATTTATTCTATATTTATTTTGATTTTGATTATAAAAGGTTGTTTCTCTGTTTTTTTTAAAACGTACGAGTCAAATTTCTGGTATTGGATTTCTTTTGTAGTAATAATACACTAGATGTGTATAAATAATAACTATATTCAATATATTTATCATAATGTATAATTATATTATAATATATACTCGGAAATTTTTTTATTATAACATTTATTGAAAGTAATACACAATTAAATCGATTCACACAGAATTTTACAGTTGTTTCTTCTCGGTATTATATTGATTGTTAAACTGAAAAACTACATTAACAACACATAGCTGTTTGAAATTGAATAGAAAAATTGATTTCTTATGTTGAGTTGCGAATGAAAACGTTTGTATTTCGTGGATATTTATGTTTCCGCATGGCTTAGCGAGTCGAAGTCAGTATCATAACATGCAGAATTTCCTTTTATTTTTCCGCCCAAAATTGCATCTGGGACGCAGTCGGTACTGTAGGGTACCTTAACAATAAATTTTACAAAAAAATATGTATATTTAATGATTTGTTATAAAAATATACATTTATTCGTTCCTTTTGATTTCATTGATCTGAGCCAATTTAACTTCTGGCTTTTTCAAATCTTGATTGACTTTCCCGTATCATCACATCCTGTATCATTTTTAGCTAATGGTCAACATTTGGTACGGAGAGATCTTCCATTAGATCTATCCCGCTTTTCAAGCGCCTTTGGTATTTGTTATCAATTTTTATCCACTTTTAATTCAGATTTACTTAATTTCTTCACTATGCAAATGATTCGCTACAGAAACACATCCCCTTTGGTTACTGTAATTGCCCTTTTGTCTAATTTTTAAGTTTATTCTTATTTATTTTATTCTTTATTAAAATATACAATATTTTTAGTTTATTCTTATTTATGTTTATTATTACGTTATTATTTAAAAGTTCATTTCTATTTACCTCTTCTGAATTTTATTTTTCATGTTCATATAACAATGCCCTGAAAAGCTAAACAGTTAGTTCTCTGGATGTCATTTACCTTCACAAAAGTTGTGTCGGATAAGTTCTACTACAAAAAAATACAATTAGCTAGTGTAGTAGAAAATTTTGCTATATATAAACAATTAGGGATAAATATACTGAATCCACTAATTAAGCAATGGAAATTTCCCGCACTAAAAGAATTGTATTTCGCGGAACGATTAGCCTCAAGGCTTCAATTCTGTGTTTTCTATAACATTCGAAACTTCTTCTTGATTACGGGACACCTCGCCCCTGGTCCCGGAGACGAGTCCATTGTCAGGATAGTGCTGAGGGCCCGTGAGATGTTCTCGTACTATATTTTCTTTATATATATATACTTTCTAGTACATCGATGCTTCCATTCGGAGGTCACCAAAATGTGCAAGACACCTTAGATGACGTGGTTTCATGCTACCGCAGACTTGATAGGCTCTAAATTCTAACGGAAAAAAAACAGGACTAAACCTGTGGAACGAGGTTATTAACAACATTCGAAACTACATAACAAAATGAAGTATCTTCTTTTGGCGAAAGGGGAGAAAAACTAAATTCCTTCCCACACCAAAAAATGTCTCTAAATTTATCTGGATACAAACAATAAGGGTTAAGTATACCAAAATCACTGTTTACGTAATGAAAATTTCCTTCAATGAGAAAAGAGGTACATTTCGCGGAACCAGTAGCCTGTATATTTTCTGGCAGGTTATATATTTTGCGACCGCCGAAACTTTACCAACAGGTTACCGCAGCTCCCTTTTAACAATTATGAACGTAACTTTGCTTCTCACATAGTTTTGAAATGAATTCAAAAATGAATGATTTGCTGAACAACAAAGCACTGAAGGTTTCAGTTCTCTATTTTCCAGGATTTTTCCAAAAGATACTTTCGTGTAACAGAAATGAAATATCTTCTCTTGGTGGGAGAGGAAAAAAAATAAAATAAAATTCCTTCCCACACCAAAAAATGTTCCGAAATTCATCCAAGTTGCACCTAGATTCGAAGTACAATAAAAACTCGAAGACACGTCCTATAAAAACTGCTGAATGTTATTCGTTGACAGACAAATCAAGCTCCGCCAATAGACGTAGAGAAGCGAGAACTGGAGAGGAAGTTGGAGTTGCTTTTTTTATCTTCCGAAATGAGTTTATTTCATGAGATCCACGAATGTTCCACTAATCGAATGAAAAAAAGTACAAAGGGGGAAAAGAAGTGAAATAAAATAAAGCGAACCCAGAGACCGCGCGTGAAAGAAATACTGCTGTCATTGGGTAGGGGAAGTTCTAGTTTTTAGAAGTTTTTATGGAATGCGAAGAAATGGAATGTTGTTAAAAGTGGGGTTTTAAAGTTATTCTTATGAATTGCGAAATGAATATTTTTTTTTGTTTATCTCAAGGAAAATGTTATTTATCCGGAACAAAGTTTATGTGATAGTTTAATGGATTTTTTCCTAGTTTTTGAGCCATTTTTCTAAAAATATTTTACGACAAAGGAGATTTCATACATTTTCTTTGAGCTTTTAATGTGCATTTTTATCACAGTGCCTTCATTGAGTTTGAAGTGCGTAGGATTTATTTTTATTATTGTTACGAGTAAACTAAGGATATTTAATTATGGCTTCTTTCAGTTAGTTACTTTTTCATTTTTATCTCTTCGGTATTATCTAAGTACGAATGGAAATTTAGTTACGAGTAAACTGAAGATATTTAGTTATGTAATTACTAGTAAACTAAAGATATTTAATTTTGTAGTGACGATATATTTAATTACATAATTAAAATACTACATAATTTAAGATAATGCATGGGGTAAAGGTAATGCATGCTCGTAATTGCATAATTAAAGATATTTAATTACATATTTACGAGTAAACTGAAGATCTTTGATTATGGCTTTTTTAAAGGGTGATTTTTTGTTCAATTTATGTATTGGACATTATCTAGTTCCGAATGGGAATTTTAAATTCAGTATCTATTATTATTTTTTACTTTCTTATGTACTAAGCTATAGATTGCGAAAATAATATGGTCATAAAAATCATTATATTCGATCTCGAAATTTTGATGAATTTCTGCGTTTTAGATCTCCTGGGAATAAACTTTGGGGAAATTAAGCTTGCATGTGCCTGTGTATGTGAACACAGTAATTCAAAAACGCAATGAGCTAAATGGATGAAATTCGGCATGTTGGCTTTGCACGAAACTAGCAACATTCGTGCGGTAGTCCATTTCGCTACATGTGAAGCATACTGTACGGATACCTTCAGTTCGTTCACTGCTGCATGCAAATGAGGCATTCAGACAGACTGTGCGACATAACCCTAGTGAAAAGTAGACACCCAGAAGTTCAGGAGAGTTAGATAGTCACATGCGGAAGATACAAGCAGCTATCGAATGCGCGCATCAATGGCTGCGAACTTGCCGTACAGTTTCTGCCGTGCAATGGACTGCCGCATGGATGTTGCCCATGTGACGAATTGAAGTCGCATAGAGCTATTATCATGTACGGAAGATACAAGCAGCTATCGAATGCGCGCATCAATGGCTGCGAACTTGCCGTACAGTTTCTGCCGTACAATGGACTGCCGCATGAATGTTACTCATGTGACCAATTGAAGTCGCATAGAGCTATTATCATGTACGCAAACTAAAACGCAAATCCCAATGAAAAGAAGACACCCAGAAGTTCAGGAGATTTAGATAGTCACATACGGATGATACAAGCAGCTATCGAATGCGCATCAATGGCTGCGAACTTGCCGTACAGTTTCTGCCGTGCAATGGACTGCCGCATAGATGTTGCCCATGTGACCAATTGAAGTCGCATAGAGCTATTGTCATGTACGCAAACTAAAACTTCCTTTTGCATTGTGTTCAATTGTTTTTTTCTTCCTATCTTTGTTTACAAGAAAGTTATAGCCGCTTGTAATTGATGCAATTACTTTGATTAATCCTGTTCTGTACGGATAAAAGAGCAAGTTCATGACATTTTGAACCAAGATTGGAGATTTTCTTTTATATCTCGTTGTGGAAATGTCCATTGAAAGACGTATTAAAGAGGTTTTACTGTAGCTCAAATTACGCCTGTGAGGTTGAAATGAATTTCGCGATGTGCAGTTCTTGTGTTAATGCGTCATAAAAAAATCCTTCTTTAGTCGTGTAATTCAGTTAGCAGAGCATTATCTATCTCGTTTCTTAACACACTCATTTGCGGAATCCAGCGACACCATATTCTATGACCAAACAACTTTATTTACTTTCTAACTTAACGTTTTATTTGAAATGTAGAGAGAGAGAAAGATTTATATTCCAAAGCAACCGAGCAATTTTTTGACATTTTTTGTAACTGGGAAATGCTGTATCAAATCCCCGGAAGCTGAAAAAAGTCGTCAACTCATCCACTTGTGAGTTCCGACATCCGAATCTCAACATCTCCCTGTAAATCCCTCATCGTGGTGGCATTTCTTTAACATCCGAATGATGTTTCTCCGCAAATGTGAGGACTAATGAGATTTTTAATGAAAATGTGTATTCTCCATTTTTTACACGTTCCTTACGATTCTCGATGATTTTTCACACGAGAACCTCTCCATTTAGTAAGCTGGTTACATGGTTTTGATTTGGATTCCAGTTTATATATACAGTAGAATCTCCCTATAACGAAATCGCTTGGTTACAGTTGAAAAATTCGCTATAGAGAAAATTTCATTATACGGAGATTAGAGATTTTTGCAGTTAAGTAAATGTTACAAACTTTTCAATAAGTGCGATAAGTTCAAATCTATTTAATTATGATTTCCAATTAAAAATGAGGTAATATATATTATAAATTTGTTAAAATTATGCTAATTTTTATTGTATAAACAAAATGCTCAAAAGTGAAGACAATTCACCAATTTAGAGAATAATTTGTACTAGTACGGATAAACATAAAATGCGTATTGTCACATCCATTTGCTGTTTCCATCCCCCCCCACCCCGATTCTTGGAATCTTGACCCGTAGAAATGTTACTCCCTCTGTAGAAACCCAGGTCCCCACAACTGCATTACCTTTTACATAGCATTCAATTGTTAAGTGTTATCGCTGGAATGAACCATGCAAGTGGTTCCTGAAACAGGCATGTGTGAGCGATTTGTTTGCACAGAAATTAGCAACTTTCTTCAAAAATGACAAAAATCGAAAAGATAAAGGTCTAAAAAAAATTCGTTATAGAGAGACAACCACTTCGTTATATGGAGAATATTTTGAATGTTATTTAACATTCCGATTAAAAATTTCGTTATAGGGAGAAATTCGCTGTAGGGAGACTCTACTGTATTAAGTGCCTAGTTGGATAAATTTTCAAAAATGAAAGGAATTGGGCTAAGGAATATAAATTTTCTTTAGTATAAATGTATTAAATTCCATTTAAAACTATAACAACTATTTAATAATATAGCAAATTAGACCTATACCAAACGTGTCTCAAACTTCCGGAAGTCAGAAATTAAAGACATTCACACACGCACGTACAATTGAAGACGATTTTTCAAAAATTCAATTAATTACCTGTTTTCTAAAGCATCGGAATGTTGCTCATCCTCCAAAAAATCCATTGCCCAACCTATGATACAAATTAATATAATTTCCATCACCGATCCCCTAGCTGGCCGGCCCCTTAATAGCCACCTTCAAAGTGCAAACACCCCATTTCCGCATCTATCCATGCTTTCTATCATCATTCAGAAAAGACTAATAACTTTCGCCGGTCATTCTCTGACATTCACCCTGCTAACTGGTGTAATGGCCTCGGCATTAGCATGGATTTGCATGAAAGTAGCTTCGTCACTTTGACATCCCATAAATGCCCGACTAACGAAATTGTCTTGACACAACAGCCGGACCCGTGGCCTGAATTTTGTATGTAAATATGCACGCCGGTCGCCAAGATGTATGGAAATCGCCAAGTTGAATATAGTCATTTGAAATCGGTTAAGTGTGCTGTTAATGTGAGAGGCTCGTCGTATGGGGAGCGTAATGGTTATTCGAGGTAAATTGTGAGTTGGATGGATATAGTTGCATTTCTAATTGAGTTTTGGTTTGCTAGTTTGTTTTGCTTTTGCGTATTTAGATCAGAGATGGTTTGTTTTGCTCTTTTTGTGGGTTGGTGACATTAGTTTGTTTGCTGTTGTATATGTCACAGGAAAAGGTTTGGTGTGGCGTTTAATTATGGTTCTTCTGTAATAATTTTTGATTTTTTTTTCTCAAAGTAATTGAATATGCAGATCTAAGTCAATTTCATTAGCTTATTGGTATTCAAACACACAATACGCATTAAACAGTGAAACTTGATTTATTCGAATCTGACGAGACCAGAATAAAAATCTGAATTAAGAAAAATTGGGTCTAAAAATAGGTCTGGAGAAGAGACAATTTTTAAGTTAAAAGTTGCAGTAAAGATTTATTTTTGATATTGAACAATTTTAATAGATAATACATAACTAATAATAAATAGTAAATAACTTTACTTAATAACGGGATAATAAATATAATGAAAATTTTTAATAATTTTAAAAATAATTTCAATAAATAGAAGATTAATTTTAATAAACGAATAATATTCAGCTATCCGAGTGCAAATATTGTACAATAAGATTTCAAAATAAACGGTACAATCCACATCTAATGCGTTTTCTTTAAATTGAGAAATTTTTTAAACGCCTTTTTTATTGAGTACATTGCACAGCCGAAATGCCATCGACTGAATTAAGAACCCAAAAAATATTAACTTTCTATAACTGGAGACGCAAGATACAGAAGTATTTAAATAACGAAAACAATTCAGAAATAAAAGCAGTTCTTGCTTTTTAAGTTTTGACTTTGAATTAATCATGGTAAATTTTAATCACAAGCGGTATTTTAAAATTATGTTATAGGATATTGAAGGGAGAAAAAAAATTCGAATTACTGACGAATTTGAATTAAAAACGTTCGAATTGACCCTGTTTCACTGTAGTAGTTTAGGACTTCCAAATCTTGGATAAGGCTTCAGCAACTTCTCGAATTCTTTAACCGGCATTCTTTAAAATATTGTGTTTATTGAAGTTAATGTTCCGGTAAAGATCAATATGTTTTATATGTTGGAAACCAAAAGCTTTAAATAAAGCTAATGCATTTTATGATTAAATACTCTACTGTAGTGCCTAACTTGCTTCGTGTTCATGGTTTTAATTTTGGATTTTCAGTCATGCGTTCAGCTATTTGACATCATTTTCAGTCGATGTGTTGACAACATTGAATTTCTAAATTATTAGAATAGTTTTTGGTAGTTTTGTATGATTTTCTTCTAATGAATATCCTGCATTCATGTCTTATTTTTTAAATCGATTTATCCTTACTAGTTCAACTTTATCCTGATGTTTCTTACATAAAGAAATAATAATATAATTATGATAATACTTGATGTTAATTAAAATTAATCGGTAATTTACTATTTCGTGTTACAAGAATTCGTGATTGTGAATTACACAGTCCAGTCACATTAATGTGACCACCAACTTTCGACGTCAACGTGAAATAACCAATCACAGAAGGCAGCACAGGGGGATTAAGAGATTGGGTTTAAACCCAATCGAGAATCTGTGGGACCACCTCGATCGGGTTGTTCGCGCCATAGATCCTCAACCGCGTAATCTAGCACAGCTGGCCACGGCACTGGAGTCGGCATGGCTCAAAATCCCAGTGAACACCTTCAGAAACCTAATTGACTCTCTTCCAGCACGTCTCGCAGCGGTCCGCTCTGCCAAAGGTGGTTATTCTAGCTTTTGACAGGTGGTCACATTAATGTGACTGGACTGTGTATAATTTTCACTTTAAAATGATTCAAAATTATGATTATTGTCCTGAAATGTTACCATGCATTTAAAGTGCTATTCTTTTGGAGTATTAATCTTGTATATAGAAAGTCACTGGTCAGTTTCATTTTGTTTTTATAGATTTAAATTTTTAATATGTTTTATTGAGTTGATAATTATTGCAAGGTTTATACCTGTTAGTCCAATCAACGAAGGGTTTGAAAAAAACATTAAATCCTATAGGTTTGAAAAAGTGGTACACATGTTCGTGAGGGGTTTCTGATTAAGATACTAAAACTCCCCGATTCTGGGGGGTTAGCTCGCAGCGCCATCTTGGATTTCATCTCCCCTTCTTTAGTTTTTCCTGAATAATTGTGAAACTATTCAGTTTTAAAATTACAATTGGTTTAACAAATTAAAGAGAGTAAAATTCCCTACAAATACATACTTTTATTTTTCTACCAGCTTTACTAGTTTTCCAGATAATGGGTCTCAAAGGTTGCCGCCATCTTGGATTTTCTTCCCCTTTTTTAGTTTTTCTTGAATACTTCGAAAACTATTCAATATTCAAATTATATGTGATTTAACAAATTAAAGAGCGTACCATTCGCTGCAAATGGATGCTTTGATTTTTCTTCAAGCTTTAATCTTTTTTGAGATAATTGGTCTCAAAGTGGATGAATATGTAAAAACTCTTAATAGTCCAGTCAACGAAGGGTTTGAAAACGAAAACCTTAAATCGTATAGTTTTGTTCGTATAGTACTTTATTTTCAGAGTCTTGAACCAGAGCACTTGCTTTATTTTTTCCCTATATGTTCTTTTATCGTGTTTTAAACATTGCATTAAATTTCACGACACGAATCAAAAATAAAAATCCGGTTTTTTGACAATGAGGCAGAAATGATTCTGCTGATTTTATGGTAACTATGGAACCGATAAAAGGCGGATTAATTGAAGCAACCTCTATATGAGCTCTTAAAAGTGTTAATTAGCCAATGCTATCACACATTAAGTACTTATTGGCTTTTAATTAGATTTAATTAGAATTAAGGTATATAGGTTAGAAACATATTAGAATACTTTTTTATCGGGTAAAAGACTTTTTTTATCATTAGCACTTTTTTATTATTGTAAAAAGTCGGTGAAAGTGACAACTGTTGTTGACAGAGTATGGAGAAAGCTATACGATTTATCATTACTCCCATTTACAGTCACTCTCATTCATTGGTTTTCTTCAGTTCATCATTACTCCCATTAAAATTTACTTTTAAATGATTAGGATCATAATCCAAATTACGGTCCTAATCATTTAAAAGTAACTGTATGTTGGAAAAGAATTTAATTTTACTCAGCAATAATTTCTATTCTGTGTAATGAAACCTTATATTTAAATCGATTTTTTTCTTACACCATGAAACTCTTTCTTAAGCTTTGAAACGTGTAGAAATACGTACTTTGCCATTAATTAGCAGAACAACTGCCTTTCTGTGTTTTATCAACGTGATTTGTCGTCCCCTATAGCACTTTAAGTATTTGCACGGCTTCAATATTCTTGTAAACCTTGGAATCGGGACCTGCAATTAAAGAAACTCAGATTTAAACTTATTTTATAAGCATCGCATTATTTTTTATTTTGTTGTTGTTAACTCGACGTACTTAATTCATTTTTTTGCTATGATTATTGTACCTGATAGATTTTTCTATCAATTCATAACCAATTTTCCTTTACTTTTTAGGGATCTGAGTAACAACAGGCTTGGCATGATTGGCAAGAAAACGCTCAGAGGCGCCCCACTTTTAAAGAATTTGTAAGCATATTTTTTGTACTATTCAAATGCAACAGCATTACTTAGTATTTACATATAATGCTGCAAAAATGAATGCAAGTTTTCCATATATATATATCGAGCTTCCCTTCCTGACGAGCGGCTCGCTATGATATTTTTCAATTTTTTTGGTTTTTTCTGGTTTTTGCCTATTTTTGCCATTTTGTCTTTTTTTACTGTTTTTGAGTTTTTATCTTGTGTTTATAAGTTTGTTTTGATATATATATATATATTCAATTAATTAATTCAATATATCTCAATTAATTTTACTTTAAATTCTAATATCACATATTTAAAAACCTTAGTACAATACTAATGTATTCCAAAATCACTTTTCTTAAACTCCAGTTTCGTTTTATTTCCCGCGCTGGAGGTATATTAAATCGCGCATTTTGGGATATTTATTACTAAAAGAATATTTTAATCGCTTTCACGCGCCCACAGAAAATCCTGACGGAGTCTTCTTGGCGCCAGACTTTTCCCTAAAACACTTACGTAATTTACTCAAAATAGCTAATATTCCCTTCACTTTGATCACGTGTCTATATATTAATCCCCTATCTGAGAGAATGTGGGAATTTTCTGTTTTATTTTTACTTGAAACTTTCATGCGAGATGTACGTATATTCCGCCACTCTCCCATATATTGATATTAAATGAAAAATAGTTATTTACTCGGCCTGTTCATTACTTAACGACTACACCAACAACATTATTATTGCATATGTTTGCTTCTTGATATATTTCTGTATGATCATGTGTTTTATTTCTATAGACATGAACTTTTTGCTTGATATTTCTTTGCTTCAAAATATTGTTTTTTAGTTCGGTGTTCCGAGGAAACAAACTCTTTTTAGCATTATTGCTAGAGTTTGTGTTAGAAAACGCCGATAATAAGTATAAGCGCTCTCAGGATTTCTCTACTGATGAGGCGTCCTGGACGTTTGCGTTATGTTCTGTTTTGTTATTTTGTTTTTTCTTTTCTAAAAGGGTTTTAATGTTCTGTTTTGTGTGTGTATAATATATATATATATATATATATATATATATATAATATAAAATGATTTCTTTGTTGTAGTCGTTAAATAAGGAACAGGCCGAGTTATTAACAAATTTTTGTTATTCATTATTCAACATATTCTGAGAGTGGCGGAATATGCGTACAGATCGTATCAAATTCAAGCCAAAAAGAGAGCAGAAAATCCCTGCATTTTCTCAGATAAGGGATTAACATATAGACACGTGATCAAAGTGAAGGGAATATTAGCTATTTTTACTGAAGTTACCTACGTAAGTGTTTTAGGGAAAAGTCTGGAGGCAAAAGGACGCCGAATTCGCGATTTATGTGTGCGCGTGGCAGCGATTAAAATATTCTTTTTGTAATAAATATGCCAAAACGTGAGATTTAATATACATCCAGTGCGGGACATAAAACGAAACTGGAGTTTAAGGAAAGTGATTTTGGAATACATTAATATTGTACTAAGATTTTAAAATATATAATATTAGAATTTAAAGTAAAATTCAGTGAGATTATTACATATATATTATTGCTGTTTTTTGTGAAATAAAACCGTTGGGCTAAATTGCTCAATTAATTCTTGCCGTTTTTTCTCACGCGTTTGTTATGCATGATATTACTATCATATAGACTTATTTCCTTTGCGTTTAATTCTTTAGCCCTGTGTTTTGGAAACTTTTGAATCTAGCCTTTGTCATTTGTCCATTGTTCAAAACTGTGCGTTTAATTTTGCGATTTTCTCTTAAAAACCCCCAAATAGCCCTCTTCTCGTAGCTTCTAAACGAGACGTTAATATGATTGCAACTAGCATAAAATACTTTCTGCAGCTCTTTTATTTCGAAATCGGTTGGATCTCTTTGTTTCAAGTTGTTGATAGTGTTTGTTTCAACAAGAATGTATACTGTGTGCCAAAGCGCTTCGAATTTCTGTCAAATTTGAATAATTTACGTCTCCTTTTAGTATTGAAATGGTGTCGTCAAAATGTAATGAGTGTTGAAATTTCGTCATCACTACCAGCATACTTTATTTGCATAATACTATCAATTATTACAGTTGAATTGCCACTATTGTTCAAAACTGCGAGTTTAGTTTTAAGATTGAGCTCTTAAAAATCCCGAAATCGCCCTCGTCTTGTAGCTTCAAGACGGGACTTTTTAATCTAACTGCAACTAGCATTAAATGCTTTCTACAACTCTTTTATTTCCAAATCAGTTGGATCATTTTATCTTAAGTTGTTGAACAATATAAACTGTATGTCATGCTACTCAAATTTATGTCAAATTTGAATCAGAATTCAATATACGTATATTGGATAATGATGTGAGAATATAATGAATGAATGAAAGCATGCTGGTCGTCATTATTTGCATCCTTTATTTGCATAACGTGCCATTATTGTCAATCACATTGTCTGTTATTACCTTTGAATCTAGCTCTTGTCATTTCTCCATTGTACAAAACTGCTAGTTTATTTTTGCGATTGAGCTGTTACAAATTCCCAAAATAGCCCTCGTCTCGTAGTTTTAAAACGTTACGTTAAACTACAACTAACATTAAATACTTTCTGCAGCTCTTTTTTTTTCGAAATCGGTTAGATCTCTCTTTGTCGAGTTGATGGTGCTTGTTTCAACAACAATACAAACTGTGTGCCACGCTGCTCCAAATTTCTGTCAAATCTGAATAATTTACGGGGCGTTTTTGTACAGGAATAAAGTTTTCAAAATATAATGAATGTTGAGCTTTTGTCATCATTTTCAGCATGCTTTATTTACATAAAATTGTTAATTATTAGTTTTGAATCCAGCCCATGTCATCTGTCCATTCTCCAAAATTGCGAGTTAATTTTGGATTGAGATCTTGCAAAATCCCAAAATAGCATTCGTCTTGTAACTTCAAAAAGGGCCATTAATCTAACTAGATCTAACAGAAAAGACATTCTGAAGCTCTTGTATTTCCAAATCAGTTGGATATTTTTGTCTCAAGGTGTTGAACAATATAAACTCTATGCTATGCCAATCAAATTTCTGACAAATTTGAATAATTTACGTAGTCTTTTCTTACTGAAAAGAAGCTGTCGGAATATAATGAATAATGATGTGAGAATATAATGAATGAAAGCATGCTGGTCATCATTATTGGCATGCTTTATTTACATAACACGTCATTATTGTCAATTACATTGTCTATTATTACCTTCGAATCTAGCTCTTGTCATTTGTCTATTGTACAAAATTGGCAGTTCAGTTTTGAGATTGAGCTGTTATAAAATCCCAAAATAGCCCACGTCATGTAGCTTGAAAACGGTATGTTAATCTAATTACAGATAACATTAACCATTTTCTGAAACTCTCTTCTTTCAAACTCAGTTGGCTTTTTTGTGTCGCAGTTGTTGATAGCGTCTGTTTCATTAACAACATAAACTGTGTGCCACGCCATCCAAATTTCTCTTATTTTTGAATAATTTACGTCGCCTTTTCTTAATGAAATGAAGTTGTCAAAATATAATGAATGTTGAAATTTAATTATCATTATTGATCTGCTTTATTTACATAACACATTCTCAATTATTTCGGAGCTCCAAATGCTTCCAGGTATGTCAGAAAAGTCTTGATTCATTCAGTAATATCTGTTACCCAAGATGAATTTGTTTCTTCATTTTAAAGCTGGATATGCGAAATATAAACAAAAGCTGGGAGTAAACAATTAAACATAAATGTGTATGGCATTTTAAATTAATTTATTTCTGTTTACACCACACAAAAGCAACAGAAAATTGAATATCCACGAAAAATATCTTTCATTTTAATTGCCATTCCCCTTCGTTAAATGAGTGGAACATTCCTGGAAGTCTGTCATTCGAGGCGATCAGGTCCGTGGTCGAATTATTTAAAATATTTTCAAAATGTATCAAAGGAAATAAATTAATTTCTGTTTATAGATTTTAAAATATAAGCGGCTTGTAAAAGTTGTCGTGCTGTAATTCAAGAAACTTTGAGTAGTGTTTTTCAAAAAAAAAAAAAAAGAATTTTTAAAAGGCTTTCTTATAAGCTCTGTTGAAATTTCGTCAGTTGATGGTGCTAGCGGGCGTTTGATAGTTGTTTTGTGTAAATAATATAGATAGTTTATTTTATAATTAATTCGACGTTTCTGTTTGTTAAAATCCTAGTATTAAATTTAACTGTTTTTGAATGTATTTTGAATAACTTTGGATTTCTTAACATATAATTTTAATTTTGCAAATACCTATAAAAGCAGATTCAATTCGCGTTCGAAAGATCAAAATAATAAATAAGGTCATGGTTCTATGTTGTCAGTTGCTTTTTTCCTTATTCAGTTCAATCAATTTTGCTTCATCTTTTATGGTAAGTAATGTTGTGTTTTGACGTAGACTTGCGTCTCTCCATAGTGGTCTAATGGTCTGTCGGGAAAGGAAAAAAGTATGACTCTTTTCGCGCTAAAGTTAAACGCGTATACCTCCGCAACCAAATAACAGAGAGAGTTGGTTTTAGTTTCATTTATAAAAAAAAAAAAGGTAGACATTGAAGATTGCAAAAAGAATTTTAGAATTTGGAATTACAGTTTAGTCACAGTCGAGCTGCAAAGTTGGTGAAAACCACGAACAATTTTGATGAGGTCACAGCGGCCGATGCGCGCACGCAGACTAAGGCAATTCATTCATCGATCGCGCGAAATATTACTCAAGAATTGTTGAATTACGTCGAATTGCGTGCTAAAGTTAAACGTTTGAGTTGGTTTTAGTTTCATTTAACGGAGAAAGGTAGACATTGAAGATTGCAGAAATAATTTTAGAATTTGTAATTACGGTTTAGTCATAGTTGAGATGCAAAGTTGGTGAAAATCAGGAAGAATTTTACATAGACTCACATAGTCACACTAGATATTAGTCTGTGTGAACTTAATAGTCACTATAGACTATAAACTTAATAGTCACTATAGACTATAAACTTAATAGTCACTATAAACTATAAACTTAATAATCACATACAGCTACTTTAGGCACAGAAAGTCACAGTTGAGTAAGGTAAGAGAGTCTACGCCCCTCAATCCCAGCGGCCGTTTCACAGAGACAGTCTCTCGTCGAATTTTTAATTTTGTTGGTTAATTTTTAATTTTGTTGGTTTAATAAATTGTTACTTGGTTTTACTGTTTCTTGTTTAAATGAAATTGCACAGGTCTGAATAATGGAAAATCATTCCATCGAGTGATTTTATTTCTGGTCATCTGTTAAAATGCTTAAATGGGTTAATATAGGTTATATATATAATAAGTTAAAATATTTGAATTTGAATTTTAGCAGTCTAGAATCCTGATTTACAGCACCATTATGAAAGATTAATAATATATTCACTTATGAAAAATCAATTGGTGCTAAAAAAATGAATACAAATAAAAATAAAATTTTAATTCTCACCTAGGTAACTACCTACCTTTCCTAGACTACCTATAATTTAACAGCCAATGGTGGAAAAATTGCTGAAACAAAAGTACATTGTGTCGACATACTTATTAGAAAGATAAAATGAGAACAAATTTTTTGAATGAAATCTTTTTATTTTTAACAATTGTTTAAATTAAATTACTGCCATATATAACAAATAGATATATCCTGATTATGATGCACACGATAAGGCAGAGAGAACAATTCACATACAATTATACATAAAAACATAATAAAACATAATAGCTACAGACTTTAAAAAATAAAAAAAAATTCATCGCTTTCATAAACTCAAAATATTTTCATTGAAATTTTACTCTAAACACATCAGAGCCAGAATTGAAAAGGAGAAAACATATTTCGTTTTCCTAACGTGTAAGCAAATCTAAAAACTCGCGTGAGATTTTATGCCAGGAATGGCAAGAATAAGCAAAATGTTGCCTTGCCATCGAAAAATGTAGATCTGGAACGCGCTGAAAGTTCACAATTTATTAGTTGTAGTGCTTGGCTCCTATAACTGTTTTCGACATTTTCAGCAATAATTCATTTCGTTCTAAGCAACTGAACATTACGTTGCAATCTCATACGTCTCTAGACGTTCATCAAATCGACACATCTTATCACCATTTTTTTTTGTTGCAAAACAATAAAATCTTTCCAGCTTAAAATCTGAAAATTTTTTCGAACCACAAACTCTTGCAGTCTACAACCACACTTCCTCAGAATTATCGGTATCTCTGCAGGGGCAAGAACCGAAAAGGCCTAACGGTCCTCGGGCCCCGCAGATGCACTACTTTCTTACACGTTCACACAAACCAATCTATATTTTTTATACAAAGGAATCTCTCCCAGCCAGGTGACGCTCGACAGTTCACACACAAAAATTTCCGCTATTAAAGATGGCGAGCCGTGAAATAAAAGTAATTTACAATTTACTAAACAATGAAACATTAAAAGAAATTACATAAAAAGTTAAAGCAATTAATAATTAAGTTGATTACTAGAAAAATAAATATTATAAATTGAGATATTTAATAAAACTATAAAATATTCAGTTGATAATTTAAAAGTTGCCAAAAGATAAGAAGCTTTGGTGGCGCAAAAATATATTATTTAAAAGTATGGTAAAGCCGAAAAATGATGTAGTTGCATTTTTGCAATCTAGCATCATCAAAATTCTGCGTAACATTTTATCTGAAATACTTTAAGTATCATTTTTCATGCATAACACGTGCAGTATCTTTGTCCTTTGACTTATGGCATAAATGGAAATTATCAATGTGACGTCGCCATCACTTGACAAAAATGATTGTGCCTGATGTCTAACATCTAACTGCATTTTGTCTTACGATTTTCTTTTATGGACTTTCGCAATGGATTCCAGAATTAAATTGGCGCTGTTCATTTCATGAGTTTTACATAAGCGTGATTTGACTGCTTTCTCAATTAACGAGGTACGCCTCTAAGGGAAAGAATAATAACAGAAAAAGAGCGCGAAGATATGTAATTATGGAAACAAAGCATTCTAAGATTTTGATTATTAAAACTATAACAGAAAAGATGCATCTTAACAAAAAATGAAATTAATAAATACATGAAGAAGCGTAAGTAATTCATGCAAGCAAACACAAGTAAAACAATAAGATATTTTTTTGTTAATCATTTAAAATTCCAAAAATTCATGTCCCCTTGTCTGTCCGCCAAGAGAAGTGTCGCCGCCAAATTGTCTAGATTACGACAGTCGTTATAGCAACTGGTTTTGCTAGGGTAGATCCATTTCGAATAGGAGGAATCCAGCAGAAGTTGGAGTTTTTTTTATTCTTGGCGCTAGTTTGCGGCGGAACACATTTGAATGAATTTCTACCTACTAGGAAATGGATTCTTCTTACGATAACCTGTTTCTATAGCGACCGCCGTAAACCAGACAGTTTGGCGGCGACAATTCTCGTGGCCGACAGACTACGTTAATCGCCATATGAATCAAATGCGAATCAAAACATTTTTTTTAAAAAACGCCCCCCCCCCCCCAAAAAAAAAACTTTGATGCCCAGCGTTTGCAGTTTTTCAGAACGCCTTCCGTTTCCTTATCGCAATTACTTTTTAAAGCACCTCATGTTCACATTTTTGTTTTTTATGGTCCATAAAATTTTATTCACCGATTTGAATTTTGATTTCATTTTACTGATTACTTTTTTAATTTCTGTAATTCCACCATTTAAATTTCTTTTTACACTGATATCGCTTTTACTTCTTTGTTGTGCAGCATAGCGAAACTAATGGCTCTTAAAAACGTCTAAACATCCAAAAATTCATTGGAAGAGGGGAGCTATTGAAACTGATATTAAAGTTGAATTCCAAATTAATCGGTAACTTATAATGAATCGGAATTTATTTTAAATGGATTGTTTATCATTTAAATATTTTTTTCTATTATGTGCAGGAATATGTCATGCAATAATATTAAATGGTTTTATTAGCAGTATTCAATTCCAAACAATTCAAAACTAAGCATTACTGCATTCATAATTTATCTTTTAAGAATGCATTATGTCTCTAAAAGCGTCCGCCCAAAGCGTTCAGCGGCTTATTTTAGTAATATATAAGCAGTTTAAACTTTTACAACAAAAGCTAAATTCACGATTAATGATCTTTCTATTGGTTGAATCATTTCACCGCCAAATACTCCGATGTTATAAATCACGCGAACGAGCATCCATAAAAATTTCAGAACTGTTCTTTCTAGCATAAAAGAATATTCTTAAAAAAAGTTAGACAAAAAAAAAGAATGGAAAGAAAATGTCTTTCTAACGTCAACTTTGCGATCCTTACGATCAGAATACTATTATTTCCTACTCTCACAAAATAAGGTGAAAAGAATAATAAAATGAATAATGCTTCAATAAATCTTGCACACATCAAATAAAGGGACATTTAAGAGCTTCAAACATGGCGTCGACACGACCAAGTTGCCAGGTTCGGAACTAGAAAAGTTAGAAATAAAACCAAGCGAAATATCTGACGATAGTTCGAGTATGGTGTTTTATGGATAGAATTTATTATTTTTTTACCTTCTATGCTTTTTATGTCGCTTTTGTTTTTGTTTATTTGTCGTAAGAGATGAAGTGCTCGCTTGCATATTGAATCGATCATTTTTAGCAAAGTAATACACCGAACTTTTTGCGTTTAGTACATTTTATCATGGAAGCGCCTAAATGGGAAACGCCGTTCTTTACGATTATTTACTGCAAGTGGAGAACTTTATTTTGCGGAGTGTTGTAAACAGATGCTTGTATAAAACAGTATTTTGATTTTCAATTTAACAAATGCGTGTATTTCTGCAAAAAAATAACAATGAAAATCAATATTGGAAAGCAGGTTTCAATCAAAATGCCTTTTTGTATTATTTTAGCAAATTAACTTCTTTCGAGGGTAAATTTGCAAGAAAATATTTGTTTACCGTTGTTTATTCGAAATGTTCTTTAAACCAAAAACTAAGATCAACGAGTCAATATCCATGGAAGCGTCACTCATGATAATACATTCTGTATTGTAACACATTAAAAGGAAATTTTTTAAAAATATGAAATTCTCTGATTTACAATTAAAATAAATAATTATTATATCTTCTGTTTAAAGTTAAAATATTCTTATTATCGTACTAAGAACATTGAGTCTGGGTGGTATGCATTTCAGAAGACAGGAAAAGGAATGAAGTAAATAAAATTTCCAAAAAAGTGATTGGATTGGGGAAGATCGGAGAACAATATCTAATATAAACAAGCATAATTTAGTGGTCGTCGCTTAATAATGCGTATTAATTAGGAATCGTAAGTGGTATAGCAGTGTGATTGTTAATAATAGTTACCATACAAACACTAACGTCAATTTAATTAATGAATACAAGATTTTAAAAAAAATATCGTTTTACCAGATCTTTCTTCATTTGTACCACTTTTTACTTTCTCGTATACGAAGTATACAAAGAGAAAGTGTTGTAATCGTCAAAAAATTCGAACTCGAGATTTTGACGAATCTCCACGTTTTAGACCTCCCTGAGTCCGAAAAACACAATTTTGGAATTGTGTCTGTGAACACGATTACTCGAAAACTATTAGAGCTACGGGGATGAAATTTGGTATTTGGTCTTTAAACATAATTTGTAGGTTTCTATCAACTTTTGGACAAAATTCGTCAACGGAAAGTCTGTCTGTCTGTATGTTCGAGGTCATGCGAACGCTATAACTCAAAAACTTGAAAAGCCAAATGTATAAAATTTGGTACACAGTTTTATCGTCATGAATGTAGGTCCGTATAAAATTTTGGGCCAAATCCGTCAACGGGCTGACTGTCTGTCGGTCTGTATAATAGCATACTTGTTCAACTCCATGCGCATGCGTAAATGCCTGTGCAAAGAAGGGATATTCCGAAAACTTGGCAGTTTGCCAAAAACCAATTCTGGCGGCGAGATTTTGTAAGGAAGCAAATATTTAGGGCGTCTCGTTTTACTTGCGTATTGGAAGCAATCTCTGCGCATGCGCAAGCTATTCTCCTGTTTTCTTCTCCGTACGCGGAACTCGCATTGCTAGAGTTTGATAAAAAAAAATAAATATTGCGAAGTTTTAATACATACGCATCTTTTTGAATATGATTCTTCACCTCAATATTTTACTATCACTATAATCTACAATGAAAAACCTTCTGATAGTCATTGCATTCTGGGTTACAGTTGGTTCGAACTTTTTATCAACGCAGGGGGAAGGGAAATGACAAATGTTTGAAAAGTATACGAGAAAGTTTAGGGTAGGCCACTTCCGCTGGTTCTGAAAAGCATACTACCGATATTTGGCGTTCTTATAACCACTGGTTTTTCTATACCGAACTCTGAATAAGGATACTCTTAATTCTAACCACATGTTTATTAGGAATACTTTTGATTCAATAAATAGGTACTCATTGTTTAGCAATAGTTTTAAAACTCTTCATTCATACCGACTTCACAAGCAAATGTTACTTAGTAGCCGCTGCAAAGTTAGAAGTTTATAACATATTTGCTTTGTTAAACGTGTATTTTATGAGTTGATTTCTAATTAAAAATAATATTAAATTTAAGAATTAATACATATAAATGAAATTTGGTTAATGAAAATCTTTCTCACTATCGTAAATGATGTAATAAAACGTTCTTTTCTACTTCCGTACAAATTGATGGGAATAAACCTAAAGGAGGCAGATATGTAAGTTTTATGTACATGTCACCGTTAAAGTGTATAATTCAGTTATTCTATAGAATAACTAGTTATTCTATAGATTAACTGATCATGTCAGTTAACGTGTAAAATAAATTATTTATTTCATACTTTACCTAGTTATTCTATGAAATAACTAGGTATTCTATAGAATAACTAATAATAGACCGTTAAAGTGTGAAATAAACATTATGTCATTAAAACAAGTCCGCTTTTTTCTAAATTTCGCACTGATTGCTTATCAGCCATAACCGATGGAAAATTAAAACCACTATAATAGTGTTATAAAACTGTTCCACTATAAATGCAGATTCCTTACATTCAATGAGCTAGCGAAGCTACTAGGATCCGTCTCCCGCTGCTAACGAAGCCGTAGGATGTTTTTAAAGTTAAAAAAATTTGCCCGGCACCCACTTCAGATGCCGCAGGCATCGCGAGCACAATTTTTCCTATTTCATGTCAGTATTTAAAAATCGCAGATTCCTTACATTTTCCGGCTCCCGCTACTAGCGAAGACGTAGGATATTTCTTAAAAATAAAAAAAAAATTCCGGTGCCCACTTCAGATGCTGAAAATACAAATAACCAATCTGACTAACAAACAAGCTGCATCATGTCGGCTATTTTACACTTTAACGATGCGTGGACCGTTATTCTATAGAATAACTAGTTAAAGTGTAAAATAAAAGTTTATTTAACACTTTAACTGACTTGATCAGTTATTCTATAGAATAACTAGGTAACTATATTATAACTAGGTAACTATAACTATAGAATAACGGATTTCATACTTTAACGCTAACATATATATCATTTGAATACTGACTTTGCTGGCGGAGCATTTGGTGCTAAAATTTTCTCTTAAAAACAACGCGGAAATTATTTATTGGTATCAGTTTTCAAAAAATTTTCAAATTTAAATATTTTAAAAATAATAACACATGTAAAAATTGCTAACTTAAAGTCTTTTCTCTTTTGACAAGGATATTTCATTTTATTAAAACAATTGTGTTATTATCATATGTTTGAACGCATATTATAAAGCACTGTAAAGTTGTTTTAAATTCCGATGAATTATTTTTGAAAAAAATATTTTCATTTATTACTATGGATTTATAACAAACGATAGTATATTTATGTGTTTCAATCGCAGTTAAAGCTCCTACAACACAGAATTCTTATAACGCAGTGAAAATTTTCTATAACCCTCCTGCAACACGGCATTATTATAACGCAGTGAAAATTTTCTATAACCCTCCTACAATTCGGCATTCTTTTAACTCAGTTTCCATATTACACTGTAAAAATTTACGACAACCGTCCAACAACATGACATTACTATATCAGAATTTCCGTATAACACCATGTAAAATATACGATAATTTTCCCTAAGCATGGCGTTCTAAAATGGCTGTTATATAAATAGTTAATAATTGTTATAATAATAGTGAATAAAAATATCACGATTTTTTCCTTCACACTGTTTTGGTGTGTTAAGTGCGTTAGTTTCATTTATGACTGTTACTAATACTGCACGTATAGAAACAATGAATGAAGTAAACGTGATATTATACAGGTTTTATACATTTCTATTGAAAAATGTTTTTTCTTTATAGGCAAATGGACAATAATGAAATTACTTGTGTTGATGACATTTCTATAAGGATGCTCAAAGACATGGAAATCTTGTAAGTAATAAATTGAATGTTTATATTTCTTTAATTTTAAATAAACTTATTTTGAAATAAACTAATTTTTATTTCCATTCTAGTAATATTGATATAATTAAGATATTAATTCATCAATTATTATATGTTTTTATTTATCAATATAATTTAAGTAAATAAAAAATTGTTTTTGAATGTTTAGATGATGGAATTTTAGTGTTTTGCTAGTTTGCATTTTTACTTTTCTTTTTATAAAAGAAGTAAAAAATCCCAATTCGGGACACGAGATTATATATCTCCCTGAGTATATAAAACCATTTTTGGAATATTGTTTGTGTGTGTGCGCGCTCACCCGTGCTTCACTGTGCTGAGAAGCTTACCAAAAAAAATAGTGTTTAGAAACTTTTTAAACCTGTGCCTTGTCATTCAAATTAAATGAAAATATTAGGCAGACTTTTAATTGTTTTATTTCCCACCGAGTTATCACTTGCATCCAAGAAAAGTATTTTAAGTATTTTTAGAGCTTAAAACAATCAACTAGAAAAATTAGAAAAAATTAAAAAAATTTTTTACTTAAACTATAAACAAAACAACAAAAAAATTTTTAAACAATAAAATTTAGATAATAAAATTTAAACAATGTTTAAGTCGGCGCAATTGCAGCTGCAAACAAAGAACAATGGAAATCAATGTCATCCAAAGAAAGCCAAAAAACAAGGATAAACTCAGAGGGAATCGAAAAAAACAAACAAGGATCCATATTTTCAAGGGCTAAGGACTTTATTCGAAATAGATTCAAAATAATAATTGGGAAATTTTTCTGTAAGAAGAATATAGCTTCTCTTAGCCCGAACCAACAAAAGACAAAGGAGATCTGGACATAAAAAAGCATTATTTTAAAAGAAAGAGGAAAACCAAACACAAACATAAAAAGGCTAATAAGATAGATTTAAAAATATCAGCCATCTGGCTTTTAAAAGTAGCCATCATAAAAATAACCTTACCCCATTCCCAGAATAGAGAAAGAAAAGTATTTTTATATTTTAAGTATTTTTAGTTATTGTGTGTGAATTGGTCACTGTGCCCATTGAAAATATGAATGCATTTATTTGTTTGTGAGCTTTCATGAAACAAATAAAAAATAAGTTTTAAAAACTTGTGGATAGATAGCTTGAATAGATATTTTTTTGAATTTTTAAATGACTTGGATGTCGGTTTCCATGGATAAAAGTTGTTAAAGCGATCGCCGAAAAACATCAAAATTACGAAATCAAAATACAACAATGATGTGATCATAATTTTGGACACTTTTAGAGTAGTTTTTATTGATATAAATCGAGAACATTCAGTGTAATTTACATAAGCAAAATTATTTTTAATAAGATGATTATAAAGGATCTCTATATGTGGAAAAATACAAGCCGAGGGGAAAATATTCTCGATTTTTAAATTTCAATATTGGAAAGAAATATTTCTCTGAGACTGATCTGATTAATCACCTTTAATCATGTACATCGAATTTTCCATAATTTAAATAACGTGAATACTCAAAATCAGAACTTTACTCTGTGATTTTGAAAAATGATGTATACTTTGCGTTTATATCTTGTCTTTTAAGATAAGAAAAGGAAAAGCAATTTTTCCATGTTTTTGCAGTGCGTGAATTACACTGGCAACGAGAGTTCTTCCCAAACGATTTTTTTTTCGTACCAACACACATACATGCAAAATTTTCTTCCTCTTTTTAATACTGTTGCATAGATCATGGCTGATTTAGAAATGCTTTTCGAATATATGAATATAAATAAGGAATCTTTCAACTTTATCCGCATCTAGTACAAACATAAATTTACATTTGAATGCTGTTTAATACAAATTATATATCCTTCCATTAACGAGAAACATGGAATATGTTGAACTCTTTCTCGAATAGCTGATCCATAAATAAAAGTGACATTTATAGTTTTGCATATCTGTTGGATTGCTGTCTGATATTGTTATATCGATTTAAAATGATAGTGACATATCTTAGTGCAATAAATAATTCTTTGTCTGTTAGTCTCCTACGTTGGCATCTTGAGCATTGTTCGAATTCAATGAATTATTCTCAAAATTCACGAAGTTTAGCGCGGTATTTTGATCGTCAGTTTATTGTCTTAATATTAAGGGGAATGAAAATGAGTGATACCAGTAGAGTGTTTTGCTAACAATGGTATTATTTTGAAATATTCCAAAAAATAATAAATTTAACCTGAATAGCATTCTAAACTTTCGCATGCGATAAGAATAGTAAAAGCATTATTCAGCTGTGTTCAAACACTTAAAACATTCGAAAGATATAACAGCTTCAATTTCGAAAAGCCCTTTGAAGAAATCAGCGGTTATTTGTAAACCCTGCTTGAAAGCTTTCTTTTCGATTATCGATCAAAAATATTATCCTTCGAAACGTGAAAATATTGTTTTTTCTTTTGAAAGACCAATGTAAGTTTTGCTTAAAGTTCTACCGCTACATGTTTTTAAACATTTAAAACTTCTACGGTTCTATCTTATTTTCATCTAAGCAAAGGAAAAAAAAATTATTATTTTGACGAAAAATTTGTGTTTATTTTTCATATCTACTACTGAATTTCACTTTTATTATGTTTTTACGAATATAGTTTAAATTTTTGGTTTCTTTTGCTCATTTTTTTTATTTTATCGTAAACTGTTATTGTCAATATTTTGACCTCGAAATTGTAATGAATCTTCACGTTTTAGATCACTCTTCATGGAAAAAGGCAGTTTTTTTTAAATAATGTCTGTCTCTCTGTGAAAACAATAATTCACAGAAGGTTGCAAGCTAGACGTATGAAGTTTTGTTTGCGATCGTTACTTCAAAATTTTCTGTGAAATTTTCAATCAAATCCATCTACCGGAAATCTGTCTGTCCCTATGTATGTGAACAAAAAACAGTCGTAGCACTAACATTGTGGCTCTATATCAACTTAGCGACCCAGTCACTGATTGCGAAGGGTTAAAAATGCATACTCGATCCTATTCACTTTGCGACGAAGCAAAACACAAAGTGCGGCATTTTGTGGAAGCGTATGAGAAGTCGAGGGGAGAAGACTCCCGCTGATTTACTATTGAATTTTTAAAGAGTTTTGTAAGGAAATGTGTTCGTTAATCCCTGGGAACTTTTTTCAATGGCAATTGAAGTTGACAGTACATATGAAAGCTACTAATGACCGCGTCACCTGTGAATGTCATAATAATATTTTTACGAGTCTAAAGGCTATAGTTTCATGTAATAAAACTATTTCCGTTCAAAATGAGTTTATCACATAGAGTGATTACCTGTGTTTAAAATTAAATAGTGCTCAAATCAAATTTATAGGCATTGATAGGTGTGTTCTAAGTTAATAAACAATGTCCATTTTCGCAAATATTAAAACGAACTAAATAGACCATCCGCAACAATGATATATAATCGGTTGCTGGTGTGTGAATCGGCTTATAATCAATGACAATATAACTTGACAATTCATAGAAATCTGTCACCAACCAATGCATCAGTAGTGAATGGCTGTGTATATTTCTGCTATAGAAACTATAGAAAGATATCCGTGAATTGAAACAACTTTTTTGCTTTCAAAATAAAATTTTATTTCACTGAATATCAATTATCTGTATTTAAAACTAAACTTTGGGAAGTATATAAATTACTTTTAAATACAAGGTGATACAAAGTGAATTTATGTTATCGCAGAACAGGGCCAACAGAAATATTGCTTAATTCTGTGGAAAAGTGAGGCACATTGTCTAACAGCTGTGCTCCTGAATGGAAAACAATGTATAGAACATTTGTAAATCTTTCTTCGACCAAGGGGTCCATCAACTGCAGAGCCATCTGTGGTTTAAATCATAAACAATGTTACCAGTACTAAATTCTAATTCTAATAAAAAAATAGTTTTTATTTCCATCCTTTCTGTATGAACGGCGTTTTTCTATCTTCATTCTTCTGAGAATAATTGATTTTTGAATTTGCTTCGGACTTTTGAATCAGCCTGTACGCTAGAATAATATCCGGAACTTTTTATTTAACTGTCATAATAATGAAAAGCATACTGTCTACTTAAGTAGTTGTCTACCTCCTATACTCCCGGGTCTTTCAAATGTCTGTAAATTTCTTTGCCCTCCTCATTTTTTCCAACCAATCGCCGCCACTGATCATAGGTACACAAACCATTATTTCTTAACTAACTACATTCTAAGTTAATAAAAGAAAATTAATATTCCTACACACAACGTTTTCCTGCACTAACGCAATCGACAGCTACTATTTCTGTTCAACATGCAAGAAAAATACCCAGGAAACAAATCTGCACCAGACTCAAAAGATACCGCAAACCTAAAAGTGGGCAACCTAAAAATCTCTACTGTATTCAATCCATACCTTTCTTAGAATGTGGATACATACAATAACTTCAAAGTACGTGGGAGGTTATTACGAACAAAACATTCCCAGAAACGTGCCTGGGAGAAAAATATCTGTTCTTTTTCTTTTTGTATCTATCTGTTCTTTCAGTGATTTTGATCACGTAGGCTCACGAGAGATGCCCATGAATTATTTATCGCTCAGCGCGGTTCTGAGTCGACTGTTTTTGCGTGCGCAAACCCATTTTGCTGTCGGCTTGCTTTTAATTTGCAGATTAGGCATCGTTTTAATACGTTGCGATCGTGGCAAACACAGAACCTGTCTTGTTCTTTTGTTGAGTTTATGATTTATCAATTTCAAAGAACTGCTTGACGTGTTAAGTGAAATCGCTTATTGCTGTGAATGATTCTTTAATATGATTATTGGTTTTATGAAGTATACAAACTAATTTTAATGGGGTTTTTTTTCGGACGTGACCTACATGATTGAATCGATTGAAAAATGTAATGTGAAAATTCTTGAGTAAGTTTGAAAGCTAATGTTTCCTTTGATCAAAATTAGACTTCAATTTGTAATAAGTTTGGAAAGATTTAATCTTTAAATAATTACTTTAAAAATTAATAATTCTTAAATGAATGAAGGGTTGGATTATTTTCAAGTTTGTATATTTATGTTGTAGTGCAGGGTGATTCAAAAGTTCGGAACAAATTTAAAAACCAATAATTTCTAAACGAACGATTCAGTTGTATCAAGTTTTGATATTCATCTTGTAATACAGGGTGCTACTGAAGTCTTGCACAAATGTAAAAACCGCCAATTCACAAACGTATGATTCAATTATTATCAAGCTTGGATATTCATGTAGTAATGCAGGGTAATTCAAAAATTCCGGGCGAATTTAAAAATCAATAATACACAAATGAACAATTCAGTTATTATCAAGTCCGGATATTTGGGTTGTAATACAGGATGATTCAGAAGTACAGAGCAAATTTAAAAACAAATTATTGACAAGCGAATGATGGTGGAAATGTGCCGTTTGCATAGAAAAGATGGAAATGAATCCAGATTTGTTTTGTCATGAAACCAGATTTGTTTTGTCATGAAATCAGATTTGTTTTGTCATGAAATCAGATTTGTTTTGTCATGAACCTAGATTTGTTTTGTCATGAAACCAGAATTTATTGATAGCATAGTTTATAAAACTACCAGATTATTCTCCAATTGTCATAGCGATGGGATAAGATACTTGTCGGAGGAACGGATTACAATTGTTCAATGTGTCATCGTCCATTCAGGAACACAGCTGTCAGACGAGGAATCGTACTTTTTCATTCTCTCTTTCATATTCTGTCACACCATCAGAAATGGCACTTTATGAAGATGATGACATCAAAATGGCGTGGCTCATTTGACTTGTGTCACGTGACCATGTATTCGTTTTATTCTGTTTGCACATGGCATCTGATCGAATTTGTTTCATTTTGTCAAGTTCCCAAACTTATATCGCTTGAGCAAACAATTTAAACTTCAAAATCTATGAGAAATGTTTATTATCTGTCATTTTGAAGCAATTTTCATGCAAACTAGCTGATCCCGCGCAGAGTATCTGCGCTCGGTTATACGAATACCATGATTTTACTGACGCTTCTAGAGCCAAACTGGCGATTCAGCGCTCCAAGAAAATTCACCGAGACAAAAGAAAAGTGCGCCAAGTGGTGTGTGTATAACAGAAAAGTAGCCAATGTGCAATCTTCACAATAGTAAGTTCCATGACGCTCACCTCAATTCGTGAATTGGCACGATTTTATCTTTGCTGACTTCAACTATTTTGACGTTGACCTGAACGTTCTCTGGCTCGCCTAAGCCCATCTGCTTCATTTCTAACAGATCACTTTTGAATAATTTCTTCCAAAGTTTCATTATATTGCGAATTCTTCATCTTAAACTTTTTTTCTAGAAAAGGTTATTTTACACCAGGACGAATATAGTAACAGGCTGTGACTATGAAGTTATGCATGCCTAACATGGCGGAGACTACCGGTTTTGTAAATAAACCAAACGTTGCCATCGGCAAAAGAAAAATTAACCTCTTTTCTGTGCCACGCACCTTAGCGTTTTATATATAGATGCTTTTAAGTTAGATGTATTGGATTGGATGAATTTATATTATGTATTCAGCTTGACAAATTTATATTCCGGATAGAAATAGAAATTCTCCTTAATTTTAATTATATATTATTATTAATAATAATTCACCGGGAGGGAGCCTATCTGATAAGGCTATTCAAAACCTCTTGGCGTGAAAAAGAAATACAGATGGGAGGGGGAAGAATATGGAGAAGAAAAGTTAACACACAAGTTTACTGAAAAAAAAAGGCTGCAATGAATGCCTTAATAGGTAATGAACGCGATTAATGTCTCTTTAGTCAACGATGATATCGTGCCTTCGTTCATTTAGACAGGGGTTTCTAACCTTTTTTTTTTGTCTTGCCTACCCTTTGACCAGTCTTTTTATTTTTGCGTACCCCCTACTGTTATATTCCCCCCGCCAACCATCCGTCTATGCAAAGAAGTTTTTATCAATACTATTAAGGGCTTAGGTAAGCTTAAGAGTCAAATGACTCGAATTAATAGCATTTTCGGGACTTATTTTTGATTTTATATTTATTTCATTTTTACAACAGTACGAGTTCAACGTCAGAGCAAATGAAACCTATACTGAAATAATTTCACATTATTTTGAGGGTAGGCTTTAGGACTTGCACAACTTTCATTTTTACTTTTCGCAGGAACTTGCGGAACCAAAATTCTGTAACCTTTTTAATCCCTTAGGTTTTCTTGTGTCCGCCATTGGCGACTTTCAGTTCGCGTACCCCCAGAGGAGGTACGCGTACCACAGGTTGGGAACCTCTGATGTAGAATCTTCATAATGTTCATAATTCGTGCCAGAGATATTTTTTGAACAATATTTACGCACCAGTTCGATAGGTTTTCAAATACCGGCCTTGTTGAAATGAAAGGATTTTGCCATAGTTTGCCAATCTGTTGCGTAGAGGACTGGATCGCCTTTATCTCTCTCCATAGACGCGGCGATCGCGTGAATAAGAACCGAATCTGCCGAGATAGGTCACAAAGGCCTATGTCCTGTTGAACAGATTATTAGACTTAAAAAACGTAATATTTTTTAGCCATGTGTAAAAGATTGACGTGGTTCTGATATCCTCCATTCGAACTTTCATTTAACTCGCCAAAAACGATTTCTTTTAAAAGAATAATTTCAAATTATTCAACTGGGAATTTTTTCTAACATTTTCTCTACTTTCGGAAGATTTCGATGGAATTGGAACTTCTGTAAGGAGTAAAGGTTTTCATCTGTGGAGATTTCCGGATGATGGTTTGACAAATTCTTCGCACTCGGGCTTCTTTTGTAGATGATATTTCAATATTATATATCATTTTTCCACTTCTGAAAACTACAATTGATTGATTTTTTTCGACTTCGAATACTAAAATGAAAGAAATAGAAATTTGATAAATTGTTAACTTGAAATTCTAATTCTGACACTTCCATCAACTGGTTTTGGGTTACAGAAATCATGATCGGTGAAGATCTGCAGAAATTTTCCAAAAGTCCTGTCATGAGAACCTTTGAAATAAGGAATTAAGAAATCTACCGAAAATTCTTTTTAAATAATTGACTACTTTAACTTTATTGACTACTAGCCTATATACCCGACGTTGCTCGGATAATAATTTCCTCATAAGCCCATCCATTTCTTTTGTACAAAAATTATCACCAACTTTAGACATTGATTTTTTTCTCTTTCGATTGAAATTCGCTGAAGGACTTTAAGGTTTCGCTAAATCACTACTAATATATACCGTAAGGTTTATGCACTTCTTAATGATAAAATTATCCGAAATTTTGCTAGCCACTGTGATATGAATGACTCACTGTGAAGGAATTGAGTTTTATATTTCGCACTTTAATCTTGACTTGATCTTAACTTTAACTTTAAACTAAAGCAAATGATATCTCGCGCCTCCTTTTACATAGTGAAAGAACTTTTAAGACCTCCTGTACTGCGTGATTGCTTCCGAATGCTTGTAGAGCATTCGGAAGCAATCAATCGATCAATCTGGAATTTCTTAAATTCCAGATTGATCGAAAAGCTCCAATTAAAAACTGTTTTATAATGTTGCAGAATGATCTACAATGCTCCAAAATGTAGTAGGAAACTTTCACGAAGTTCAAGAAATTTCTAAAATGTTATTGTGTTCAAAAACTTTCTAGCATATGGAATGATCCGTCATTTTCAAAAATGTATATAATGTTGTGTAAAGCTCTAGATCGTTCCAAAATGCACTAGTATTCAAAAGCATTCGTCAATGAGCTAGAAGGATCAAGAATGTTCTAGAAATTCGTAGGAAATTCCGCAAATTTCCAAAAGGCGATAGTGCTCGGAAATATTCTGGAATATTTCCAAATGTTCCAGAATTGTAACCTTTTATAATATTCTAAAATTCTCACCCTTTTCCCAGTGATTGCAGTAGGGATATCTAATACTTAGAGTACTCTTCCTCAGTTTGAAAGTAATAATTTTTACAAAGATGGTTGAAATAAGTTCACTGGTTTAGGAGGAGATGTGATATAGTTCAATTACTTTTATTTTTATTAGATTTGCGATCACAACTTTAAATTATGAATAATTTAAAATTATGAGAGCAAATCACGCCATAATCTTTCTTGGAAAGCTATTAGAAAAAAACATCCTTTTGAGATAGTATAATCATTTGGTATAATTAATTTGAGTTTCTTTTATGCTATAACAAAAACGGATACATAATGAGACGTGCAAAAAAATCTAATTGGTGCTTTTATTTAGCTTGTTTATATTTTTAAGACATTTCATTCTTAGTGAAAATAAAAAATATATAACTGCGTTTGTTATTTACAGGACATTAAACAAAAATAACATTACATCACTTGGAAAAGATCTATTTGAAGGAATGAAGAAGTTGCGAGTTTTGTAAGTATTTTTTTTTCTTTTATAAAATAAATGATGTAAAAACTTCCTATTGTATGAAATGTAAATATGTACCTTATATTTTGACTAACACAAAGTTTTCTCTTAATTAAGGCTACTATGTCGCAAATTTAAGCAATTTTTTTACAATAAAAATAGCAACTAGTGGCGCCGGCTTGGTTGATATGTTTTTAAAAAGTTAGTGCATATTTATTTTACTTTTCTTGTTGTTATAAAATTCATTAAACATTTTTAGGATTTAATTATTGTATACATACAACTAAATTTATCAACTTCAGAAAAGTAATAAAATTTTGAAAATTCTGTGATAAATTTTGGTTCGTGTTGCAGTGAAAGGTCGAAGTTTTCTGGCAAACGCCAGTCTTTATTCCTGAATATGATTCACAGATCTTTGGCTCTAGCTCAAACCCTAATTATATTACTTACTATCTTATGTTATTATTTTTCCAAACGAAGTCTGCTTTAACTTCGTCTTACTCGTACGCGAACGCGAGGTTTCCTGCTCCGTTTAAGGCGGCCATTCATGAGCTCTCCCCGTCACGCAAATGATGTGGTGGCAATCCACATCATTCCATTTTTTAGCCCATCCATTTAGACAGGTCATTCACGACCACTCCACGCCGTGCAAATCTCCAATACCAGTCACTCCGATTACCTTGGTGAACCAGGCACCCAAAGTCTTCCCCCTCCACATACCTATTCTTGTCGCATTTTTGGCCCAGTCATCAAAATGGATGATGGATATTGGATGTGATATCTAATCCACACCACGCCAATACGGTCTGTTTTTTTTTTATATTGACGTTCTGTTTTGGTGTGGAGCGGTCGTGAATAACCAACCTTATGTCTCGCAATAAGGAAAACTCCTTACGCTTGAAGTGCTGTCTCATATCAACTGCGGTTTGTAACAGTAGTTAGCCTTATTCATCTAAAGTCTACCCCTTGTAAGAATTCCTGCTATCCTACCTAGCTAAAATTATCATCACTCGTGGGCAGAGGGAGCTATGTGTCTCTCTCATAAACGATGTGAAGATATCTATTTAGTCAATCTGTACTCCATCTGCAGCTTAACTGTAAGAACTCGCCATATATTTGCTTACCAGTTGGTACATGCTTCTCCAAAGATAATACCAATCCATCGTTTCTGGGCCTGTGAATATTAGTAGTCCCCTGAACGGGTTATATTGTCATTTACAGTGCCTGCGTTTCGCAATGGGATGAATCCAGTTAGAATCTTTCTTCTTAACTGGGGTTATATGTGGCCATAGCGAAACACCATTTTGTTTATGTCATATGGAAGTTTCAAGAAATGGATATCATTCTCACTTTCGCAATGTCATTTCCTGATAGTTCTTGTATTTACCCTTGAACTTCAAATCAGTCTATCATTAAGACCGAAGGATTTAGTTTAAAAATGGTCTTTTCATTTAACTTTATTATAACACTTCAGCCTTGGATGAAACATTGTAAATGTGCAATTTGTGATCATGCCATTTTACTTTCTCGTGTACGAAGTTCTAAAGAGAAAATACTGAAATCATCACAAAATTTGACCTTGAGTTTTTCATTAACCTACAATTTTCCGACTTAACTTTTCCGTAATCCGAAAAAATCATCTTTGGAATTGTCTATATGTGAACACGGTAACACGAAAACATATTAAACTGCAGTACTAAATACTGCACTTTGATCTTAGATGATAGACAATTTGCTGCAACGCATAATTTAATCACCAGAATTTTAGATTTGCAACCAGTTTCGGATCAAATCCCTCAACGGGTCGACAGTTGTCGATCTGTCTATTTTTTCGTCTGTGAACGTGGTAACTCAAAAACACAAAATGCAAGCTAAATGAAATTTGGTTTGTGGTATTGACACCGAAATTGTAAATCTTGATCAAATTTTGGATCCAGTTGACCAAAGAAAAGAGATCAGAAACATAAACTGGATTCTCTTCGCCGTATTCCAAAGTCCGTAGGACATCCACTCCCGGTAGTTTTCATTATTTTACTGACAACTAACGGTAGCCACTAAAATGAAAAAAAAGTAACCTGACATCTTCCTTATTTTACAGCATCATAATGAACGCTGATAAATTACTCTAAAACCTTAAACGACCGGCACAAATTAAACGCATTATAACGTCATGGTGATACAGTGCAGTTCACTCCCCATGGATCTTTTTATGATCTTGAAATACATCACTTCTACTGCCTTAGCTGTGGTCCTATAATCTGGACAAATAGACTCTTGTATTTGTTTTTTAAGCAAAGTAAATGGTTTTTGACTGTCACCGGGCGATGGCACAAGTGACCTCACTAGGGGTTGGTAACGGTACACTTCTTCCTCTGTTAATGTCTTTTCGAAAGAAGCGTTAAAGAATTCTTCTTCTGTATCGTGCCAGAACATTCTTTTTCCCTGTAGAAAAAGGTTATCATGGGTTAACAGTTGGCTTTGTATTATCTACTCTTCAGTAAATCACTGGAGAATCCTGCTGTGCTTCGATGTGATTCCGCAGGGTAGCGTTTTGTTGCCCTTTCGTTTTTTGATTTACTTCGGTCTAGGGCAGAGATTAGGGTTGTGTATTTTGTTTGTTTTCATCGATGGATTTTTATAGTGGTTTAATGGGCTTTAAAAAACATTGGAAGAAAGGTTTGTCTGCTGCTGTGCTTCTTGGATTTGTCGAAATCATTGTCAACAAACCGTGTCGTCAAGGGAGTAAATTGAAATTTAAAGCTTTTTTTATAGGCTTTGTTTTTTATTCTCTTGTGAAGGTTTATTTTCTGTGGCGAGAGCCGATTTTTCTTCTTCATAGAATTTATTTGTGAAATACAAAGATGGCAATAAATTGTCTGATCATTTGAAAGTATTAATAACTTATCTAAGTCTTAATTTTTTAAAATTTTTTTTGGCGTTAACTATTGAGTCGATAAGAATAAGCAGATACGTTGTTGTCCAGCGGACTCAAATAATGATAATTTGTTTGTAAAAACTTAGTGACTAAAAGTTCTGGCAGGAAGTAGTCTCTCCTGTATTAATCTAAAGTTCACTCAACTCAAAAATTGGCAATTGTGTTTATTCAGAACTCTACTAAATTCGAAATGCACTTCGCCTCTCGTTATTAAATTCAATACAAAATATGCATGTTTTTCTGCAGCCTTTAAAACCTTTAAATTAAAGGAGCGTGAAATCTTAAAATATCCTTTTAAAACGTGGATTTTGTAAAGAAAGCATAAAAGCGTTTTTTTCCTATTTCAAGATATTAGAAGAAGAAAATCTATTATTCTTTTGCCTTTACCCCACTCATGGGTGAGCTATTTTGATCTCGTATTTTTAACAATAAACCCAGACATCACACATAGTAATATAATGGATCAGGGTAATGAAACTTTTTACAGGGTGATTTGAGAATAGAGAAGTATGTTCCGAGTGGGAAATTACATCCTAATGGCCTCATGATTCAGCGTCTGTATTAGTCCGTAATACAAGGGTTCTACTGATACGTCATCTGTTCCGCCAATAAGGATAACGTTAACTGTAGCTTATCGTTGGTTAAGATATATTTCCAATGAATGGAACATTATATATTTATCTTAATGCTCGGACTTATTATTCATTATTTAATTTTTTTTTACCTAGCATGTGTTTATTTTTCGGTGACGCTGAAATATTATGCCGTGTTGCTTTAATGCGTCAAAACGCAATAATTGCTTTCCACATTCACCTTAGTCATTGTCTCTTTTCCCCCAATATCTTATTACAACGATTCAGGTGTGAACGCTTCATACATTGATTGTAGCTACGCCGTAAGATGATCAAAATTTTTAACAGAAAATGAATAGACAAATTCACTGACGCTTTTTCAGTAACACACACTTGCATTTGGTGTCAATTTTGAAAATACCTTTGATTCATAAAATGACACACCTGCACCTGCTCCGATTGGTTTGGTTTTATTTCATCGCGATTGTTTGGTATTTTAATTGTTTTGTTTTTAAAGCAATTTGGAATTCAAATAACTTGGTTTGCAATTAACAGGTGTGCATATCATACGAGCAGTGCTATTATAAATCAGTTCGTATTGACTCTTTGTTTTTATCGTTTGTTTTGCTTCGCTATCTCGTGGAATTAATTTTGAAATTAATAATCTTTCTATTTCTGGAATTTGAATCCAATAACCATTTTTCGTTTTTCGTATTGTTTCATAAAAACAAAAGCTCAGTGTATTATGAATATACTGAAATTTTAGGAAAAAAAAACTGAAGTTTTAAATACCATATCAAGTATAATATCTAAACATTAAGGCACATTAAATTGATCAGGGCTTTTCTTTTGAAAAATAGAAATTTTTGTTTAATTTTAAGAAAAATTTTCAGCTCTGGGTATTTTGTTATTAAATCTTCTTAAGGCAAATAAATGAAAGAAACTGATTATTAATATATTTTTGCATACAGAATTATAAGAGTATGTATTAAAGTAAATGAAGACATGTTCTTGAAATTTTTAAAATTTTTTATGAAATTAAAATATTATTGATATTACTTAACACAAATATTTTAGAAGGTCATATTAAACAAACAAAAATCTTTTTCCCTCCGTTTCTACTTTTTATATTAATTTTCTGTTGTGTGTATTGAAATGAAAATTTAAGTCCTGTAATGCATTATATGTACTCGCCACTTCAGCACATGTCTATGGACAGAATGAAACTGATGAAATCAACATCAATCCAATCAACAACTTGCTAATTATGCGAAGACTTCGGCATCACTTTTTCATAAGAGTTTACATTAATTTATGATCACAACAACGTAACCAGGCCCCCCCCCCCATGCCAGCAAACATACCACTTGTGAAGCAATACTGAATTTCGCGGTGCACCCTTAAGCGCGCTACAAGCGATGATTAATAAGAAATGCATAAAGGATTTAAACCATCAAGCTGATCTTCCACTTTAACCCGTGATCACCCAAATTAGTTTAATGCATAAATTTCTATAAAATTCTTTTAAATTATGTTAAAAACACGAAGATTAAGATTACTGTGAAGTAAAATTTCTTGCCTATAATAATTTTTTTGCTTTCATTTTTTTCAATTTAAAAAAAATAACCGAAAAAAATCGGTAGGAAATAATCTTTAAAACTTTTTTACAGACATTCATTGAAAGATTTTTTTAATGTAGTGAAATATCAAAAAATAAAGATCACTTTCAATTTCCTTGCATAACCTCAAAAATAAATCAAAGGGAAAAAATATTAAAATCTCAAAATGCCGGCATTTTGACTTCCTAAAAAATTTCATACTTAAAATATTTTTCCTTCTTTTTTCAGCAAATTAATCGAAAGATCTATAAAAAATAACTTTAAAGCTTTTTTAATATTAAAAGATTTTAAATATATAATTTAAAATATGAAAATATTGTATTCGATTTCCTTACGTAAAAAAACAAAAGGAAAAAACAAACATAATAATAATTAAGAATTTAAAAATGACGACTCTTTTGACTTCCAAAATATGGCTAATGGATGATTTATGCCAGTTGAAAACGGTTTATTCGTTTGGGAATACATATTGATTTGTTAGATAAAGGGAAAAGGAAACGATGGAATGCGATGTGTTTAGCCACGGAAGTGGAAATGTAACTGTCCTCGCATGAGGCTGCTAGACGTTAACCCCATTTTTTTCCTACTGTCTCAATTAGATGACCCGTTCTGTTTTGGGAATGTGTTGTCGGATTCATTCATCCAAAAATCCATAGAGCACTCGAGATCCTAATGGATTACCGGCCATTTTTGCATCGAGTGATAACGTCTGCAGCCGACTTAATTTTAAATTATCGAAAACGTGCACGATACACTAGTGGAGCTTGGACAAAACAGTTAATGGGTTAAGTATTCTTGTTCATTTAACTTGCCGGAATGTTTTAATACGGTCTTTTTTGTTTTCAGGAGGATATCTGACAATCCTTTCACTTGTGACTGTCACCTGTCGTGGCTGGCCGGGTGGCTGAGGCGGAATCCGCGGCTGGGCCTCTTCTCCAAGTGCAACCTCCCACTCTACCTCAAGAACAAAGCCATTGCAGAGTTGCACGAGTTTGATTTCCGCTGTACCGGTAAGCGAGTGTTTCCATTCTTGAAACTAGAAAGAAAATAAAGTTAACCCGTTCACGACGGCTCTGAAATTTACATTTCTTGCCACCGGGCGGTAGCCCTAAGAGCGCTTTGCTTTACCGGGCGGCGCTGAAGTAACGCGCAAAATGAAAACTTGTAGTACATGTCGATGAAAACTTATGTGGTACCTCCTGATGGGATATCCAAATGTGAGACATCGGTGATACACGCCGCCCAATGGTACATTCAAGTGCGAACCACACGTGATACACACCGCGCCGGCGTGAACATGTTAAAGGCGATTTGAACCTCTAGTTCGAAACATCGTTGCATTATAATGTTCCAGGATTGATTCTAGGGTTTATGATTTCCCGGCCTATTTCCCTTCCCGGGAATTTCCGGAAATGCTTCAAAAATCTAAAAATTAGTTATTTTTAATTGATATCGATAATCTTTACACAAAATAAGGATTTTCATAAAAACCAAAATTTATACCCTTTTAAACATTGAGCTTAAAAATACAAATAAAATGTATTAATTATTCATTTTTAAAGTATGATTTAAGAAAATATAAGAAATATATGCTTTTATCATTCATACTAGTTCTTAGCTTTGTTATGACCAACCCGACAGCATTAAATGCCCTCTCAGCTTCAGATGATATTGGAGGAATTGCTTTCAAAGCCTCGCCCAGTTTTATAATATTTGATGATCGATTTTTCTTGGGTCAAATAACTGAAATCCTTGCTTCACTATCTTGCTTAAGCTAGAACTTTTACTAGTTGAACAACGTAGGACCTTTTATCGGTTTTTCTGATTTTTCGTAAAACGTTAAAGATTTCTCTTCCAAAGTTTCCGGGCTCTCTTCTTCCGAGTGCGAAGAGTTAGATCGTGATTTGTCTTTCGCTCATAAAGGTTGTCATAATTATTTTAGATGGTTGAATCAAAGAGTTAGTATTTGGTAAACGTGAAAGATCAACAGTAACTGCAGCAGCATCATACTTTCTCCCAAAATTTAGATAATGCACATTAATCCACCTAAACTAGCATTGCGTCTCTCTTTAATTCTTTGGACCAGAGAACATTACATATTCTTAGCAAATTCTGAGTTCTGTTGGTTCAACTCTCCAATAATGAAAGCAAATACTCCTTCGGCAGTTTAGTAAAGTCGCGTTTCGACTGCATAGTTTTTCAAGTCGAATTTTTACTGGCTTCAAGCCTGCGGCAATTGCAGTCAGAGTTTCAAATTCTACATTAGAAAAAAATTGTTTTTTAATATCAATTAATGCTTTTGAAATTGCTGATTTTATTTTTAAAAATCTTTCAAGCTTTACCAGCAAACTATTCTAGCGTGTTTCGGTATCTAACCAAACCATCTTTTCAAATAATTTTGTAAATTAGAGTAATTAGAGTACCTAGAGTAATTTTGAATGTATTTGAATCGCCGAGGGATATGTTACAGGGAGGGTGAAATCTCGCCAGATTCGTTGATGGACCACCCAGATCAAAAGGGGTGGAAATGTGAAGGGTTGAAAATAGAAAGATAATTCACATTAGGCGAATTATCTCTTTATGATAACGAATAATTTTGTATTAAGAGTTTTTCGATTATTGTAGTTGCTTAGAAGTTAGGGGCCGATACCCCTCACTCCTAAGCAACCCTTAATTTTCAATCCTTAATTTGGATTGTGTTTTAACCTAAGCTTGTGACACCTAGTTGGGGAGCTGTCATTAGATGCATTTTCTTCCATCCCGTTTCCCGTTCATCCCGTTTTTTCGCATAGCTCACACTCCTGTGAAATTAGAGCAGGAAATGACCGAAGAGGATGAAATTTCTTTTCCTTGTATCTCCTGATAGAAGATTTTTTACCCTGTGCTTCTCAAAATAAACCTACTAAGAAAAAAAGTAAGATAGAAAGAGTGCCTATTTTTTTCATGATTTATTTATTCATTTTATTATTATTTTTGCACAGTTCACATGCCTAAAAGGTTAATCATTGCCAATCTGTAAAACGATCTTCTTTGCAGTGTCCATGATATGACCATGAAGCATAGCAACAGGCGCATTGCAAAAAGTTCTCCAAATCATGAAAACCTCTGTAACAAGTTCGTTCTTAGTTGTAACGAAGGAATGAATGTTTATTAGATTTGTATTTTCAGGTTTAAAATAATTTCAGAACTTACCTGGATAGTAAGTACTATGAGCTCATTCTCTGGCTAAATCTTTTCGGAGAAATGTCAGTAGAATCTGGTCTTCACTTGGAAATCTAATAATGAAGACCGACGAATGGCGGCGAACGAATTGAACCCCTCGCCCCATCCCAACTGTGTCACATTCAATAAAAGGAATAATTACTTATGGATACCCAAAGAGGAAGAAGAATGACCCTCTTTTCAATGGACCATCCCTTCAAATTCTATCCAATCTAAGTCAAGGGGTTGTGTTGGCCACGCCTGCGCAGCTGTCAACAAGTGACTTATCTTGGCAGAAATGATGTCTTGTCAAGTCTCAGTTCCCCCTTTCTTTTATGGCGAATCTCTTACAAGTCACACTCCCCACTTCCGAATATTATAGTTCTGATTAGAAAAGTTTTTATCTAAATCTGCTTCTTCATTTCTTCTTGTCGCCTCCGAACCGATTCCTACTTAGTTGGTGTATCAATCCCCTACTGTAGCAATTTACAGTAAATTCACGCATTATTTTCTAGGTTATGGGGTAGGCAAAATCTTAATTATCTTAACTTTCTCGTATACGTAGCTGCATAAAGAGACTTGAGATGTAACGAATATTCTGCCAATATTCGGTATTCGGCCTATTTGACGAATATTGGGTCTGACCGAATACTAAACATATATACAACCGAATTAACTCAGGATAATAAATTCTTTTAATGTGCTTTTAACCAAAGAATTTTGTAGAAGAATACAGAAGAGTATGCAGTTTTTTTATAAATACAAATAATAAAAAATCAATTTTATGAATCATTTTTTTTCATTTAAAATTTGAGAAACATTTTATTTAAATTAGTCGAAGGTGAAATATTTTTTAAAACTGGGTATTCGGCTATTCGGCCAAACCACTATTACATTACTAATAGAGGCGTTAATCTGAATTGCACAGAAACGTGTGTGTGATTCGCATTCAAAGTTGGGTAAAATTGTTGAAGAATCGTCAGAGAAGTAATCCAGTCTCAAAATGCGCAGAATTTGTGCAAAACTGAAAGATCTCGACGGCCATGGCACAGTAAAAGCAAGGCAACGATTTTCAACGACAATTTTTTCAAAATCTATTCAAGAAGAGACCGAATTTCGTTGGCGTCGCCTGTACAGACGTCGACACTTGACTTATCTGTGGAGGAAAGAGAACCTCCACGAGTTTGAGAGCTTCCCTTTCCGTTTGGAGGGACCCCTTTCTTCCCCCCCCCCGCACACACCACTATCGTTTTTATTAGAGGAGCTTTATCCAGATCTGCTCCTTCGGTTCTTTTTGTCGTTCCAGTGGAGAACCACCGACTGAGATGACTTATCAAAAGAAACTTTTTCTTTTTATTGCGGTGTAACTCTTTCTTATCTTCGTTTTACAGTTTGGTGTTTGCAGAGATATTTTGTTCTTAAAGAGCGATAAATCTTTGCCGGGGTATTTAAGAAGTATATTGCTGGAAAGATTTTGGAGTTAAGATTTTCTGGAAAAGTTTTTCGGTGTTTTTGTCTTCGAGGTGTTCGGTGGAAAGTTCTTTCATTTTTTTCGTCTTTGTTAGTGCGTGTGAGAGTTTAGATTTATAAAAGGGTGTTTTGATGTGTTATGACGACTTTAAAAAGTGCCATTTTGGTTCCTTGTTTGGTTCTTCTATATATTTTCTTTGATGGTTTAATTTGTTAGCTTTCATGTAGATAAATTGTAAAATGAAATCGTTCTATAAATAACAAGCGGAGGAAGTATTATACTCTTAGAAGTGGGTTGGATGTAGTTGATGGAAAGATTTTGGTATTCAGATTTTCTGGAAGAAAAGTTTTTCTGTGTATTGGGTGGAAAGTTCTTTATTTTTTTTGCGTGTGAGAGTTTCTATTAGAAAAATGTTTGTTTTGATATTATTTGACGACTCAAAAAGGTGAAATTACGGTTCCATGTTGATTCTTGTATTATTATTGATAATTTAATTTGTTGGTTTTTGTGTAGATAAACGGTGAAACGAAATTGGAAAAATTCTGTCAGATAAGTGTGGTAAATCTGTTCTTTAAATAACAAGCGGAAGTATTCTCCCAATGGCTTTCTCGTTTACTTCCACAATATGACGTGTTTTGTGCTTAGCTTCATCGTATAGTGAAGATGTACATTTTGAAACTCTTTCCTATGACCAACTGGGTTCAAAATTTGATGCAAATCTACAGATTTGGTATCAAAGTATGGTGCAAATTTTATGAGTTATAGCATTCACGAATGGGCGGTTAATGAGTTATGGCATTCACATATTCACGAATGGGCAGTTAATCTGTTGATGGATTTAATACAAAATTTGGTGCAGATGTACACTTCTTTTGATAATATCACGTGCCGAATTTCACCTATCTACTCGTTGCGTTTTTTAGTTATCTTGTTCACATTTACACGGACGGGCAGACATTCTTTGTCGGATTTCGTACAAAATTTGATAAAAATTTGCAATTTTGGTGTAAAGCCTTTAATGTAAATTCTGACCGTCTAGCTTTTCGCCGTTTTGAATTATTGTCTTCATAGACAGGCTGATAGAGAGAAAGGCGGACATATAACAAAAATGGGTTTTTCAGGCTCATCAAGTTGGAGAAGTCTAAAACATTCCTCAAAATTTCGATATTGATTTTTTTTACGATTGTATTGCTTTCTTTCCGTATACTTCGTACACGAGAAAGCAACAAGTAACTATTTGATAGTTTTTTGCAATCAGTTTGATTGCATTGTGTCCATGTTTTTACTTTCTCGTATACGAAGTATACAAAGAGAAAGTATTGTAATCGTCAAAAAATTCGAACTCGAGATTTTGACGGATCTCCACGTTTTAGACCTCCCTGAGTCCGAAAAACACAATTTTGGAATTATGTCTGTATGTCTGTCTGTGTGTGTGTCTGTCTGTGAACACGATAACTCGAAAACTATTAGAGCTACGGGGATGAAATTTGGTATGTGGTCTTTAAACATAATTTGTAGGTTTCTATCAAATTTTGGACAAAATCCTTCAACGGGAAGTCTGTGTATTTGTATGTCCGCGGTCATGTGAACGCTATAACTCAAAAACTTGAATAGCTAAATGGATAAAATTTAGTACAAAGTTTTATCGTTATGAATGTAGATCCGTATAAAAGTTTGGGCCAAATCCGTCAAAAAGAGGCGTTCAAATTGCATATTAAATTTCTTTCATTCCGATTCTCATGCGCATGCGTATTGGTAGCAATCTGTTATTGTTGTAAATTTTATTTACAACAATAAATAATGTTTTCAAGCATCAATTGTTAACAATTTTTTTATTGTTGTAAATCAAACCGATCTCATTATTTCAGCAAATTCAGCACGCGCTTTTGCAATTGTTACGGTTGTGGTAGTACAAATTGTTTTCTTGGGAATTCAATTCCAAAGCAGAATTTTCGCTTTAGTATTGACTGCATTGCCTATTTTATCGCGCCTGTTTCAAAGTAATATTTTTTTGAAACGTGGCAACAGATATTTGATTTCAGGTTTGTTTGTTTTACTTTCTCGTATACGAAGTATACAAAGAGAAAGTATCTCCACTACGAATCTCCACTTAGAAAGTATACGAGAAAGTTTAGGGGAGACCACTCCCGCTGGTTTCTTTAATAATAGGATCTGATTATAGTACAAACAACTCCTTGAAAAAATTGCATACTGAGCTCTCACTTAAAGTCAAGAGAAATTTTTGTCTCCTGATGCGCCAACGAACCTGTGTTTCATTGTAACCTTGGAATTATCATATTGCTAATGTTCCTGCCAGAGTTCCATATTGCCTGTGGGACAAAATGCTGGCGATGATTCATTGATCCTTAAAAGAAAACATGTCTTGGATTATCATATAAATGCCATGTCGGTCTCGAGGGTTTTTCTGTAATAGCCAACTCCAGTCCTTTAGACTGGTATAAAGTCCCTAGTACCGGCCTGGCATTTAATGAACTAATTTATATTCAGTTAGTGTTCCTAATGGTTAAAAGAGGTTAGTGTAATGGGAATTTGACATGGAAATTAATTTCATTATTTATTGCTTTGCTGTTGTAAAACAAAGAATTACTAGGATTAAAATTATTGCATTCAGTTTCCATTTCATTTAGTGTTTGTTGTATTGTTTCAATATTGATTTTTTAGTTTGATCTTTGAAATATTTAATTCTCATGCATTTATTACAAATAAATACCGTTCCGTTATGTATCTATTGGAGAGCTTAGCATTACATAAATCTGATCAACTGAATATGGTAGCAAATAATAATTTATTTTATTTAAACGTTTGTGATATGTTTTTGAATCTTCCAATTATTTTGCATTCAGTTTTTTTCAAGCGGGATTGCTAATAAATCACTACGTTTTTCTGTCACTTGTTTTATTCAATATTTTTGTCATTATTTTTCTTATATTCTCTCCTTAAATTTTGTAGGTTCATATATAACCTTTCCCCCCGCGAGTTTTGTCCAGATCGATCAAAAAGATTATTTGAACATAAAATCTAATTTAATTAATAAAAAAAATACCATACATCAAAAACATCTCCTACATTTTTTAAGCATAATTTCCGCCAAAAAGTAAGCATCAGGTCATAAGACATTTACGAAACATTGAACAAGGTTAAGCAATAAGGAACCAACTGTCAGTCTATGGATTTCAAGTTCACTATATCAAAGTTGCACCTATGTACGAATAGTTTGCAGTACAAAGTTGAACCATCTCCGAGTTCTTGCATAACTCAGTATTAAGAATATAATAATTTCCGACAAATACGGGATTATAATTTTTACTTTGTCTTATACGAAAGAAAAGCATTGTAATCGTCAAAAAATTTGAAATGAAGATTGTGACAAATCGCCACGTTTTAGACGTTCTTGCGGCCGAAAAACCATTTTCAGAATAATGTCGGTCTGTCTGCCTGTGAACACGATAACTCGAAAAAGCTAGAAGGATGATTATTCGACGTATGGTTTTATTACTAAAATTTTAATTCTGTGCCAAACTTTGAAAGAAATCCGTCAACTCTTTGACTTTCTGTAGGTCTGTTTGTATACAGAACAGAACACCACTTCATGCCCCTGCGACTATAACCTTTTGTTTATTTAAACAGTGTAGCGGACACGAAGTGTAAGAGACATCGGAAGACGCTCCTTAACTGTCTAGCAAACGAAGGCGAAGGCAGAGAGATGAAAATGGTACAAAAATACGAATCTAAAAATCTGGGATAATATACAAGAAACAAAAGGGGAGTATCATGTAAAACCATATACAAACAAAAACTGTAAACAGGAAAGAAATATGAGTATGAAGTGTACAATATCAACAAACAAGAGAGAAAAAAAACTAATCAAATAAAGGAGTTCACGAAAACAAACTAAAATGCGAGTGTTAAAGCGGATGCTTGTCTGTTCTGTTGACTGCTCTTTTCTCCAAAAAGTGGAAGCTTTTCTGTGTGGAAGCGGAGAATAGTTCAGGTGCGCTTCTGTTAATGTTCTGTTACAAACTCAGAAGGTTTTAGTAGGCATCAAGAGGAACAAAACTTGCAATGCAGCATGGTGTCGCAAGCGACGTTCAGAGGGTGAAATTCGCAAAACGCATGGCATACCCAAGGAGGTAGATTGGAAACGCGGGACCCATTACTTGGCCTCTCGCCGGATCCAATCCGTGTGACTTTTTCCTATGGGTTCACCTTAACTCTCTGAACCACGGCTAGGGTGAGAATTCTCGTACCTAAAAAACTGAAGTAAAATTTCGGTCACGGAAACAGAATGAAATCCTTCCTTTCTTTACAGAAATTCCAGGAGGACGAAACCCAAGTTTGGGCGATCAATTGTCAAAAAAGAAAGGAACTACTTTTCTCCCGTAAAATTCAACTAGGCGTCCAAAACCGCCTGAGTCCGGCCTCTGTCGAATGGGGCGGTTTGAGGTGGGATAGGGCTCATAGGGTTAAATTACTCATTTATGCGACTTCTGTGGTGTGGACACACCGGAGGATCTCATAGCGCGGATTGTCGTCCCTGCAGCAGACTTCAAAAGCATACCTGGTATCTTCGAACGCGTCCGGGAATCGTTTTTACGTCGTTGTAGACTGTGCAATGACGTCAGAGGCCGCCACTTCCAAAAACTCTTATAATAGTTAATCAAATAAATCTTTTGTAATTATTATTCTACTTTTTGCCATTCCAGGGTGACGTCGAAGCATGCATTCGTTTTTTGCAATTTTCACCCTCTCAACGTGGTTTACGACATCATGTTCCATTGCAATTTTTGTTCCTCTTGATGTCTACTGACAACACTTCTGAGTTTGTCGGTCCATCAACGGAACACCCTGTATGTGTCAAAGTGAAATCTCAAAAATGCAACTAGCTAGGTGAATGAAATTTATTAGTGGTTTTGGCACCACAATTGTAGATCCTTTTCAGAATTTAGACCTCGAAAGAGCTCCAAACATTCCCTTCACTGTGCTACGAATCTAAACAAAAATACGTCATATTGTGTAAGTATATGGGAAGGCCGAGGGGAGAACTCTCCAAGTGATTTCTGTGAAGTCTTGCAAATACAGGCATATCTTAAAATGTGCGGTTCGAAGCTGGTTCCTTCCTGCTTAGCTGTGCCTAAATTTGAATATCAAAATTTTCCTCTTAAAACATAAGGATCGATAGGTCAAATATGCATAACCACACTTTTCCACCGATGAACCATCACAAACACCATCTACCTTACCATAGTCAATTGCCCAGACTAAGTCAAAAAAAGAAATGGCCGCATCCGACTGTCTTGACACGTCTGGATATCCTCCTCTCTGCTAGATTAAGTTGGAGACGTAACCTTGTTAAGCTTGACCCCGGCTCTGTTTTTTATGCCCTCTGCTTGTAGTATTTCTTCTTCCTTATCGTTTTATTGCTGTTGCATTCTTGTTGGGAAGGCATATCTCCGTGTACCGCTCGAGGGGTTGGGGGAGGATGCTGAGAGGGGGTGGCGTTGGGGGAGTTCGGGTTTGTTCATTTTTTTGGACGATGTGGTTCGTGTGCTATATGGCCACATACCTGGAAGTGTTTGGAGGAGTTGGCTGAATGGTTGTGATAAGTTCTGTGATGGTCGGTTTTAATGGAATTGATGGACGAAGGAACGCAGTTTTATATTTTTTACTTTCACGCGTAAGGAATTTTTATTCCTGTAAGATATAAGTTGGTTGGGTGTGTAGACATAGCTTGAAGGAATTACAGGAGTTGAAATCCAAAAGTATTTTATTTCTTCACATATTATGTTTAATGAATGAAAGATAATTTTAAAATCTTTAGATGATAATTTAGGTAGATAAAAGTCACGATCATTGTTAAGATACTGAGCGTAAAGAAGGCGTTGTTACAAGAAAGTGTCAAAAAGTAGAAAAAGGACGTGAAAGAACGTGCTCCAGGTTTTATACTTTCCGAAACGAGGATTTTCCTCATTTTCGCTAGTTCAATGGTTTTACGAGGTTCGGGAATTGTGAAGATTCGCGCGACTGATAAATTAAAGTAGAAGTACTTTAAGTTTAAAACTAAATGGCATGGAAAATTATTTTTTTCAAAACCGCGGATAAATTGAATTCATCATATATAGAAAGAATGTATTGTGAAAGGCAAAAGGCTAAACCTCGAGATTTTGACGAATTTCGATGTTTTAAACCTTTCAGAGTTCGTAAAAACAATTTTTTGGAATTCCATCTCTGCGTGTTTGCTCATATGTGAGTTTATGAACACGTTAACGCAAAATTGCAGCAAGCAGCAAACTCTTTACTAAATTCGATCAATAATACGATCGTAGCATCAAATTGTATAATTATATGTATTAAATCCGTCATCAAGACGTCTGAGTCTGTATATGTTCGTGTGCATGTGAACACGGTGACCCAAAAAGCTTAAGGATTTGGATGAAATGCGGCATGTGACTTTTTCACTAAAATCGTAGACCAGCATCAAATCCGCTAACGGATTCACTGTGCGTCCGTTTGCGCGTGAACACAAAACGCATGATCCAAACTATCTAGATAGGGCCTCAGTGGCCTAGTGGTAGGGTCTCAGCTTTGGGGCCGGAGGGCTCCAGATTCGAAACCCAATTCCACTGAAGATCCGCCGTGTATGGGGCCTGTTGCACGCTAAATCATACGTAGTGGTCAAACGGCCTCCCGTTGGTGTGGCGCGGAAGTTTGGATAGGGGAGCTCGGGTGTCGTCCTCGTCATCTGACAGCGGTTCAAAATTACCCGGTCGGTCCCTAAATAGCCCTCGTGTTGCTTCATAACGGGACGTTAATCTAACCTAACCTAACCTAACCTAACCAAACTATCTCGATAAATGAAGCTTGTGGTTTTGACACCAAAATTTTAAATCTGTATCAACTTTTTGGCACAATCGGTCAACGGGAATGGGCACTTTTCTAAATCCGTACTGTGGCCTAGTGGTAAGGTTTCGACTTCGGGGCCGGAGGGTTTCAGGTTCGAAACCCGATTCCACTGAAGATCCGTCGTGTACTGAGCCTTTCGCACGTTAAATCAGACGTAGGGGCCATGCGTCCTCCCTCTGGTGTGGTGCGGAAGTTTGAAGAGGGCTTGTGCCAGCTCAAGTGTCGTCCTCGTCATCTGACCGTGGTTCAAAATTACGAGATCAGTCCCAAAATAACCCTCGTGTTGTTTCAAAGCTGGACGTTAATATAACTAAACTTAACTAGTCTAAATCCCTACTCTGATCTTTTTTTAGCAAATGGAAAAGTTTAACAAACACAAAACGCACCATCATATGGAATATACGAGAGAGTCAGTGGAGAACAATCCTGAGTTTTCCTCAGGCAAATTGTAGATATCTATGTGAACAGGGCAATTTTCTATCCCTATTTTATTTGTTTTAATTCTTTTAAAAATCAAGATCGCTTTGATAATTCAATTCTGTTTAGTAGAATAATATTTAACCTTGTTCTTCTAAATGGTTCGTTTTGTGTTTTTTGTTTGGTAGTAAATTGATCCCTTCTTGCAGTTTCTTTGTTCACCTTTCGATGCTCTATTAAATTTTGAATTATAATTATTTTTCCAAGAATGAAACGTTTAGAAATTAATTGAATTTTTATGCTTATTTTTGTGATTATGATTCATTAAAGGATAAAGATAATTTTAATCCGAGGTTAATTAAAGTTTCGAAGTCCGTTCGTCGGAGGCAGGCCAAATTTTCGAATATTATAATTAACGACTTATTTAATAGAATGGGTTTATTTTTAATCTTATCTCTGGAAAGTAAATTGTTTACAAATTGTTGTTTTATCTACGTCGTATTTAAAAGGTCGACAGAAATATGCGTTGTTTTTTGTAAGCATTTTGTAATGGAGATTCTTTTAATTCCAATAACAAAGAAATGCTTTATTTCGATTTTCTATATTCATATTCAACAGGATGTATCGTTCATTTTGTTCTCAATCTGATAAATGAGGGCTTTTGAGATCATTTAATGATATGAGAAATCTTAAATAAAACGTACACTATCATATTTAATACAGAGGAGCAAAGCAATTAAATGAACATGTATCAGTTTTTGAAAAACACGATTTCCGAGTTCAGTGAATTCCACTGATACATCTAATTGGAATAATTTCGTACACAAAAACTACAGTTACTTCTAGGACAACTAAGGAAGGGCTTTTCTAAATTTTAATTAGATTTCTAATTAAAAATTAATCGAAATTTTAACGTCTTTTTCAATATTCCCGGAGCATATTGTTGCATAAAAGTTAAAAAAAGTTTTTTATACCTCTTTAAAATGCAAAATATTGGCTTTTCAATGATACAGATTTTATTTTCGTGCAATTTTTTTTTGTCTAATTTTAATAACTTTTTAAAAATATTTTTAAGTATGTAAGTACACTAATACTTTTCATTGTTTCAGTTACTGCATTGAAAAACATGTAGTTTTTTTTTATAATAATAAATACAATTTTTGTGTGCTATCGTTTTTTTTTTTTTAATGATGACAAAGTTTTTAAAAATCGTATAAAGACAGACGAATGAAGAATGAAACATTATCATGCTACGATGCAGGGTTGTCGGTTTTTATTATTTAAATCAAGATTTTTTTATTTTAATGATTTTTTAAAACTAATATATATATATAACATTTGTATATTAGACAATGAACCCTACAGTCATAGAATTATATATATAAACAATATTCCAGTCATTAAGTTGTACTTTCTTTAAAAAAAACATAAATAAAAAAAATTAATTCACACATGTAACAACTATTTAAAAAATGTTTGTGCCCGCACGCACGCACACAAACATTGCCTTTTATAATTATAGATCATAGTTTAAATTGCACTATGCAGATGTTTGTATTTCTTTTGGAACATTTATATGTATTACTTAATTATCTTACATTTGAACATTGCAATATAAACACTTTGTTGTCCCCAACACTATTTAGTTTTCTCCAATATTAAAATGAAACTCACTGCATTTTACTATGTTCTTTCTTTGTGAACATGATCCTTTCACAATATTTATTTTATAAAAAAAGGAGCATCTCATACTTTGCATTTTATTGTGTTGCTCATTAAAGATTTATTTAAAATCCAATTTTCTTGTGTTCTCAAAAATAAAGATATGGAAGTACTCTAGGTACATGAATTCGATGAAATATTTTTTTATGTTCTATATATTCTTTCTTTAAATATGCATTTAAAAATATTTTAAAATCACTATTTAAAGATGCATGAACAATCTTATTTCACTAAAGCAGATTAACTTGATATTTAAAATAAAGTGATTTAAATTAGTGATTTTTTAAAAAAATCAGTTGATTTAAATCAGCGAACTTAATCAACTGATTTAAATCTCCGCAACCTTGCTACGATGTCTCGGACTAGAAGTTCGAATCTCCTTTATTTTTCTTAAATTTTGATGCAAAAACATGCCTCCAAAATCCACAAAAACTGTAAACATTCCAGAAAGAAAAACACTTTTTGCGCCATAGTTCTTCGAATACCATCGTTTTAAACTGGCTCCTGTAAGAAAACTTTAAGCATCAAACGAAAGAATATTTGTGTAAATCTGTTGGCGAACAACATACGAAGATGGCAGAAAAAAACCACACAAAGAATCTAATGAGTGGGGGAGGGAAGATCCATGTCTTTGACTTATCACTGCCGTCGTCAATGTTTCTTGGGAGAAATGTGCCGTGTACAAAAGAACACCATTAGAGATTGCATTTGGCTTTCTGGGAGCCGCACCGCTAACCTTGTTAGTTACTTTCTATCATCCCGATAGGCTTTTCTTCCTTTTCCGATCCCATTCTTGTAGTGGCTTCTTTGTTGGATTGCGCTTATTATTTATCTCCACTTTTCGCTTGGACGTGCCGGGATCAATTTGGATCTGGCGCCTTTTGGCGAGTTTCCTATGCCAACAAAATAATGAGGGAAAACTCAATGTTCGAACTACAAAGTTTCCTTTGCTGAAATCAAAAAGTTATGTATGCAAAATAAATAGGAAATTCTTCATCCTTTTGCGATCGAGAATTTCAGTGAATCTTTTATTTACTTTTTTATAATAGATTTATCATTGAAAATATAAAGCTAATATAAGAATTTAAAAGAAAAATCCGTTCGTACCCTATACACATGGTATCATGGCATTTCCGTGGATATCAGAAATGAAAAATAGAGAACCGCTGCTTTTAACATCTTATTTAACAGCTACTTTTGAAATGAGTTGGAAGGGGGGTATTTTATTTCTAAAAATGTCAGTAATAATCACGAAAAATTCATCATATTACCAAATACTGATGAGAATTCAAGAGATTTTTTAAAAAAAGTTTCATAAATGTGGCACAGTTTCATTTTTTTGTAGAGCTTGGTATCTCAAATTTTAGAATCACGACCAAACCTCATGGAAATTTAGCGAGATTTTAAAAAAAATGTTTTTTATTCCACTTCTTTTAGTTATGTTCGCAAACAGACACAATTCCCGACATTTGAAACAAATTTACCATTTGGGTTTCAAGACCACATACCGAATTTTATTTATGTTGCTCTTTTGAGTTACTGCGTTTATCTACATGCAAGAAGTCAGAGCGACAATCAGTCAAATCCATTGGCGAAAGTGGGCCAATTTGGATACAGGTTTATATTTCTGGTGACAAAACCATATACCGCATTTCGTTCATTTAGCTAGCCGTATCTGTATTGTTGTGTTCGCAAGCAAATAGATCGACCGACAGACAGAAGGGCATCATTCCAAAATGATCTTTTTCGGACTCGGGGAGGTCTAGAAACAGAAAGATCCGACAATATCTCGAGGTCGAATTTTTTGACTATTACGGTACTTTTCTTTGTTTACTTCGTATGCAAGAAAGTAATATTAACCCTTTCAATGGCCATTTTTTCTAGTAATGGTATAACAAAATAAATTTGGGGTTGAGGTTAATTTAAGAAAAGAAATTCATTTAGCTTATTGGATGACATTACTTTTTGTTAATTAACTTTATTAATTAATAATTAATTAAAAAGTCAAGACACTTTGCTATGGTCTGAGATGAGAAATTGGAACGTCTAGGATTTCCTTTTATCGAAAAATTTGTTGAGAACTTTTAAAATAGCCGACCTTGTACGTTTAAAAATTGATGAATTAAGTGAGAAGTATACTTCCCACGGCCTTTGAAAGGGTTAAAAAGGACCACGCAACTGAGATTTTGCGCAAGTTGTTTGATAACTTTTTACGTTACGGTATAAACCATTCGACTCGCCTGTGTATATACGCTGCTTTAATAATTAATTTAGAGTGTCACGTCTTCGAGATTTTAAAATGTTTTATAACATTATATTTATGACATTTCTTGACACTTCTTCTTTTAGTTATATTCGCAGACACACAGACATGATTCCAAAAATCCTTCTTCAGACTCGGAGAGGTCTGAAACGTGAAGATCCATCAATATCTCGAGGTCGAATTTTTTGACGATTACGATATTTTCTTCTTCTCTACTTCACATACGAGACAGTAATAACATTCAAAAAGGATCACGCAACTGAAATGTTGCGCGAGTTGTTTGATAACTTTTTACGTAACGGCATAAACCATTCGACTCGCCTATATATATCCGCTGCTTTAATAATTAATTTAGAATGCCGTGTCATATCTGAGTCATTGAAGCATGTGCTATGTTGATGGGAATTATCTAGAGGAAGTTAATTTGTGATTCCACGTTTCTTCCCAGGGTCTGAAGACGACCGTCCGGCAGGTTGTTCCCGTGAGCCCATGTGTCCCCATCCCTGCTCCTGCTACGACGGGGTTGTCGACTGCCGAGATAAGGGCCTCAGCCGGATACCAGATCACATTCCAGATACCGCCACGGAACTGTACGTATCTTCTTTCGCAAGTTATGCAATAAAAACATCTTACCTTACGAAAGTACACTCGTACTTGTGTAATGAAAAAAATTCCTATCACTTGTCCTTGCTTTTCGTTATAATTATGTACCTCTGAACCAGACTGAAATCCAAATATGGTGATTTTCAGGTTATTACGGTAGATTCTGATTTTGCATCAACCCATAACAGGCACGTTGACAATTCTCCTTTTATATTTAGTAAGGTTATAAGAGCGTAAATTCTCATAGGCAGCGAGTAAATTCCTTTCAATTTTTACGCTCTTCTGAAAAGTTGGCATATAATTTGACTTGCGTTCGTCTGGTTCAAAGGTACAGAATTTTCTTTTCTAAATACTGGAATTACTTACTAATAGTGGATGTCGGTATTAGAGTTTTAATTTTTAAAATATTTCATTCCTATTTTTTGAAGATACTATCCTTTCTGAACAAAAGAAAGTGTTTTCTCATACATGTTCGGCAGAAATTGTGTTTATATATAATTACAATGAAATGGTCTTGAAAAATGTTATAAGTTATATAATATAATATGGTAATGAATCGGAGCATTTTTTTTCAATGTCTATAAAAAGTTACTGTGATTGTTTCTGTTTTGTAATTGATTTCAATCTTTTATTTTAACAGACTTTAGCTGAATTAATATTCTAATCCTGCATGAAAAGTTTCCTTATCTTAGAATTTCTTTATTTTTGAAAAAACAATAATAAACGCTTTTCCTTATACAGGGTGATATTAAATTTACCTATAACTTTGAACTGAATGACTTCTCATAGCCTCACTAGATGTCGCTCCGAATTCACGCAATGAGCGAGAGCATAAAAGGAAATTGTTTAATGTCACTTCACCCTGTTTCAATATGTCTTTATGGGGCGGCGTTCTGTCTTCCTAACTGTCATATTCAACCGAAGATCAAAATTTTTAATAATAAAAAATTGTATTTATGTGATAAAAAGGCAACACTATTTGTATTTAAGTGGTCTTGAACATTAAAAATAACTGACCTAAGACTTTTAGAGCAATGGATAAGATCAAGATAACCAAAACTTTCATTTTTTTCTTAAGTTCCGAGATTATTTCAAGTGAAGGAATTTTTTGGCTAGTTTGCAATGTTGTGTTCTCTTAAAATTTCCAATTTGAAAATATTATTTCCATGTTGTTTTTTCCTTTCAGTAAAAATATTTGTAGTACTATCTACAATGACCCAAAAGTTAAGAAAGTTCAAAACTGTAGGCTAAATAAGACTCTCACTGTACTTTGACAGAATTTTAAGTGCAGAGATTTTTAAATATTTCATGTTTCAATACCTTCTTTGTTTCAATCTATCTCCATTTCTGTATAAATCATCATTTTCCCGAATCATCACCTGCCCCGAAATAGCCGAATTATTTTTAATTAACCTAGACATGGTGGATTATTTATTAATGCAGAATGATTCAAAATAACGTCGACAAAATGAAAATGAAAATCTGGCGTGCGGAAACAATCAAAAATTGTGTAGGAATTCAGAGTCACAAACGCTTTCCAAAGGCGCCATAAGGCTTTGTTATGAGAATATTCACACGTTAGTTTCTCGGAGTAACATGCAACGTTTCACGTCCTTCGAACTGCGTATTTATGTGTTCACGTATGCATGCATATTTATGCGCGGCTACTTAGTAGGAATAATCATAGCGGCAACGGAATGTATCCGAGATTTGTTGGAAATTTTGAGACGATGCAATATGGATACTAAGCGTCTTTCAGGGCTTCTGGCAAAAGCCTTCTCCATTCTTGGCGTATTGTTAATTTCAGTGACGAATTTTGTCAATATGAGGCCACAGGCGTAAAATTGCTTTGAGGTCCCCCTCGGCCTACCCAATGTCGGCAATTCGCCGCCGGCTTAGCACTAAGGTGTACGTCGAATAGGTTTTGATTCCCCCTAGATTCTCGAGACACGAGGCGAGCACCTCTAACGCCTGCACGAAAAACCGCCACTGGTTGTTTTACATATGTCGGGAAATTAATTTTTCAGAAAATGTTGATTCTTGCATTAGGTATTGCCTTAAAGGACGTTCAGTGCCTCCGGATTATATTTCTGTTTCTATGTTCCTATGTGATTTTTATTTATTTCTGTACACCTAATTTACCTTTCTATTTTGTCGAAGTTGTTTTGAATCACCCTGTATATCTCTTTCTCATGTTTATTTCTTAAATCATATGTGCTCACTTCCTTTAGTTCGTTTTAGTGATATAAATATTTTTCCTCAATGATTTAACATTTGCAGGCAACATTAATCCTCTGAGTGTGTTATTTTTTAAAATCACTATTTAAATGCAACGTTTGCAAACGTGTTAAAATACCGTTGAGCCAAGCGAGTTATTTATATGCAAAGCTTTATTATCATAATAGGATCCAACGCTATAAAAGTACTAAGTAAACACATTAGCCTGTGAAAATCACGGGGTGCAGCAGAAAATAGACTTGCTTCCAACCCAACGAAATCATGGGATATGCAGTCAGAGAGTTAAAAGGAATTAAAATAATATTTCCGTAATTTATTTAGCTGTTCTTTTAATTCAATTTAGGTTCTACGACTTTTAAATAGAGCCACAGGTCACAAAATTTTTTAAAAAGTGTAATCACATGAAAAAACAATTTTATAGGTGATTTACAGGGGATAATAGTTCCTTTCACTAATTTATATTTGTTATATTTTCAAATGCGTGATGTTTTTATATTGGTGCCTTGTCGATAACTATAATTTTTTTTAGAAGTTAATGAAAGTCAACATTTTCTAACTTTATCTTCCATTTTGCGCGAATTCAGAATACGTGCACATAAAAATTCATACCTTCCTATGAGTCATTACCCTAAAGGCAATCTCTTCGATTCTACGAAATTAAGCTGACGTGTCGTAAAAATTTTTCATTTCAAATCTGTAATTTGATTTAAGGTATTTTCTGACTCTTAAATTGGGATTAATTGGAATCTTAAACACATCCGTTGCAATTATTTTGTATTGTACATAACAACTTAAATTACTCTAATTATTATTACCCTGTAGACATCGACCTTGAACTACAGTTCCAAAGCTAAGCGAAGAGAATGCGTTTTTGTTTTAATACCCTCTTAAAATCTGTTAGTTAAAACTTCGTTAATCTTCCTAGAAAAGTTCCCAAACTTCTGACTAACATCAGCCCCTAAGGTATTAAAAAGGCGGCTACAGGCGTTGTACTTCGCAATTACCGAGGAAAAGATTAAAACTTCTCGTAATATTATATCTTATTTTTAACATTCAACTGACTCATCACACATTCTATAAATCGATATCGGTTATTAGCCATTTTTTGATAAACTTACACCGTCTGGACACGTATCAGCGCGATAATGTAATTTTTGAATCCAGAAATATTTTGATAATTACTCTAATTATATTGATTCCACGAAGCGTATTCTTTAAGGCGATCATTGATTGTTTAATATGCCTTATATAATTTTTTGTTTTGCGCTAATGCATTTTCTCTTCCAGACGGCTGGAGCAAAATCAAATTCGTGAAATACCTCCCAAGGCGTTTTCGTCTTTCAAAAGGCTGAAAAGAATGTAAGTCAGGCTGCTGTTTAAGTTTCTGATTAAAATTTTTATTTATTGTTTAATGATTAGAAAGTGTTTAGAAGATGCCTTAACAGTTCATTGATTTCCAAGTATCCTTTTTGTATGTTCTTCATGAATTTTTTGACTATTATTTATCTTAGATTTATATATTTAAAATCTGTATTTGAGATATGAACGCTAATCGCTTCACCTATTATTATTGTAGATTTCGGATTCAGTATTGAAAGTTATACCCAAGAGTATAGTTGTTTTATAATTACAGTATTATTTCAGGTACCCGACATATACGGGAATTGCAGATGTCGGATAAATAAAAATGTCTTGATTAAATGTTCTCAAAAATCAGAGAGAGAACATTTTTTTTATTTAAGGTACCATGCGCCATTTATTAAATTCAATACAAAATACAAAAATTAACACGAAAATACAATAATAAAAAACATTTAATAAATATTAACTGAGTCAACATCCACTGCTACATCTGCCTAATCAGCTTGGAGTCTACAGCAACACTAACCATACGGCTGTGTGGTCATCATGTATCCGACTGACCCAGACGCTTTACAAACACTTAGAATACAATCCATCTCGGACGGTCCATCTAACGATAATGAAAATTATAAACTGCATTATCAATTTACGATTTTTAATTAATTCGGAACCGATATCGGTGATAATGGAATGTCGGATAACGGGGCTCTACTGATCGTTGTACCTGATTATCTAGGAATTTTTAATCTTCTCTGCAAAATTCAAGATCTTGTTCTGATGCATATGCCGTTCATTTCTAATCTTTTTCTTTAAAATTATAATCCAATAATAATTTCAAGTTTGACCACTTCAGCATAAATATAATATTTGTATCTTCTAGATCCACTTTAGTAAAATAATTCAATTCTCTTTCATCCAAAATCGCTAAAAAAATTCTGCAGGTGTGCAGCGATTACCACTTGAACCTTAATATTCCTCCAGTATCTCGAGAACGCCAAATGGACTTTGTCAAAAGCATCCAGCCTGAAGTCTCCCGGTGCCTTAACACCCCATTCTAGCTCCAGAACTTGCATCCTACGATGCCCATAAAGCGTTGCGCACCTTCCAGTCTTGCCATGTTGAAGAGCTTTCCTCCACTTTGACAAGTGACGTATGATTTGGGGGAGCAGCGTTTTGGGTGGCATATCTGTTTCTAGCCTTGCCTGATCAGGATGATGGATTCTCTGCTCTGCCTCGTTTTCGGCCTCTCTGGGGTAGAGGGGAGAGTTCCTACGTGTCTCGTTTGAGAAATTTACTGTCTTCTGTCTCATTCCCTTCTCTAGGTGTATGAATTAAAAACTTGTTTGCTGCGTTTTTGACAGTTGTTGCTTTTTCGCCGGAGATGGACTGTTCGAGGTTGGGTGCATTGTTTGGATTGTTCTGGGAGGTTTGTTTAGAAGTGTACAAATGAATTGGTGTTGCTTGAAGACCTGCTGGCTGTTGGTCTGTTGTGGAGGAAGATTGGTATGTCACGATTGAGGCAGGTTTAAATAGATTGATGATTTTGGGAAATGAATCGTCAAAGGGAAATTGAAGGCTCAAGATGGCAGCCAGGATAGTGACGAAAATAAATGAACTTTGAAAAAGATGTATTAATTATATGCAACGCGTGATGTATTAGGGGGACTCTGCGGAAGTATATTTTTCTGTTTTTTTAGGTTGTAGAAATATTTTTTCCAGAAAACTGCGCTATGTAAGTAGTTTGCTATGTGGCGTCTTGTGCCATTTCTTTGGGAAAATAATTTCCTTTTTGGTGCTTTTTTTATATGGTCTACAAATTAAAACTCCTAGTTTTCACGTTACATTCAACCATATGATTGGCGCAATTGCATGTTAACATGGTCATGTCTGGTGCCATAAAACCAGCCTCACTCGTGTTATTCCCATTTATTGACTTGGGCAGCTTTTTAAACGTGTATCCTGACCTCCCAATGGTGTTACATAAAGAAACTTCAGAACCAAGAAAATTTTTACGACTTATTTCTGCCGCATTTTTTCATAGATGACTATGATTTAAAATACCACTTTGGTTTAAAATATTTCATCAGAATTGGCTGAATAAATTATTTAAAGTGATATTCTTTTAACACGTTGTTTTGGCCATGATTCACGCCTGCGAGACTCACTTTTTCTATCTAACTATATATTTATTTATTTAAAGAAAAGCACACTACAGAGAAAACTCCATTTACAGAGTGCTATAAACACACAAAGAACAGAAGCCATAAAGAGTAAACACACAAAAGAAATGCATTAGAAAACAAAAAGTTGAACACGGAGAATACACAAAATCATAAAACTTTTCCAAACGTATAAATAATTAGAAACGAAAGCACATTATCAGAAAAGCACTACAACACACTATGATACTAAAAGTCTTTTTTAAAAAGTAAAAGACCATTTCCAAAAGGCAAGGGTTAAAAAGTCAAAACAAGCAAGTACCGAGTCTTCTAAAAACACACCAGGAGTTTAAAGGTTATATGACCCCTCCTTTACTATAGTTGCGAGGCAGTTGAGTTTATTTATGAGACGGTTTTTTTATTTTTTTATTTATTTACTTATTTTTTTATTATTTTTATTTTATATTTTTATTTATTTACTTATTTATTAATTATTTTTTATTTTATTTATTTTTTATTTTATTTATTTTTTATTTTATTTATTTTTTTATTTTTATTTATTTACTTATTTATTTATTTATTATTTTTATTTATTTATTGCGAAAGAAACTATATAAAAAATGAAAAGAATTCTGGTTGGTTTTAGACATAACCAGATTAAAAACATATTGAGTTTTAACGGTTAAACGCCGAGTGTTGCCCTTAAGCAAACACGAATTTGTCTTCTAAAATATTGAGAATAAGACTGATGCTCTAATGATTGTTGTTGCCAATAGGATACGTACTGAATTTTTTATTAAATCAATTGACAACATAGAGATGGCAGCCTGTGTGCTGATAAAAAAAATATATAAATAATTTTTTTCGCTGGAGGCTGCATCTTTTTAGCTTTGTTTGTACGCTTGAGAATACCATATATTATTCTACAATGTTGAAGGAAATTCCTTATCCGTATTATTATTTATTAAATCTCATCTGTGTCTGACATTATAGAATTTTATCAAGGAAATTTTTCTGAAATAAAACCCAGTGTTGTCAGTTGGTAACAAACTGCTTTTCAGCCATACACCATACTTAAAACAAAATGGGATTTTAAAAGTATTTTCCCATGCTTTATTCAAGAAATGAAAGTCAAAAAACATTTTAAAATCAATTTTAAAAAATCGGGCTTTTAAGGGTTACCTGGATAATTCTCTACAAATGAATTTGTAAAATCTTTTTAGCTCTATATAATGTTAATTAATTTTAAAATCTCATGTTTTAATGGATAATTTTCTACAAATAAATTTGTAAAATCTTTTTAGCTCTATATAATGTTAATTAATTTTAAAATCTCATGTTTTAATTAAGATACATGTTACTAAAATTGATTATAACGTCGCTAATTTAAAACATTTTTTATGCGCACAGAAAGTTTAAATTAATATTTATTCGAATTTTTTTCATCTTTTCCAGAGATTTGAGTAACAACGAAATATCTAAAGTTGCTGGAGATGCTTTCACCGGGCTAAAAACCCTTACTTCACTGTAAGTAAATTTTTATCTAACATCTTATTTTATTTCAAAAAGAAATTTTCAGTTATAACAAATTAGTCTTCAGCTAATTTTCATATTTCAATTTAAAATGGCTATTTTAAATATTGTTTATTTATTTCCTTTTTGTGATAAAAGAGACGCAATAATTAAATTTTATTTGAATTTGTTTATTATTCCTTTTGCTTGTACTCGTGTCAAAATTTATTGAATTTGAATTATTTTTCAGTGTTCTGTACGGTAATAAAATAACAGATCTGACAAATGGAATATTTAAAGGGCTTACATCATTACAACTTTTGTAAGTATGGATTCTTAATTTTTCTTACTTTGATTGACGAATGATGTAAAGGATAACCTAATAAGACTTTATTGAAAACGAGTACTTACGAGAAAAATTCATGACAAAGTGAAGGTATAAATATGAACCTTTCGAATTATGTGAAATTATTTTAATAAAGCAAAATCATTCGCGTCCTTTTGATATTTCACGCATTTCTGCAAAATATAAGAGTAGTTCTTATTGCAAATATTATGATTACCTGTTTTAATACTTCACTAGCTGAGAACCCTTATTATTGTTATGTATTAGAAAAATGCTTTAAATCGTGAAAGAATCAACATATGTGTTGCTGATTAAATTAGGAATTCTAAAAATTTATAAAATCCTCCAGTTCTATTAGTCATACTTGTAGAACTAAAATATTCTTAATGCACTAACATTTTAAGCAAAAAAAGAGTTCCATTCTTCTGATGCTAAAACTGGCCGAGTTATGAAGCTTTGAATTTCAGTATTTTAAACCAATCCACGGCTGTCTGAAGCACTAATAGACTAGCGTATCTCCCTCGAGGCGGCCATAAAAATCATCTAAAATAATGATATCCAAAGCTTCATGACTAGATCAAGTTTAGTCGCAGAAGTATGGGCTTTTTGCTTAAAATGTTAGCTTGTTGATAGTATTTAATTAAATATCACTAATCATGCGTCGATCCAGGCGAAAATTGGGGCCGTTTTGCGGCCCCTTCACAAAATTCCACTTCATAAAAACGGGCCCTTCACAAAATTCCACTTCATAAAAACGGCCCCTTCACTAAATTCCACTTCATAGAAACGGCCCCTTCACAAAACTCTAATTTACGTAAAATATAGAAATATGATTGCTAAAACTTAAGGTTTTACATGATAAAAAAATTTTTCACAAATATTTTTATTTTTCAGAAAAATAATTTTTTTTCTCACAAAAATGGGCACCTAAAAACAAAAAAAAAAAAAAAAAAAAAAACTGGATCGACCCCTTCCAATAGGACCGGGGAACTGTATAAGAAATTAGACTTCGTAATTTTTCAGTAGTGCATTTATTGACTCAGTTCAAACAGCACAAAATATAAATCTTTACTTCACTTAAAGCATTTTTCCAGTTAGAAGAAAATATCTATCTCTAACGGTTTAGTCGTTAGCTATTAAGCCAAGAAAACAGTAGACATGCTGTATGTAAGAATGTGGCTAAAATTCTAATTTAGTTTGAGTATTTCTATGGGAATCTCAGGCTTGTGCGATTTTTGTTTTGACTTATGGTTTTTGATTTAAAAAATATTTCCTACTTTTTAGTACACTAATAAAATTTTCTTTTTAAAAATTATTTTAAAATGAACAGCGATCTGTTCTAACCTCTGACTTATCAAGTTTCGACATTATACTTTCTCACCTTTCAAGATCAGATTTTGTCGATTTTGAAGTTATGAATACATTGTCTTCACTTTACATCAAAACAAACCGAACCAATCGATATAGCTCATTAATTATGCAAATAATATACAACCAGAATGATGAACAGAATTAACTCTGATTCTAATCATCCATAATACATTTCATATCCAATTTTCACCATCTCCTTTCCAACGAAACACTCTTCGCTGAAGGCATCCCTCTAATTCGAAATAGAATTTTCACTTTCCGAAACTAAATAAAGAGTGATATTTAACTTGAGCCCTCCACTTCTCGACATCAAACAGTCGAGAGGATTCGTTAATAACTTTTGAAATTAATTCCAAAAGTAAAAGCGTTGTCTATTTCGACTGAATACTTTTAAAGATTCCCGCTGTTGACATTTGGCGGCGATCAGAGTGAATCGCTGCAGCGTTTGCGCCTGGATGAATACTTGATGATTTTAGACGATTGGCGAATATTATATTTGCTCGCGTCTGTGTTGTGGGCGGGAATGTTCAGGCAGAGGAAGATAGGCTTATTGGATGGTGCTTTCTGTTAATGAGTTACTCTATTTTGAGTTTTGGAAGAGGTTCGGAATAGTAAATTTATTTGGCGACTTTGTTGACAAGTGTGGTATATGGATGCTTTTAATTCTGAGTCGAAAAAAGAATGGTAACCAATCTTGAACGCAGAGCTTCCTAAACTTTTTACTTTCTCGTGTACGAAGTATACAAAGACAAAGTATTGTAATCGTCAAAATTCATCCAGACTGTCTACAATTTTGCAAACCAAATAGCTAGGAAAACTCTGAACCAACGCTAAATTTTAACTATGTGAAGTACTGAATGACACATTGCCAGGTATTTTCCGTTAGTACAACAGAAGTTATGTCTAAGAGTAAATTGTCACTTTTTTACTTTCTCGTATACGAAGTATACAAAGAGAAAGTATTGTAATCGTCAAAAAATTCGAACTCGAGATTTTGACGAATCTCCACGTTTTAGACCTCCCCGAGTCCGAAAAACACAATTTTGGAATTATGTCTGTCTGTCTGTGAACACGATAACTCGAGAATTATTAGAGCTATGGGGATGAAATTTGGTATGTGACCTTTACATATACTTTGCAGGTTTCTATCAAATTTTGGACAAAATCCGTCTACGGGAAGTCTTGTCTGTCTGTCCGCGGTCATGTGAACACTATAACTGAAACTTGAACAGCTAGATGGATAAAATTTGGTACACAGTTTTATCATCATGAATGTAGGTCCGTATCAAATTTTGGGCCAAATACGTCGAAGGGTTGACTGTCTGTCGGTCTTTATAATCGCATACTTCTGAAGGTTATATCTCCTAAACCCTTTGGCTTAGATAAATAAAAATTGGTACGACGGTTGCTAACATTAATTATAGATCTGTGTCCAAATTTCTTTTCAATAGGTTAAAAAAAGTCGTTCAAATTGCATAATTAATTTTTTGAATCAGATTCTCCATACGCATGCGTACTGGTAGCAATCTCTGTGCACGCGGATGGATTACGTCACTTTGTCCTGGAGACGGCAAGAGTGGAGTTGTGTGATACATGCGTTTTATTCGGTACGCATCTCTTTGAATTTGATTCTTTAGCTAAATAATTTACAATCACTATAATCTACAATGGAAACCTTTTGATAGTCATTGGATTCTGGGTTACAGTAGGTTCGAATTTTTTTATCCACGCGGGGGGAGGGGAAACAGCACCTTTTTGGGGAATTATACGACAAAGTTTAGGTAGACCACTCCCGCTGGTTTCTCTCGCTGTGTCTTTTCGAGCTGAAAAAGTTTCGGGACTCCAAAATCAGATATAAATTAGAACAGGAAACTTTAATTATAGATAACTGAAACAAAATTCGATTATAGATAGTAATAAAATGGCTGATATTTTAGTGAAGTGTTTCCAATCAATATGATTGTCTTCATTATTTTAGGTCATAAATAAATGAAAAATTCGTTCAATTCGCGAAAGTTTTCGCGACTCTTCGCTTAAAAATCTTTTGTAATTAAATAAAAGTTAGTCTAAAGAAGCTGAAAGTTGAGTAGTTGATTTCCTTTAACTGCCTTCTGTTGGACTCGTCTGTCTTTATTCTGAGACTAGACGAAATTTGATGAAATTTAGCCTGGTATTATCTATAAGTAGTTTTTTTCAAAGAGCTTCAACCCATTTTTAATCCATTGTAACCTTTCCTCGATACAAGCCCATTTTCGACTTTATCCAAATGATGCATGTTTAGCCTTTCTAAGGCCGTGTTAAGTATATTTACCACCAAATTCATCAATTTTTAAGATTGGTGTAAGTTTTCGCAAAATGTTATAATGAAACACAAACCTAGATGTTCCGATTTCTGATCTCGAACCATAATGAAGTGTCTTGACTTACTAAGTAATTAATAATTAATAAAATTAACAAAATATTAATGCCATATTTAGCTAAATGAATTTCTTTTCTTAAATTAACCTCAATCCCAAAGTTATTTTATTATATCACTACTAGAAAAATATGGCTCTTTAAAGGGTTATTATTATTTTCGCGGAATATTGAGTTATCTCTGATATGTTAAAATAATCCTCCATTCGATACAAATGGGTTTATTATATAATCATTTAGCTTTGCGTTTTTCTCCTTTAAGAGTATAAATATTATTTCAGATTCCGATCGATAGTAGCTTGTGTAAACATACTTTAACATATAATAAACTTACCACGTTACGATCTTTTCCTACAAGAACATAACGCTGCAGGTACCAATAACCTCCGTATAAACTTCCTTCGCCAGAAATCGCTTTATATGCAACAAACACAACCTAGTCCATAATACCACTTCTTGTAGTAAAGCAAGACCAAACTCTGCCGCTAATTGAGTTTCACCTGCTTGATAAAGTAACGAAAACATTTTATTATTACTCCCAGATAAGGTACTTAATAAAGTAATTGCCGTTTAAAGTATGGTCCTGGACCGCTGGCATGGACCCAAAAGTTTGATGCAATATAATTAGGCTGTGCTCTTTATTACCTTGATGTAGGTCTCTTAACTTAATAATTTTCCACCCACCACGCCAATATTCCCCGCTCGAGTGCGCGTTAAATTCAAGATTTCATCCTTTATGAATGAGGGGAAGGGATGATAGTGACGGTAATAACTCCTGCCGACAGCATTAAAGTAATTGCGCTTCGTTTAGCGCGTGGTTGCCGCTGCAGATTTGCTTTTTGGAGAGAGCGTTGACCACAGACCTCTGGCTGCTTTGGAATTTGGAGAGATACTGTAGCAATTAACCAGCCGAAGAATTTCTTCTAACTGTTTAATATGTTGCGATTATATTTACATTATATACACAATATTACAACGTTAACTAAATTATTTACATCGAATTTTTGAGAAAACTCAGAAACTAAAAGTCGTGTAGTATTTATTACCCGCACTATTTCATCCTCATTTCTATCTCCAAGATCGAATACAGTTTTTTGTACAACAAATTGTCACCAGCATTTTCTGACAACGTTTGTTCGTGTGTTTTTTCTCGCCTTCCAGGTGAAACGAAAAGGGAGAATCCCAAAACCCTGCTGGGCAGGCCGATTGAGCTCTTGTGTCATATATCTCGCATCGTAGAATTGGTGCTTGAGAATTGTGTACTTGGTGTAGATTCTTGTCTATTATGTAAACAGATATATTCTAAATTTAGTAAAATATCAATTTTAAAGCATCTTTGTACATACGATCTCTTTTTGGGTTGCCAATTTTTTTAACACGCACAACTTGCACAGGGGAATTAGAGGGGGTGCACCGCGGGGGGGGGTGCACCGCGAGTGTACGGATCAAAATCCGCCCGATAAGTAAGTGGATTCTCGCTTCCCATGGGGGTATAGAAATACTGGGGGTCGAGTTACTTCTTACCCGTGATAGTGTGTACCGCCTTCTGGAGATTTCGGGCCTTAGTCGGTGGTACCTATTAGGTCCGGTGCACACTAGCCGATTCGTGTCGTTGAAGCTATAAAAATAACAATAGTAACTCGCATGCCTCCCTGTGGAGACGCACAGGGGGGATGGGGGTTGCTATTTTTATAGCTTCAACGACACGAATACTCTAGTGTGCACCGGACCTTAGGACTCCGTTTTCAATACTCGAGCTATCGCAGCGGTTGTCATTCAGAGGCCCCGTATGCTAAGGTAGGCCGGGAGTCACTCCGTTAATAAGAGTGCTATATTTCGGTGATATGCAGTGGTCTCGGCTCCTTGAGTTACCTCTCGGCTAGTTTTAGACCAGATTCCACGGAAGATCCGCCGTCTATACCGGCCTGAATGCATATTAAATTTATGGAGATTCAAACGTCCTCCAACTGACGTGACGTGGAAGCTTGAAGATGTTGGGAAGCCGCATCAGATCTCGTCTTTGTAATTTGACCAAGGTCAAAAGGATGAGGTGCGTCCCAAATTATCCTTCGCGTAGCTTCGTAATTCGATGTTGATGTAACTAAACTTAACTTAATGGTATAAGTTTCAGAACGCAGACCTAACGCCTCCCTATGCCCCTGTGTCGGATGACATTACGGCAACTGAACCAGTTGGATGGACATGGGACTCTGAACGCAAGCAAACGAACAACGCCAACAAAAATAAGAACTTAAGAAGGAAGAAAAAATATGGAAAGCATAACCATTTTTTTAACTTTTAGAACTCTTTTCCTGATTTAACTTTATATTACGGCCTGCTGCGGCCTAATGGTAACGCTTCAACTTCGAAGCCGGAGTGTTCCAGGTTCGAGATCCGATCCCACCAAAAGTTATACCTAGTATGTGGGCCAGGTGAACGCCAAATCTGTCATTGAAGGTCAAACATGCCCTCCCTTCGGTGTGGAAGTTTGGAGAAAGGATGCCGGCTCAGCTGCCGTTTTCATCATCTGCCGTTCATAATTATGTGATCCGTTCCAAGATGGCCCTTGTATTGCGTAGCAAGGGTATTGAAATCAGTTACAAAATGACCATCAGTGGCGCATGCCTCAACACCTCCTGTAGGAGATACGTCTCGTAATCGGAGATGTGGCCAACACAACCACAGCACCACCCTCCATGGAAGCGAAAGCCCTCTTACTTATCCTGCGATTTGTCATCCCTATATTTGAGATGTCCTTCTGCAGTCACAAGGTTTCACAGAACGGTAATTTGCATGAATTAAGAAACGGACCACCTCGGCGCAAATACCAACGTGTCTAGTTATGCAATTGGTAACAACAACTAGAATAGTGAAAAGTTTAATTGTGTGCAAAATTTCATAATTGTTTAATTTCGAAGTTTTAATTAACGTACTCTCTCTCTCCTAGGCTCCTGAATGCCAACAAAATATCTTGTTTGAGAAAGGACACTTTTGGAGATCTTCATAACCTGAATCTTTTGTGAGTATAATCAAGCCCCTTGCAATTAAATTTTGTGACTTTTTTTTCCCTTTTTGTGATTTTTATGAATAACCTTCCAAAATGTTCTTGTTTGCAGATCTCTATATGACAATAATATCCAGTCCTTAGCCAATGGAACTTTCAACGCTTTGCACAATATCCAGACACTGTAAGTATCTTATTATAAAATGTTTCTTATTTTTGAATATTTTGCATGTTTACGAACCTGCGATGTCACTTCCCCGTAATTTTATTCTTGCGTTTGGAAAGATACATTTACAGAGGTTTTATTAAATGCCGGGGAAGTGCCAACCAGTGACCCCCGACTTTGGCAACAAACTTGTCGACCTTTTGGTGACTTTGGCGACAAAATGCAGAATGCCAAAAACGCTGGAATTTTCTTCTTATCTCTATTAGGAGCGAAAATATATAGAATGTTCTAGATGATTTTATGTGACGTTACGGCCTCTCGGGAAGACTATAAATACCGATGTGCTCGAATGAGGCAATAATAATCGTCTTTGGAGTGTGGATGTATCGGAACGTTTTTGGAGTGCAAACGCCTTTGGAGTCTTGTTCGCATTACGAGTTAGTCAGCTATTAAATGCTGAGCGCTTTTCTTCGTGATATTGCTGTTATTATTAGTGATTTGCTGTCCGTTTGTGCTGCTAATTTATACAACAGCCGTTTTTATCTCTTTCCTGTGCTTCGTGTTTTCCGGAATATTCATAAATAAAGTGCCGTTCTCCATTATCCTGCTTGTTGGACTGTTTTCACCGAACACACGCTGGACGGATTTTCATAACAATAGTAAAATCTGAAGCTGCTAATTAGTAGAAAATTACAAACGGTGACTTCGCCTGTCAATGCCGTTTACGCGTCTTACAGCTACAGAAAGAGTGTCTAAGCAACTTTCGTTTTAAATGCAGAATTTTATTACACTGGATATTGATTACTTGTATTTTTTATAAGTAAATTCTTTTCAAGAATGTCAGATATTTGTAAATGCATTTAGATAATATTTCGGACTATTTATTTGGGCGCAATGATTCACCTCGTAGCTCTCGTGTACCGTCAATTTGAGGTCTCAATGAACAAAGAAAACTCAAACGACTAGAAATAAACTTTTTATTTTCGTACATTCGTTAATTCACATTTGTGAAAAGCATTCATTAATTTAAAACAGAAAATTCTGAAAAACATAAATTGAATCGTAAAGAAAAAAATGAATTATAGCTTTAACTAGTATTTAGTGCTACAAATGTATGATCTCATGGTGTATAGGTTCACGCTGTAGCCTTCATTCAAATTCTTTAACTAATTTTTATTAACTAGAAGATTTGTGCCCTTCTAATACAGGCTTTTAGACTGCAAACCATATCTCAGAACTTATTGTCATAGATTTACTCACGAAAGATGTAATACAAAACCTCATGTAGAGTGCTTAAGAAATAAATGGAAGAAGAATGAAAAACAGGATTGATGAATCACTTGGCACTAACTTTCTTTTTGTTAATAACATTCGTTTTATCCAAGTAAAAGTAATGCAAAATCCACTAACAAAATAATTGCATTACCAAAGCTCTACTAATAACAAAGGAGAACGTGTGTGTTGGCACTCTACAGTGAAGACCGCTGGACCTAGAGCTACGAAATTTGACACAAACAAGCTTTGGAGGATGGGAATGTGCATCTCGGAGCCCTTTCTTCGAAATTTTAATTAATTAAAAATTAAGCAAAATTTTGATGTTCTTCTCAATAACTTCCGAAAATATTACAGCATAAAAATCATTTTTACGCCACCTGAAAGTACAAAAAATTACGTTTTCAATTATATCAATTAAGTTGCTCTACAATATTTTTCTCTAATTTTAATAAATTTTTAACAATATATTTTGGCATAATTTACAACAATACTTTTCATTATTGCAACGCAATTCAAACCGTTTTTATCGTTTAAACAAATATGTAATTGCGTGTTTCTATTTCATTGTTGAAAGTTGAGTTAATATTCTTATACAGTTATCCGATTTGTTCGTTCAATAATGACGCAGACAAAAAGGGCGGGGTTATTTTAAGCTCCGCCCAGCGTTACAGACACTTCTGCGATTTTTTATTATAGATTCTTTATAAGTAAAAAAAATTCAGAAAACAAGTTTGACTTAAATGATTTCTTTGAAATTCGTTGATTAATTATTTTAAATTTCATTCATTCATTTCTTTTTATTTAGGAGCAAATGACTCTAAATTTATCGAATTATTTTCCAATTTTTAGATCACAACAAGTTTTTTCATAGGCACCTAGATTTGCATAATAGGAAACCTAGGTGCTGAAGGCTTAAAAATTGTTAATGTTTAAAAATTGGTTGCACAATAGGAAAAAAAAAAAGTTTCATCCTTCTTTAGATGTGCAGAAAACATAAATCACTTTACCTTTTTTAAGATAAAACAGTTGCAGTTCGAAGATTAATGAACATATATAAGACGGTTAAAGAGTTGTATGTTAACATCTTTTGAAATCAAAAACGAATCCAACAACTTTTCAGAGCTTCTTTCTGCGAGAAAAGAAACGGTTAGAAAAAAGTGACGACATTCGCTAATGGTTCGGAATGAAGTATATCCTCATTTAAAAATTGTATCTCATCCAAAAGAAACAAATCTACTTTTTTTTCTTAGCAACTCTTGTTCATTTTCGGCAAATAGCATTCACCAACTGTCCAAAACCAACAACACACTTCTTCCAGAAAGCTATTTTAAAATCTTTCCCACATTTAATCTCACAATAATTTACGCTGACAAGAACTCTTCAGCTATAAAGGCGGGAAAAACCCTTCAAAAAAAGTAAAATCCCGAAAAAATAAGCAGCAAAGTAGTCTGTAAAAATTAAGTAACCGTTTTTTATATGCCATCGACGAACGCTGCTTGTGAAAATCTGCAGACGCGGGCAAAAATTGAGTTCTTTTTTGCGGGCAAGCGGCCAACTTTGGCCTGCCCAAATAGGCCTGGGGTGTCACAATGGGGGTTTGGGGCTGGAGAAATGGAAGTTTCGCGTATTTGTATTGTTCCATCTATCTGCTTCTCCCTTCCCCCCGTGTCTTTCTATTTACCCAGACCCTGATTTCCTACTTGAGTAATCTATTATTTTCCCTGGGAAAACATGGGTTATTTATTGTTTTGTCCTCTCTTTGCGGGGTGAAAAAAGAATTCATTAATATTGTCTGTAGCAGAGAAATATTGGATCGAACATTGAAGAAATGCTTGTTACGAAAAATTACGTATGTTTCTATTTATCCAGCATCACAATGGAGTCCATTTTTGGTCACGTGATACACGACAAATGCGCTGCTCCGATTTAATTTGGAATCCATTTCCGCATCCTGCAGGAAGGAAAAATGTGTTTAATTTAATTTAGTTTAGTTGAATTTGCTTCCCATTTTGAAGCTACCTACACGAGGGCTATTTTGGGACAGACATCACAATTTTGAGCTATGATCGGATGAGGAAGACCGCAACTCAGCCGACATACTCCTCTCCAAACTTCCGCACCACACCAACTGGAGGATGTTTGACTCTCGACAGAATCATTTTACGCAAATACGAATTACTTTTGAAGCCGAGACTCTGCCACGAGACCATCACACTGCTGGAAAAATATAATACCAGGTGCTATTATAAGGCACGTGCAGTCCCGTTTGTCACGTGACTGTGACGTACCCATTTACAGGGTTCCCACCGTCCTTGAAAACTCCTTGAATTTTATTTGACTTACTCAGGGCCCTGAAAAAGTACTTGATTTTTCGTCGGGCCTTTGAAAAGTCCTTGAAAACTAAGCAAAATGTCCATCCAATATTTTTTGGGACAGAAGAGAAAACCAGTTTCTGACTTGGTTTTGTCGTGAAAATTCCACCACCAGAAAAAGGGTGTTTGTTTGGGAATTTTATTAATTACTCTTGCAATTATCTAATGTATTTTGAAAATAACTGATATATCTGAGCAGAATTTTATTTTAAATACCAATAATAGATTTTCTCTGCAGTAAAATCTGTTTTCAAATTGTATGTTATTTAATTTCATAGAACCAGGGAAATCTGTGTTCATGTGAGCACAATAACTCAAAAACTTAAATAGCTAGATGGATAAAATTTCGTACGCAGTTTTATCATTAGAATTGTAGATCCGTATCAAATTTATTATTTCAGAAATAAAAATACAAATGATTAATTTGATTTAAATTTATCTTTGAATTTTTATATCTAAGGTATGTAATTTTATGGTCCTTGAATTTTCTTAGAAAGGTCCTTGAAAAATCCTTGAATTTTTTTCTTCAATAAGAATGTGAACTCCAATTTATCTAATTCATAAAACCATATTCATATTAATATGATATCGGTAATCGTCTTCTCTATTTAATTCTTCCGTAGTTTCTTCACTGGTTTTTGGTTTGAATAAGTTAATATCTTAGGTTAAATAATTTTAAAACTTTTAGCCATTTTTTTAACAACGAGCATTGCCATTTTTTGCCCTTATATTCATTTAAAATTGAGGTATGTGCAGAAGATTTAAGAAGTTGAATCAAATTAATAAAAATACGTTGTACGCAATCGTTTAATGTTTTGTTGTAGCGAATTCTCTTAAAAAAAGGACAATTCTTTTTAATTTTCAAAGCACTCAAAAGTGATAGCCTAAAATTTACTTTAATCTTCAAATTTAAATAATTTTCATTAGAACTACGTTTCATTTTTAGCCATATTTTATTTATAAAATCAACACATTCGTGCTTTGTACTTACAAGCAAAATGGCTTGCCCAGTTTATCTGTTAAGAACTTTAATCTAGTTTCTAATAATTTTTTTGTAATTAACAGTCGCTTACTTTTGTGGCATTTCGGTCGATAAATAACTTCTCGAAAAGTAATAGTTTCATCAGTTAACTGATTTCGGAATTATCTTAAGTTTATGAGCATCTTTTGAAACTTTCCAAAATAAATGCTTTTCTTAATTGATTTTCATTAATTTAGCTTCCGAAGTGCACCAAAAAAGTGAAAATCGGCTTTTAATGAACAAAATGATAGATTGGACAATCAACTTCAGATGAAGCCTTTCTGCAACTACCCGTCAGAAAATCGTAATTAAAGGTCAACGCTTCTCGCCGAAATGACACCTATACCCAAAGTGATGATTTACGCTCGCATCACGGCAGATTCACCTTTGCACTTATCATCCCAATTTCAGCACCTCGTTCTCATCATGGATTTTTTTTTTCCTATCGTGAGTTTCTTTCGTGACTTCCGCTATCTCTTCATCCATCTCTGCTGAAGCGGTTTCTGTTTCGTATTACTCCTGATGGCTGTGTCATTCGGATGAAAAAAAAAAACAGCAAAGAAAAAAAAATCTTCTAAAGATTTTGCCACGACGTTTGCCCCTATTCCATCCACAACTTGCTGACGTTACCTGAGACATATTCTGGTTTTTTTTTTTTTTTTTTTTTTTTTTTTTGTATTCGACAAAAAAAAAAAAAATTGTAGATTTTTTTTTTACATAAAGGTCTTTGCTGGTTTAAGGTTCACGCTAAAAGCAGATAAATATCGGAGTTAAAGTCGGGATACTTTGGATGGTTCATAATGTGTCTATTGTGTGGTAGAATGCCTATCGAAATGCCGCGAATTCCCTAAGTATTGTGTTTACGAGCTGTAAAACTGTCTATTACTGACTGAATTGGTCTGTTTAGGAATATGATAACAGACTTTTCGTTGTCTACTGCCGTTGTGCCTCGCAATATCTTCTGCATTTTCTTAGGCATGAATTGTTCACATAAAGATAGTTCATTTTCTCGCTAAACTTCTAATGCATAACTTACAGAAGAAGTTCTATCGTAGTTTGAGATTAACCCTTTGCGGTTGATGCCTCCACAGTGGCGGCATTCGCAAGTCGCCGTAGAAGTCGGGTTTTTTTTGTTTGTTTGTTTTGGACCCACATCGGCCAGCCCACCGACAATGGCGGCATCGACTGCAAAGGGTTAATCCTAAGATGTTCCATCTTAACGCCAAATTTAACGTAAGATACACGCAAAACTATTTTACTTAAAAAATTTTTGGTGTATAACTTGCAAAAGAAGGTCCATCATAATTTTAGATTAACCATAAGAGGTTCAATCTCCGCTTCAAATCTATTTCAATAATTTAACTCTTTAATCCCGAGGCGACTTTTTTCTTCTAGTTCCTTTAAAACCGAGATTATTTGGGAGAAAGCGACCTGAATTGGACTCTCCCAACCTGGGTGGGCATTTACCCCAACACCCCATCCCCTGCTATAACCTTCCCTTAAAGCGCACGGAAGTGTGCTGTGGTGGGCAAGGATAAGTGGACCGCTCTTATCTCCTAAGCGATATCGGCACCTCACCTCAAAATAAGCCAACCGCCTCATACCGGCCTTCGTCGCTGTTAACGGGAAATTTTTTATCCGCTCCGCTGGGTGCGAGAGGGTTAAAATCCATTATAACCTCCTTAGGGACATTCTTCAAGGTAGCGCTCCGAAACCACTTTTAACCAAATCTCGGTTCAAAATGTGATCAACTACTTGCATTAACCGTAGGATAGTATTGTGTAGGTTTACTTTTTAGCAAGAATTCTTCATCATTTTTGTATATTGGTGTGCTCGTAATTTCAGACAATATTAAGAGAATTTAGGATATTTTAAGATTTTAACTTTCAATATAAGTGAACAGGACGTAATGATAAATATTGAACTTTTATTACAATACTCCCTCTTCAATAATCATATATAGATAATTTTTTCTTGAATTTTTATCAAAGACCATATAACAAATACAATCGTCATTTGTGAATATATTGCGATATTTTAGAGTATTTTATTGAAGTAGTTAGAAATTAAAGTATTTATTTTTATTTCAACAATTCTTCTTGGTTTTCCTCTCTTTTTAGAAAAGTCTGAAAGAAAATCACAAATTTTATTTTATTTCGTAAAAAATTATGTTAGTTTCGATTGTCATGACTTTTCATTTTGTATTCTAATTAAATCACTATATACTGAGTTTCTAGTCTTAAAATGTTTCTCCTATGGTTTTACGGGACGCAGTATCGAGTACCTGCGAAGTTGTAATGATTTTTTTTTTAAACTGAAATGAATAGCAATCAGGAACAACGTAGTAACGAGATATGAACTAAAGTGTTTTCGCTGTACATTGCTTGAAAACAGAGCTGGCCTGAACAAAAGCGGGGCCTGGTTGCAAAGTTGACTTGCGAGGCCTTGCAACAAATTTCGTACAACAAAATAATTTATTGCTTTTTTGCCATTTATTGCATTGCACAGTCTGGTATAGTTACGATTAAAGGAATACGTGAAAATGATAAATAATTAAATTATTTTTGTAAAGTTAATATTTCCAATCACGCACAAAATCGTTGATAAATCAAATAAAATAATAATCGCTTCACAAATGCAACTTGGTATGTGAGTTACTGGAAATAGGTTTACAATATGTGATTTTTGTCTTATTTTTTTTATGTGTTTTATAGCAAATACGTTGATAATATCATCACGATTTAGTTTTTTGGATAAAAAGATTGGATAGATAAAATGGCTACGCAAATCAATCGTTCGTCACTAATGCTAAATCTCGAAGTAGTTCTTTTTATTATTTCTAATCTTGAGAAAGATCTTCCTGCAGATGGGCTGGTAATTGGTAAGGTCAATATAATTTTAGAACAGAAGCAAAATTTGGATAAATTTCAAATAAATTATTTTGATATAAATATTGTAATATTTGTAATATTATGTCCTAGAAGACAAAACTCGACGGCAAATTTTGGTTTCTTTAAATAAATTAATGCAATTCAATTCATTTTCGTTTTTAAAAATTTGTCGGCGGCGCGGGGCCCTCGGAAACGTGGGGCCTTGTGCGCTTGCACCGTTCAAAGCCCCCTCGGACTGGTCCTGCTTGAAAATAATGTATATGAATAATTTTATTTGTAATTTGCAATCTTTTTTTATTTTTGTCTGTTTCTGGTCTTATATGCGAAATTTTATAAATATTACATATGAAATAAAAGACCAGGTGTTTTCGCCTGTCGTACATCAACTGACGGATCCTTCCCCAAAAATAAAATATCTCCCACATCGTCGAAAAATCTTCGGAATCTGTCGTCCCATCCTCACCTGGATGTCTCTGAGGTTAAATATGTTATCTCTGACAAGACTCAGGAAGTAAAAATCCTAAATCCCTGACTCTTTACGATTTTGCGAACAAACCGTGCGATTAGATAAGAGATCCCCACACCCTCCCTTTCCAACACGTGATTGAGAACTTCTTCCCCAGGTGAATTGGTGACACTGTTTCCTGGGCCATTCAAGAATCCTGTTGCTCTTTCGAAACTACATTTCTATTCTTAACGATGTTATAATTAATTGCTTCACATAAATCTAGTGATAGCGCCAAGCAAAATATTATTCAGATAATTCACTGACAATTTTAATGGAATATCTGCACCACCTGCCCATGTTAGCTAAAATTTCTCAACTGTTTGACTTGAAAATTATTTCACTGTAGATTTTTTGAAAATTTGTAATTGCACATTATTTTTTACTCGAACAATATCATAAGAGTATTTTTAGGAAACATCTGACGGATTTTTTACTATTTATTTTTCATAAAAAGCGAATAAACTATTGTTCACTGCTTAGCTACAATTTTTAATGTAGGAATATTTTTGTTCGTAAAAATTTCTGGGAATTATTTCAACATTTTGACGCGAATAACAGCTGTATTCTAAAAATGTTATTAATTTTCTTGAAAATGACGGTAAATATTACGCCATATATTTTTTTCATTAAAAAAACTATTCGAATGAAATGCTGCGGTTTGAAGGGGAAAATTATTCTAGACAAAGTTTGCATAAGATGATCCGTGAAATAGAATAAAAATATTAAAATAGAGGTTCATGTTTTATATCATATAATGATTTCACTTCCAATGAACTCGACAGGAAATTTAATTTTCAGAAATGTCGGCAATTCGGAGGTACTTTTTCTAAAATTAATTGCTGGGATAAATCTATAAGACAACTGGTATAGGCAATAACAGTTATTTAGATTAGAAATCTTCTTCTAGAATGAGTACCATATTAAGCCCTATAAGAGCTTTTAGCCAATGCAAGTTTCGTCCCACCTCATCACTTCTCCAACTTCCAGCAGTTTTTAAATTACAAATATTATTTTAAGCATTTAATCGTGGATCACCTTCAAGAGAGTTCGTTTCAGCATCTCGAGAAAAAAAAAACTTTAAGATAAATTTCGATATAATTGTTCACGAAATGGTGACATAATCACAAAACTGTTCTAGCAAAATATAAATATTCTGATACAAAGGTTGCTAAAGCTGCTGACTTGTGAGTTCGTTATCCAATTACGAAAATAAATGCTCCACACTGATTTGTTAGAGAATTTGAAAGCATGAAAAAAAATCATAAGAATTATGTTTGGAAATGTAGGTGATGCTTGATTTTAATTTAAATAAGCTCGAGTGCAAAGCCGTTATAAATCAAATAAAAGCACAAAATAAGATTACACTGAAAATGCCGTGGGAAAATTCTCCAAGGTTGTTGCATATTTAATAATTCGGGCCTATGTAGAATTCGTATGGGTCAATTTTGATTTTTGATTGCCCATTTCCTTTTCCTATATAGTTTGTGCCCATCAAAATTTCATGAAATCATTGATAAAATTTCACTATGGAGTGAAAAAATTATATTGCCTTTATGCCATTTTTCACCTCTGCTTTTGTCACTAGAAACTTCCAGTATGTGTTACTATTACTTTTATATTGTCAGAAATTCAATTTAGGTATCAAAATTTATGATCTACTAACAATTTTTTCCTACAGGTATACCTAAAACGAACCTCCACAATGCTATTGCATCAATAAAAGTTTAATCCGAAGACCCATTTTGTACCTTAAATATCCAAAGATTGCTTAAAAGCTTATACCCCCACCTCACTGTTTACAAGGCCACCAGAAAACGTTTGCCCAATCAAACCTTCTGTGCTCCCCTTACTAGTTCACCCAACCTACTTTTAATCCCTAAACTGAACCTCACTTTTTTCTTATTTGATTACAAGTTTTTTATGGTCCCCATTCCCATCAAACCAACGAACTTTTAAGCAGAAATATAAATAACCGAACCATTTGACTCGGAGCATCCATACCACCCCAAGACATCCCTAGGGCACGTAGTAAGAGGTACCGTTTGGGTTGAGGGTGCTGTGTAAAACCACTACCATCTCCCTAGAAATCAAGATAACAACAAAAAAATAAAGCAAACATGTGAAATAAATGGTGGGGTATAAAACGCTTATCATTGCGGTTGCTGTAATGGTTGTGGAATTCGCTCTGGAGGGGCGCGCGAATAAGTTAATAGCTGTCTTTTAGAGAAAGAGCAAAAAGGCGTTGGCTAGTATAGTTTCGTAATGTTGTGGCTCCACCCTGGGAAATAAAACAAAAAATGATGTTTTCAAAATATAATCAATGGTACTTGTTAACTCTACAGTTGGACAGTAGTATCTAAAGCTGTTGGAAGTTTCAGACAGTGTCCTGTTTGGTAGTATCAGTTTTCCTGCCTAGAAAGCTGGTCTTCTGAAACTTTTTCTCCACGTGATCGCTTTTTGGAGGGAAAAAAATTCGCGAATCATTCCAGTCAGAAAATTTTGCCGCCATCTGAAAATTGAAAATAAATAAGAATAGTAAAAAAGAGACGTTTCTAAAAATACACTTTTATTAGTGTACTAAAAATGAATATATATATATTCTTTCAAAAATCTGTAGATCGAACCAAAATGGTAACGTTGCTCGGGATCCATATTTTTTCATATACCGGCCTCCTGGTTTTTTTCCCTAAAAATATTGTCACTAACTTTCTCCAGCAGAAGGAAATCGTCTTTGAATCCTTTCTTATTGAATTAAAAAGTTCAAAAATAGCCTTATTATCACCTTTATAACAGTACGGTCTGAATGAAAATGGGAAAAAATAAAAAAAAAGATGTTTATTTTAAACAATATATAGTTCAATAACCAACACAACTAACAATATATAGTTCAATAACTAATACAACTAACAATAACAATGTATAGTTCAATAAC
>BGPR01000990.1:90325-110570 GCA_013235015.1 Araneus ventricosus | reverse complement strand
CCCACCATAACGAAGCGTTTACGACTGATGGATCACACCGCGATACCTCAAAAATATCACCTTTCTTCAACGTACAATTACTTAAAGTCAAAACTGCCAACGAATTCATCTTCATCGTCGCGAAAAGTTAAAAACCTGGCGACTTTCCAATCCAAACCAAACCCAAACAGGAAGGAAGGAAGCAGCAAAAACCTTCCGCAGACGATCGTTACGGCAACCCCTGGAAAAAGTATCGTTTGAAAAGTTCCTAATGATACAATGTTGGGGGGCGTTCTGCCTAAATGAAGAGAAAATCCACAGTCGATTCACCTTCGGGTCCTATGGCTGGCTGTTCAATGCCAGAATTCCAGATGATGTTCTCCCAGGAATTTTTCCCGCTTTGTGGTGTGGGGTTTTTGATCCTCCCACATTTTTCGAACAAAGGAACCTCTGGAAATCGTTTGCGAGGAAGATTCTGATGAGTTGGGGGAGCACGAGAGGTGAGAGATTCGCTGTACCTCGTGGTAGATGGCTTTCTGGTCCAGAGTTGAGAAGTAAGCCTGTCTGCGTTTACCTGGAAGGGAGAAAATTCATTAAATTGTATGTGATTTGAAGTTAGCCTTGAGGAAATAGGTTGGTAGCAAATGATAGGTAGCGCCGTCCGTTCGAGTTTGAGGCCCCAGGCACAAATATGGAGTGGCGCTCCAATAAATTAAAAAGGGGAATACATTAATAGAATCTTTCATTTATAATACAAGAACGAACATAAACAATTTTTATTCTTATCCAAATTGTAATTCTTAAATTATAACGCAGTAACATTACTTCAATTCAATAATTTTTTTAAAAAAATCAGCTTTTAAAAGCTTTTATTTGTGGACCAAAAAGTCGATTTTTTTTTAGTTGAATTATCTTATTCTTTTTAGTTTTTAATCCATTATTCATTATTAAAACTTTGGAATCCTGAAAAAAATTTCTTAAATTCGCTGCCAGGTGGCGACACAAGTGTGGAATGAAAATTTAATTCTTATCAGTCGATTACTTGATAATTAAGTTTTTAAAATATTCAGAAAGTGTATATGAGCGATAATACACCGTTGTACAACATTTTAAAACACTAGCATATCAGGAAGCGAGTGAAAAGGCGATTACTGATTTTCATCTTTGCAAATAAGAAACAAGTCAACTTAAATAAAAGTGTATAAAAACAAAATTAATATGATTTTATTTTTCCTGCCTTATTTTCAGTAAATTTATCTATTATCTCTCATCTAAGTCTTCGCTTAATTTATTTTCTATAGAAAGCAACATTAGGCTGGCTGTCTTTTTTGAACTATTATGACTCTTAAATAGTTTTATTATTATTATTTCAAGCCTTAAAAAACATTTGAACTAAGAAGTGGTTATCGGAATTGTAAATAAAATTCTTAAGGTTTTACTTGAATTGGAAAATGCATTTCCTGTTTAGTGAATTTAAATACGTTTTTTAGTTGTTACGTATGCCAGCACAGAAAATGTCACAAGATATCTTTATTTCTTCATAGAGATCGTTTCCGTTAATGTATCCATTATTTTCAGCCTATTTTGGTGCTAGATGCAAATCCATACAAAATTTTCTTATTTGTAAATATCTTCATGTGTTAAGTTTGATATATTGTATAGAAAAGTAAATAAACTACGTTTCTCTAGTTGTTTGAATTTCCTCTGAACTGAAATTATACCTTGGTATAATATTCGTAAAAGGTGTTCTCAATACAAGTTAATTTAAAGAACGTAAACTGGATAATCCTCTCTATTCTGAGCAAAATGGCGCTTCCTTTTTACTTCTTTTTATGCGAAATATATAAAGAGAAATTATTGTAATCGTCAAAAGATTCGAACTTCAGATTTTGATGAATCTGCACGTTTTAGACCTCCCTGAGTTCGAAAAAAACATTTTTTGAACTTTATCTGTCCGTCTGTAGACACGATAACCTAAAAAAAAATACGAAGAACTAGATGGATGAAATCTGGAATATGGTCTTTACCCCAAAATTGTAGATTTCTATCTAATTTTGGAAGAAATCCGTCATTGGGAAGTCTGTCTGTTTGTACGATCTTGTGTTGTGAACTCGAAATCGCAATGAACTAGGTATATGAAATTTGTCACATGATTTTATGACCACCTGGTTGATCCACCTTAGGGACGTTATTGATTACAGATATTCTTCTTAAAAATTTATTCAGTTTTGAGCTGTGCGACCGAATCGGTGAGCACGTTGAAGTTTCTCCGTTTTGTTGCTTTAATTATTCTTGAAATAAAGCTGTTTTAACCTACCTGGCGGTGGAGACGTCTTTTTCCGTTTTTCAGACTCAGTTCAAAAGCAGATAAATCGTATTTAAATAATTATGTTTTTAAACAACCACGGATAAAGTATTCTTTAGATTTCAGAGATATAATTAAATGCAAAAAAAGATCGGTTCTTTCATTTTAAAAGCTAAGTTTTCTAACTTGAAAGCTAAAAGATCAAAATAATTGGGCGCCAAGAGGGTTAAAGTAGATATGAAAGTGTATTCGTTATAATTAATGTCAAATCAAGTTAGGCAGTATACGAAAATCTATAAAAGGCACCGGTAAATGAGGTAAACCATGAAATTAAACAGCTTTCGCTTTAAATATCGAATATCCATTCTACAATCAACAGAATGTGGTATACAGAATATCGCATTCTGTCTATCGAAAAGGATATCGAATCCCAACGAGCCGTTCCAATTTGATTTTGGAATTCAAATCTAATCGAATCAAATCAATCGAATATGCATTCTACAATCAACAGAATGTGGTATGCAGAATATCGCATTCTGTCTATCGAACAGGATATCGAATCCCAACGAGCCTTTCCAATTTGATTTTGGAATTCAAATCGAATCGAATCAAATCAATCGAATATGCGTTCTACAATCAACAGAATGTGGTATGCAGAATATCGCCTTCTGTCTATCGAACAGTATATCGAATTTCAACGAGCCATTCCAATTTGATTTTGGAATTCAAATCTTAAATCCAAAACTAAAATTTTCGATTTCGAGTTCCACCTTGTATGCTATAGATGTTTTGGGATTTCAAAATTTTTTTTTTCAGATCCAGTATTCTAGAAAGAAGCAGTTTCCCTAAAAATCAAAAGACTTAGGTGCACAATTGACTGTTTTAATTTCTGAAGAATAGCCTAATGTTAATTAGCTCATATATTAGTGTTTTTGCACAAGGCATTGACCTGACTAAAGACAGCGAACTTTTCTTGCGTATTCTTATATTGAGGGCCACGAGGGTTTTAATGTTCTGTGAATGGCCCAAAAGTGGTTTCATTTTTGTTGACTTCAATTGTTTTGAGAATCCACAATGGGAAAGTTTAAATGAAATGTGGGTTGGGTGAGTATGCGATTCGTCGCGGGAGTGTAATTCTACTCGAATATCATGGGTGCGGCGTTTTCAAGACGAATGTCGGAGGTGTTGCCGTAAGATGCATTTCTCAATAAATGAAGAAGAATGCTGATAAATTTATTTCCTGTTTAAAATTCGAAGAAACCAGAATTCCCATAAAAATCGTCAAATCTGGAGCAGAATTGCCTTAGATTTTAATTTAAAATTATAGTAGAGGGTTAAAATCTAGATTACAGTACAACTGCTCTGCCAAATTATGCCAAATCGCCAACACAATGCCAAAAACTAAGATGTCTGTTCATTGTTCATGTAATCGTGTTGTCGTTGAGACTATTTGGCATTGTTTGGTTTGCCGGATTTTAGTTCTCAACCCAGTGGATCTGTCTCGAGACAATCCCTCTGGACAATGACCCCAATCATTCGATGTCTATTGCTTTAATTTGCGTTTGATTTAGTTTTTTAGTTTTCGCATTAAATTGATGGACTCATTTATTTAGATTGGTTTGTTCTTTTTGAATTTTGATAGTTTCCTTAAATTTAATTATAAAATCTGCCAAATTAATCTATTGAGTGTCCTCGTATTTAACGAAGTTTAAGGAATTAAAAGTTTAGTTTCCCCGTGTTTTTAAGTTGCAACTCCTAATAATTGGCGAATTTTGGTTTAAGGGGACATACGACTCTTCAAAAAATGGTGGAAAACTGTCAAATTCCATACATTATATCTCTGAAACAATGCAATTCACAAACTCACTTTTTTTTCTAGAAAAATATCTGTTCTTTCTCTTATAGTACACGCATTTTGAAACCTTCATATTCGTATGTATCTATTTGAGAGAGTAATAAATATGGGTATAATTTTTGAAGAAAAAAATGAGATGGTCACCTTGCGCGCATGATTATGAATAAAATAGCTATCTAAACACAATATTTTCTGTATCTAAGTAATCCAAAAAGTCTGTTTAAGATACTGAACCACAATTTATTAACATTTAAATTTCACTTCTATTTAATATACCAATTTAAAATAAAGATGTTAAAAATAGTTAAAATTTCAACTTTTCTAAACCCCAAAAAACTTCTTTGGAGAAATACTGTGCATAAATGTGGTTCAATTTGTAGAACGCAGTAAAATACATGTTCGGTAAAAATTTTATGTAGAAATATTCAATAGTTTGAGATTTCGTCCGCGCAATATAAAAAAACACATTTTGAGATATAGCGCTTTAAAGATATGCCATATTTAGTGTTTACGTTGAAGAGCAGATACATTTTCCTTCATAACTTTCATAATTATGGGAATTTTTTAACGCGGATTGTTTTAAATTGTTTAGAAAAGGCAGGGAAATATATATTTTTTTCATAAAATCGAAAATTTCCGAGGTTTAACAGAAGTATGTCCCCTTAAAAAAGCATATTCATATGTTTATTTTAGGCCACGGTGGCAGACTCGGTTTCAGTAAAGAAATATCTCCAGTTTGAAGCGTGATCCCACTAAAAATTTGCCGTATATTTAGTCTTTGAGCACGTTATATCTCACCTCGTGCAATCAACGTCCGCGGATTAGTGTGGAATGAAAGTTCGGAAAGGGGTCAGCTGGCTCCAGTTGGCACTCTCGTCATCTCACTAGGGTTCAAAATTACTATGTTCATCTCAAAACAGCCTTTCAGTAATCTTTAAAATCGGGCGTTAATCTAACAATTTTTTTTAAAAAAAATGGTACTTACGTATTAACGCCACCGAGGCTACAGATTTGGCGGTTTTTAAGTGCCGCCAAATTTGGCGGTTATTGTACTTGCGTATTAACGCCAATTTGGTGGATTTTAAGTGCCGCCAATTTGGCGGTTTTTGTAAACAAGATTGTTCTTTATTGACGCATTACCGCCAATCTGTAGCCTCGGTGGCGTTAATACGTAAGTACCAAAAGTTATGACTATCACATCCTACATCCTTCCTTTTTCTCCCAGACACTTTTCCTTATTGTCTTTTAGCTGTAGATTAGTAAAATAAACTTTTAGAAGTCAAAATTTTGATAACATTATTTCAAAAATTTCGCTGATGTTTCTTACTAAAAATGGCATATTAGTTTATAAATTATTCGTATTTTAGATCAACTATTTCATTTTTGTAACTTCATTTGTATCAATTTTTGCTTTCTTGTGTACGAAGCCGAGAGGAATACAACGCCACTTTTTTTTTTTCTCACACTTTAAAGTTGCTTCGAAACGCATTTATCTTTATGATTTTTTTAACGCGAGGATTGGAAATTTAATAGTGACAAGTATATAATTGCAGCTGATACAAAGTACACTATCTGATGCTTCTCTAACATATTGCCACTTTTTCTGTAAGTTGCGTACAATTTAATGGAAAACTCTGCATATTATAAACAAAAAACATGCGGAAAAAGCTAGGATTTTTTAAGAAAACCTTTATCTATTCCCGAACACTTATGCTGTGTTGACGAAAATGCGTGTAATTATTTTAACACGTCAAACGTAACCATTGATTAAAGTTTCATCTCGTTATAAGCTTTCTTTGAAACGGGATGAGTCGAATTTTTTTCTCTTCCTCCCTTTTTGGTGGCCCCCCTAATTTCCCTCAGGAACAAATCTTAACTGTAAAACGTGAGTTGGAGTCTATTCTTTACATGGACGAAGTTCAAGGGCAGTCAGTTTAGCCTTTCAGGAGAAATTCTGAAAAATGTGAAAATCCGAAAGTGTCCGGATACTTTTGGTCAGATAGTGTAGGTACTTGCTTCAAACATCTGTGGTTGTCCGATTGATTCATTAGCGTTGTTTTCAACCAGAAACTGTGTGGAAGCCTTAGAATACCTGAAGCAGTACCAGTTACCTTGATGGTTCGGATGGAGTAGTATGTTGCTTTAGAAATAACTGGTACAGTTCTGTGGCGAACAGGGCCAGATTTCCCAAAGGGACAACATAGGCCATGGCCTAGGGCACACCAGTCGGAAGGCTCGAAAGAAATTACAATAAAATATTTACAAATTTTAGCATTATTTTGAAAAGACCATATAAAATACTGTGTGACTACATTTAGACTGTCTATCTGTATAGTTGCAGTGAATGTATCAAGGGGGGTGCAGAATTAAGTGCTTTGGCATAGGGCGTAGAAATGTATAAATACTGCCCAGGTAGCAAATGTCGCGAAGTAGTTACTTCGTCTTTGGCATCTAATCATTTTTGTATTTCAGTAAAATGGTGCGGCATCCACTGCGCACCAAATTTTCTTATACCCAGTTGTTCCTTCAGAATGTGCAGCGCACTGATATGGTACGTCGCTACTGTACAGCTTTAGCGCTGCTTAACGGACAACATTTTGGAGTATATCGTAACTGTGCTTTGATTTGGATGGACGAACCCATTCATTGGGAGATAGGTTATGAATAAGTATTAACATGTGGTAAAATCTAAACACATTGATTTCGTTTTATGTCATACTTGCATCTAAGTTAGCAATATTAAATTTCCAACCCTTGTACATATTTTAAAACTGTCAAAACTTTCTATATAATTTGCATCAAATCATGCTTATAAAAGTTCTTCTCTACAAAACATTATCTCTTTTTTCACTTAGTTGCTTGTGGTATAGTAGCTAAAATATAACTTTTTACAATGTATTATCGGGCTAGTTTCTGAATATTTTTTCTGGCTATTTATAGATTTAAAAATATTAATCGTTATAAATAAATCTTTAAAGATTAAAAATTTGTATGTTATTTGTGTCAACAGAGGCTGAAAATCCTCTTTTTCTCCCATGAAGTAACTATCGAGCATTGTTTAATAACTTTTGTGTTTTGAGTTTTATTCAGAAACCTGTTAAACAAGTTTTACAAAAAGTATTTTGATAGCAAAAAAAAGTTATTAACCGTTCCTGTCAACATAAACTATGCAAAACATGTTTATTATTTCAAAAAAAAAAATATCGCTAAAATATTTCTTTCATAAAAACCATCCCGTAAATAGTTTGAAGCTTTGGACGGACCATTTTCCCCCGCCATTTTTGCTGTTATTATTTCCGTACGTCGTTAAATTCCTCAGAGGAAAGTGCTTGAATGTTTAGTCTCTTATGAACATTCTAAGCAAAAATAAAGTCATTCAACCTGCAACCCACCTAAAAACTGATGATTCACGGATGCTATTTTTTACCCTCAACATGAAGCAGTTCAGCTATTTTTTGAAGTTGCCAATATCCGGACTGAAATTCTTCTTTTCTAACGGTGGAAATTTCGAGTAAACACGAGTTCTTTTACGATCGGCGATTTCCGGAAAGTATAACTCACTACTCGGCCAATTAACCGAAAAAGCCCGAAGTTCTAAAAGAGCTATTTAGAATGGTTGAAAGTTTTAATACCCGAAAGCATGTAGGTTTTGAATCATTCTGACTCAAGGTAATCGATTTTGGTGAAATCGGTACTGAAATGTTTATCCGGCGGAAATCCTAATGGGTTTTAAACTGCAACTTCGGTCAATGGCAGACGACTATTCCATTTTTAAAAATTTTCCAAGGCATTGTTGATTTAGGAGTCTAAAACTTTATAAGCACTACTTGTGGATGAAGCGAATTTTTAAAATGTTTTTAATCGAACTAGGAGAAAATTTATAATTCGCTTTATTTGGCATTTTAAGTGCAGTAGGAAAAAAAGATAAATGGGTCTAAAGAGTAGAGTTAGGATTAGGAGATTAGACTTAAGAGGATTTCAACAGTGGGAGTGGTTTATCCTCCCTGATTAGTAATCAGTCTGTCCCAGTGGCGAATACAGGGGGTGGCTATCGGGCTGCAGCAACCTCCCCCCCAGACCTAGACCATAATTTTTTATTTTATTTAAAATCACTGCAGCTGTTTTTTTCTTAATTTCCCCTTTAAAAATTTAAACTATTTCTTCCTGGGTTTTGACAGGTTCGAAAGTTTTCCCACTTTTGTACTCATTCCACTCGTATTCGCAGCGTTGACACGGTCAAAAACATGTTTTTGCTAGTTATTTCGTTGTGTTTTTTGTTAAATTATCGAAAGTATTGCAGTGTTCTTTATGATTTCTATTGTCAGATGAGTCAAGTCTGTAAAGTTAAAGTGTTTTGGTTTACATAAGCCATAAGATTTGACATTCGTCACGACGATACAAAACTTTTTATACCTCACCCCCCCCGCCCCCCAGACCCAAATCCTAGATTCGCCACTGGTCTGTCCTTTTCACATTTTTTTTAGACTCAGTTAAGACAGGGAAGCAAAATCATCAACGGGATGACTGGAAACACCAAAAGTTTGCTGTACAAGGAAAATAAAACTGTAATCGATTAGTGGTACAACTGTACTGCTGGCCAACGGTAGCCTCTGGACACAATCTTGTCATCTCGATTGGAAAGACATGGGTTAGAGACTCATTCCACGGACGATCCGTTATGTATACGGGCCTGGAGCGCGTTAAATCCGTGGAGGACCAAACGTCCTTCCACTGATTGGATTTGAGGAGAGGGATGACGGATCAGGTGTTGTGCCTTCGTCATCTGTCATCTGTTTAAAATTACGATGTGTCTCCCAAAGTAGCCCTTGTATAACTTCAAAACGGGACGTTAATACAGCTAAACTCAAATTCTATACCAGCTCATATATAGAAGGAAAGTATTTGCTGTTACGCGTCTGTGCCACCTATAAGATAAATATTAACCGTCCGTTTCTGGATGTTTTTTAAATTAACAAATACCAATTAGCCCATGCATTAAACCCCCCCCCCCCCCCAAAAAAAAGCGATTTAGTTATTTGGTGGGTTGTTGGAATTAATTACTTAGGATAAGATGGACGAAATGAGGTTAACTGGCATGATTATAAGTTAGCTGTATAAAATATAACAAAAATAGTTGTGAGAGAGCTGCGCATCCGTGACGTCACAATGACTATGATGCTTGACATTCTGTTAACTTAAATTTTAAATATAAATCAGTTTTAATTAAAATTAAGGAAAACGAAAGTAAACGTAATTAATGTCAAGTAAGACTTAAATTTAACGTAAACTGAGTGTGCTATATAAGAAGCGGGGAAAAAAACTATGCGCTGATACTTTATTCATCGCTGTAGCTTTTGAATTAGTTGAGAAAAAGGGATGTTGACAACAGAAGTAATATATAGGATTTTAATGTCTGGCTCGAGCAGTTTATTGCTAAATATTTTTCAAATCTAAATTTTGTAATGACACTAAAGTAAAGTCAGCTTTTTAGTTCATCGGGGGGGAAAAAGGGAAGCTGCAATCGCAAACACAATAAATATTTCATCCAATTGTCTGGTCCTTCCAAAATCCCATCAATGTAAAAGGAATGTCATGTTTCCTTTTATTTTTTAAAATCCTAATTCTTGGCATTTTTATTTCATTCGTGATTTTTATTACCTTTGATATCGCTCTGTTTTCTCATAAAATTCTCCTCCCAAAAAGAATGACTTAAGATATAAAAACAAAAGAAAAAAACTTTCTTAGTGTAAGGTTTTGTCAGTAATACACTTGGGAAATTTCATTCTCCGAAACGAATAGTAGTGTAAATGTATCTTTTGAAGATACAATTTTATGGCGACAGCTATTGAAATTCACAAGAAACCTCAAGAGATTTACGTTGAACTATAGGAGATATTTTTTTGTCTCGATTGAAACGTGATTTTCTTGTCTTGAATTTGACTCCCGAGGGTTGAAATGTTTCTGTAAAGAGATTTTTGTGATTGTTTAATTTTTCTTGAGTTTAAATCTTCTTTGTCTTTACTTGAATAAGTTCTGTTCTTTGATGTTTGAAATCTTTGTTTTGAAGCTCTTCGTGCATCAAAGCGATTTTCTGTGTGTTACTCGAGATTTCTTTCGGAAATTCTATTTTCCGTGTAGTTTTCTTCCTTCGGTTTATTTCACTGAAAGTTAGGCGGTTATTTCTTTGTGTTGTCAGTTATTCTTTAGTTAGATTTTTTTTTCAATTCTGTGGTGTTTATTATTTATCAGTGTAATTTTTATATAGTTATCTGTCTGCAAAATACTAGTACGAAAAAATTATTAGTAAATACAGTTAACTCCGTTATAAAGAACCCGCAACGGACCAATCCAAAAGTTCGCTATAACCAAGTATTCACTATATCCGATTTTTCACATATTAACTACAGAAGATTTGCTATAATCCAAATGCATTTTGTGTTGAACAAATTAACCATATCAAATTGTAATTAGTAATGTGTTACAATAAATTAAAATAAATGTTTGTTTTAAGAAAATTAAACGTCGAAATAAATTCTCTGCTTACATTTATTTCTCTGAAGTATGAAAACAAGTAGCGGTTTTTCGTTAAAGTACTGAAACTAATCTTGAAAAGTGGAAACTTTGCTTCACTATATACGAATTCCTTGCTTTGAAAATCGTTACAAGCATCTGAAAATACATTAGTGGCGTAAGATTTCGGTTGGGACCGAAAAGTTCGTTATAACTAGGGATCGTTGTATCCCGGGTTCGTTATACCGGGGTTTTACTGTATATTCTTTGATTTCTATACATGACAGGCTGAAAAGAAAGAAGATTAGTGGTCTAAAAATCAATTTTAGGGTTCTGTCCGTTTCTATACCTTCAAAATCTACTATTTCATATTGACACAGTACTAAGTCATGAAACAATTTTTTCATCCCTATAGTGGAATAGAAAATAGGTATTCGTTGTAATAAAAAAATGAAAATTGCCTCGGCTTTAGGAAGAAAAGGGGTTAGTGGTCCAGCAATATTGAGTTGAGAATTTCGACGGTGTTTATGCGTTGGAAATTGGCATTCTTACGTGGAATTGGCAAAATTTGCAAGAAACTGACAAAACTTTAAACACGTTCTTCTTGCATATTGCTTTTTACGCACTAACCTCTTTCTTCCCAACTTGTCACATATGTGCCATTAAAATATAGTGAAACCTCTTTAGAACGTCACGTAGTTCTCGTTAGTGCGCCGTTTTGACTTGTTACTGTTATATCCCCATTGATTTCAATTTTAAAAGGAAGTCTTTATAGTGTCGCAGGGATTCGATAGTGCGTCGTTTATATATCGATTACTCCAAAGTATCGATCTTCAGGGATATAGTTTTCCGGTTGTATTCTTTTTTCTCGCTCAATAGAGCAAGTCCAAGTGTGGCTTCTCATATCAAGTGGCTCGAGGTCTTCTCAGTCTTGAATAGAATAGTTATCAGCCATTTGAAGATGGGTAGGGGAAATCATGACATGGGTCGTAGAGAAAACTAGGTCCTGTTATATACTTTTAGACCCATCTATCAGAGAGAAAAGTTGCTGTCTTGCTGTTTGTCGACGTGAAAGACCTTTTGATCTGTCACCTCCGGTGTCTGAGACGATTTATCGGTCACTTCGAAGAAGAATTGTTACAATAAAGGATAAATCATGCATATTGGCCAATCTTAACTAATTTCAGCTTTTTATTTAGAAGTTATATTTATAAAATTTAAAAATATTTTAAATTTTTTTAATATTGTCTGACATTATAAACATAATAATATACTAGAATGATTGTGTTAAAAAGTAGAAATCTTCATTATGATGCACGCTTAAAGTAAATAATTTATCACATTTTGAACACAGATTCGTTGGTACGTCGTTTAGGAGGAGTTCCTTGCACAACTTTAAAAAAAAGAGATTTAAATGTCTTAAGAAATATTTATACTGCAGATTTGATGGGAAAAGTATTGATTTTTCACTGCAATTTTACAATAAAATTTTTTCGACTAGGCACAATTATTGAATAGGGAATTTACTCCAAAATACGCATTTTGAGGTATAGATGTTTTCGCAAAGCATTAAAGAGAAATTCTGTTGCCGCATCTTCACATAATTAATTATTGCAAGATAAGTTGTCGGTTCTGCAGCGGATTTGCAGTTGGTTTAATTTTGCACAGTAAACTACACACTTGGGTATAATTTCCAGTTATGAATGAACTCAAATTCATAAAATGGCGGTTGGATTCCAATTGCGTGACTGCGTACAATCAATCCTCAATTTTAATGTTTGGCATTGATTGAACAAATAATTGACGATATTCATGGTATTTGTCAATATTTAGGCAAATTCAACATAAAAATTAGGATGTAATCAATCAACCATGTCAACATGCTTTCAACACAACAATCTGTTTTTTTAAATGTAGAGAATTGTAACATTATTCAGAATACATTAAAAATTGCATATATATATAACAAATACGAAACAAACATAGCAGAAATGTAAAAGCAACATATACAAAATAAACATTCATAAAACAAAATGTCAAGAAAAAAATCTGCGGTAAGAAACACGGTTTACTTTAACATTTTTTGAATTTCATGATATATATATATATATATACTTAATTTTATTTCAAATTCTAATATTATATATTTTAAAGTCTTAATGTATTCCAAAATCACTTTTCTTAAACTCCAGTTTCGTTTTATTTACCGCGCTGGAGGTATATTAAATCTCTCGTTTTGGCATATTTGTTACTAAAAGAATATTCTAATCGTTTCTACGCGCACACAACTCGCGAAATCAGCGACTTTATTGCCGCCATGCATTTTCCCTAAAAAACTTACGCAATATACTAAAAATAGCTATTATTCCCTTCACTTTGATCACGTGTCTATCTGTTAAATCCCTACTTGAGAAAATGCAAGGATCTTCTGTTTTCTTTTGGCTTAAAAACTTCAACTGAAATGTACGTACATTATTCCGTCACTCTCCCATAATAAAATGAAATTTAAAATAACTGGGCTTGTATTTATTCAACGACTACAAAACCGAATACATTTCATATATATATATATATATATATATATTGAACCATCGAAACACATGTCACATTTTCAATATATGCACATATTAATCTAAAAATTAAAATTAAAATAATGTTGCCTTATCAATAATCATACAAATAAAATACAAAAGATAGCTAACTAAGATTAAACTGTAGACAACTAGATAGATAACTAGATTAAACTGTAGACAATTACTACTATGAAAAAGACAACCCAGAATTGGAATTTCAACAATCAAATGCCTATCTATCTTGGGAATCGATTTTGTCGCATTAATCTAGATTTGTGGCGCCAACCCTCTGCGAAAGCCAATTGTTGGAAAAACAAAAAAATAGGGGAACAAATCTCCAAATATATATATATATCAAAACAGACAAGAAACAGAAGACAAAAATTCAAAAACATACAAGAAATAAAAATAACTGTAAAATAAGAATATATATTCTTATTTCGTCTCCATGTTGACATAAATTATGCAAAGCAGTGCGCTACGCAACTTTTCCATTTATAAAGCATTCCTTTGTATTATTCTGTTCCCAATTACTTGTATTCAAATCCTCCTGTTTGCTGAAATAAGTGGAGGGTTGTTTATATTAACAATATGCCAAATCCTATTAAACAACTACTGCATTTTCTCACTGTAGTAATTGGCAAGTGTTATTGTCTGGAACAAATTACACAGCTACATGAGACTTCCAGTGACAAAATAATCCATTGTTGTTTTTCATTCACCCAACAGCTATTAAACATCCTTCTCACACTTGGTCTGATAAATCGAATTAACCGTTTGACTCCGGTGTTAATTGCGAGTAATGAAGTGCATAATTAATTTACGCTTCGGCATGAATTTAATTACCAAGAGTCTCATCCATTTAAATTGTATGCGGGAGATAAATCCCCCGGCTGCTGTCATCCTCGTGGTTTTATCTTCTTTAATGCACGCCAAGAAGTAAATAAAGAGTGATACTTTGCAATTGAACTTTGTTTGGTTGTTGGCGAACTTTTTCCTCTCTGGAAGCCAAGCGCTGCTGTTTGGGGTCTTTTTGTTTTATGGCTATTAACTGTCGCCAAACCGTAAAATCTGTTGAAAGCAAATTTGTTAGTTTGTCACAGGGGGAGTGTATGCAAATTAAGTAGTGGGGTGGAAGCATGCGTGTAAAGGATGTTTGCTTTTTAAGAGGAGGGAGAAGAGTTTTGTTCTTGATCTTCGAGGTGGTTTAGAGGAGGAAAGTGAATAAATTATGCTTAGTTTATTGATTTGTATTGCTTGCTGAGTGAAACTTGTTACTGTGGAAATGCTTTATAAATAAACGGGATATTTACTGTCATGTAGTGTAAAAACTTGTCTAGAAAATGTCTGGCTTTTCTTACTCTGTTTCAACTTTACTTCCTATAAGTAAATATTAGATATTGCATTCATTTCTAAATTAAAGAGATTTTCATGCAAATTTCTAAGAGCTGTTAATTTTCAGAAACATAATTCCAATTTAGAGGATAATTTCCGGGTACATAAATAAAGTGCCTTCGCTTTTATAGGAATTTCTCTAATTTAGGGACTCGTAAATTTATCAAGCTGACAAAGTCCGACAAAAGAATTATGAGTAATTTTTCATTTTCATTTTATTTTGACAAATTAATTTTAAAATATTTTCCCTTATATTTGATCATATTGTTCATCATTTTCTTTTTCATTCGGTGGCAGTACGTGAATACTGAATATTGAATTGAAAAGAAGAAATTGAACGGATAATACAAATTTAGGGATGTGCTTCAAGGTTAAGATGATGATTCTGCACCATTTCATCCATTGTTGTGATAAAAGGATATTATTCTTTCTCCCTTGATTTTTGCAGCTTCTTTAATATGGAAGAGATCCTGTTAATTAAAAGAGGCATATGTTAAGAAAAAATTATCCGAAGTGTAAGCATGCACTTCAGGACATTTGTATGAAGATTTCATATCAAATCATTTATTGTTACGAGAAAGGAATACTTCTTCGTTGTTTTTCGCAGATTCTTCAATATCAAGAAGAGTCATAATAAAGAGAGAGATAAATTACTGCCAATAATATTTATTCTTTATTTACCTATCCATTTTCAGTATATTTAAGTTTTTGCTAGGTCATTGATACTTTACTAGGAAAAACACCTATGCTTCACTTTCAACTGAAACAAAGTGGAAAATATGATAGAAATTCTATTTTTAGATGTTCAAGAATGCTTAGCTGTTCCTGTTTAACTAGGCCAATGTCAGGCCGCGTCATCTAGTTGGAAGCAGATTTAATTAGGGAAATACGAAAGCTTTTTAAAGTTACCCAGAGAACCACCAGAAAAGAAAAACTGCAAAAGTTTTTGAACTCTGGGCTGCCTTCAACGCTCTGAAATTTATGTCCAGGCATACTTTTTCCACCTCCAATAACCGTTATCAGCAGCTTTCAAAAAAACTAAAACATCCTGACTCGGAAGTCTTTCATCGCCAAATAGATGGCCAATACTGTCATCAGCGTGGCTTAATTATCCTTCTTAATTAGTTGAACCTACGCCAAGTTTGAAGAGGTCGAAAGTCCTGTAAAAGTGGATGACTTTCACTTTTTTTGGCACCTGCCAAAAATCTTTCGTGTTTATTTTCTTCAAGAAGCTGTTTCCTCTATAAATTGTCCAATTACGCAAAATAAATATTGCTCGACGATAAATTTACGTCTATTTTTGAATCAATTAAGTTATTTTTAAAAATCGTTTATTGCCGCACGCGGTTAAATTGAAAATGCTACTCAAGGTAAAATGTCTTGAGTTAAATTGTCTTGCTTTGAAGAATATTCAGACGGTAATTTTATCGGCTTAATAAATATTGCTCGGCGGCAGATGACAATAATATTTCGAATCAATTTATTGTTAAAAACAGCATAATGCTGCAAACGATTATATCAAAAATATTTCAAATGGCTTGTTATACTTGGAATTCTACCAGATGGAATTGAATTGTTTCGCTTTGAATATTCAACTGATAATTTAATTAGCTCTATAAATAGTGTTCAACACCAAATTTAATACAAATTTTGAAATCAATTAAATTATTTAAGCCCGCGAGGGCGTGCAAGGGGTGTCCGACACCCCACGCCGCGGAAAATGTGAAAAATACTGACTTCCCTTTAATTGAAATGAGTCCAAATTCATGCTAGTTGCCTTTAAGGTCACATTCAACTGAAGGAACGTGTTTAAAAAAAACTCTTATTTTTTATTGGAATCCAGCATAAGGGGTGTTTCAGGGGGCTCAGGTTTCTTTGTGCAACTAAGTGAACGATTTAGGGACAGGAGAATAATTATGTGTTGTGTGTGTGCTATTTAAGTTTTAGGGTGGAAATATGTGGATTCAAGAACATTCTATATTTCTAAAATGGAAATTTTTGAAGGTACAAGACTTTTAAACTGGATAATAGTGTAAGTGAAAATGTCATGAGATTGATGGAAAAGTTATATTATTCTGGACGAAGTGTTACTTAGTCAGCTTGTTCATGCCTTATCCGCTTTCACAAAAAAGCTATTAAAAACTTAAAATTTTAGAAATTATTCTGAAAAATAAAATTGAATTACGCCCTAAATTTATTGAATCGAAAAATAAAGCTCTGCCAAATGCTTTATTTGGATTTCTAAAGAAGAGTTTTCTCTCTACCTAAAATAACTATAAGAAGTATGTTGCTATCCACATTGTATAACGATGATTATAATGCTGATTCTTTTCTAAAAAATGAAAAAAACATGTATGTAAGAAAAATACTTTTCCTATGTGCTCGCAATGCGCTGAATTATATAATATATTACTTACTAAATTTTTCGTTTAAAATTCTTTCTTGTATAACTAGAACTGTTTCCATAAAAAATTTGGAACAGATGTAGGAAAAAAAAGTTGCAAGTTTTGCTTAAATAGCGAAACAATGAATTGGTGTCCTTGCGCGTCTTCGCGTAACTCTTCGTAGCGCTCGTTCTCCCGCTTTAAAAGCAATATATTGAAACTGCTATCCAGTTAAAGTCTTCTTATTTTGTAGAATATTGAAACGTTGCGACTATTTTTCGAATCAAATAAATTATTGTTAAGAGAAAAATGCTTCTGCGAACGATTTTAATGAAAACGTATATGGCGCATCATCCAAAATGTTCCAGGTGGAATAAAATTGTTTTTACTTTGTTGAATATCCAAACGATAATTTCTGAATTGTTTGCGGAAAAATTTTCCTTGAAACAATATGTTAATCGATTCAGAAAATTAAATTCAAAAGACTTTTTTTAAAATCATAATTTCAAAAGAATTATGTGTAGAATACACATGTGCCTTTAGATACTAGATAATTGAATCATTCTAATTTTAAAAGGCCGTTAGAGAATTCTTGTTAGAAACTCATTAAAAGAATTCTTTATTTTTATCGGTGGGCACATTGTTTCTGATAGCTTATTCAAATGGAGATAATGGATGCATCGCTTTTGAGAACAAAAAGCCGTTATTGTTTTATACGATTACTCTGACTAAATAATTGTTCTTTGTAAATGTGACCTCAAGAATTTCAATAGTTTTTTCAAAATCTAGCTCAGTTCAAAAAATGTCTATATATCTCATTATTGTATTTTAGATTTTCTTTAGCTGTTAACGTTTTTAAACACAACCACAGGCTGAAAATACAATTTTCTATTTTACCAAATTGTCTTTTTGGTAACATAATACTCTGATATCACATTCTTATTCCTCCTGTTAGATGCGTAATAGATTTCAAAACTAAATTGGCCCGGCGCGTTTGAAGTAGTGTTCCTTAAACATCGATAGACTATCGATACTATCGAAGCCAAGTCGATAGTATCGGGTTATCGGAACTATCGATAGTTTTCTCCCGGGCAATACTATCGGTGGGCCCATTTTCAGTCGATAGTTTTAAAACTATCGACTGGAACTATCGATAGTTTCAAAACTATCGATTGAAATAATCAACTGGAACTATCGATAGTTTCTAAACTATCGACTGGAAGAACACCTATTGATAGTATCGCCGGGGAGAAAACTATCGATAGTAGAACTATCGATGTTTAAGGAACACTAGTTTGAAGTATGAAATATCAGCTTAAATTAATTCCATTTAAATAAAAAAATTAAGAAAAAATTCCTTGTACTTGATTATAAAAGCAATAGAAAAGTCAGATGTTATTTAAATGTAATTACGTCGAGATATCAAAGTGTCAACTACAGAAAGTTTTCAAATCTTTTTTTTTTAGCATCAAACTGTAACCACAAGCAAAGAATCGCCGTTTAATAAAAAATATTCTTTGTGTATTTAGTAACAGCAAAAAAAGAAAAGAAAGGAAGAAAAAACTTTTTCTTTGACCTACTTCCTGAAAAATAAAAAAAGGCAATTTGTATACTCTTTATTCATCACTTCACGTGCTAAAGATTATTAATGCATCGAAAGAAAAAGAGAAAGGGAAAAAACTTGGATGGAAAAAAAAAGTTGACCGTAACTGCAACCGCTATCCCTCACCATCTAACAAAGAACCGATTTCACTATAGATAAGCCAAACAATTAGTTACCGTCCATGCTGTTCCTTCTATTATTTTTCCTCCCTCTTTTATTCCGTCTATTTGCTGATAATGTCACCTCTATCACTTCTTTCAAGTTATTGGTATAATTTTAGATTACTTTTCCTAGGGAGTGGTCTTGGAAAATGGAATTAGTTCTCTTTGCTAAGTGATGGATCGAGGCGTGAAAACGTTTTGTCAAATTATGCATTGTGTGTGTGTGTTTGTGTTCCTTTGTAGTGGTTAAGTATGTGCGTTGCTATACGATTGCTGCAAGCTGAGTAATATTAATTGTTTTGGTTTTTCCTGCTTTTTTCTTTGATTTAGATAGGGACTGGGTATTGATTTTTAATTAAATTTATGGTTTGGGTTGACTGTGAAGAAGATAGAATGGGATAGAGAGAAAATATCGTCACTTAAAATACAAAAGGTCGTATGTCATATGTTGATTATTTATGACATACGACCTTTTGAACTTGGAGTGAGGATATGTTTTTTTATGTTTTCTCAATTTTGGTATTTGGTAGCCACTGCCAACATCAAAAGGAAATACAGTGAAACCTCCTAGTACGTCCCTCTCTAGTTCGTCGTTCTCGTTAGTACGTCGTTTTTGCCTTGGTCTCGATTCATTCCTAATCATTTCAGTGTTTTAAAAAACCTTTATAGTGTCGCAGGTATTTGATAATGCGTCGCGTAAAATCGTCGGAGGAAAAAAATTAAGGGTGTAAATTCAGTTCAGATTGATTTAACTGAATTCCCAATTTAAACGTGACGACAATTCTATTTTTAGAAGAACAAAATTAAAATTTGAGTATTTTTTATCAAGCTTCCTTAAATGTAAAGAAAAATCAAGAACGTTTGTAACAATAAAAGATAATGATTTTAATTTCTATCCATTGTGATAAAATGATCCGAAATATCGCAATCTATCCAAGAATGATAATTGCATTTTGTTATATGTTCCTTCATAAAAATTTAAAACCTTTTAATTACCTACACAATATGGGTTATTGCAATCATAGTACTGTAATTATCATTGCGTATTATCTAACTATTATTTTAAAAAATGGAATTTTTAAAAAAATTTGATGTTTTAAAAATACTTTGAATTTTATTAATATTGTCTGAAATACCCTGCAGTGCCTCTCATATGGAATCAAAACTTGATTACTCTCTATCGATTATATGATAAATTAAGTTCTTAGATGTTAAAATACTGTACTGTCATTGGAGAAATACGTACGTAAGTCTGTGTACAAAATTGCAGCACTTCAGGAAGGGAACGAAAAATCGATCACAAAATTCCATTTTTGCAAATATAAAAGAAATAAAATAAAAGTGTTTAAAAACCAGATGCATTAAGCTCTCTATTTCTTTTAACAGGTTCTTTCTATCGTATTTACTTACAAAGTTACAACTATTTCAAAATGTGCACGAACTCATGAAAGAAACAAGATAAAATCGTTTAAAAACTAGA